>CP125973.1:587593383-588142991 GCA_030063025.1 Avena longiglumis | reverse complement strand
GTCGGCGTCAGCGCCGTCGCCGTCTTGAATCCCGCGTCCCCATCATATCAAACCGATGAACCGACCCATTACGCCGGCAAGTAGTTAACTTGGTCTGATCCGTTAGATAATCAAGTTAGTCACTGCAGACCAGTAAGAGTGTAGGTGAATTATTAAGTCTTATATATATATATATATGTATTAGGCTAGAGTTTAGGCTATCCAGTGGGTTATTGCGAAATAACTTTGGTATATATATATATATATATATATATATATATATATATATATATATATATATATATATATATATATATATATAAGCTCTATTAGACCCCTGGTGCAGAATAATAATTCTGTAGCCGGGGTCAAACCACCGAACCAGACCACCCCTGGCTCCAGCAAACCTGATGGGCCGAACCGACCCACATAATTTTCTTTTCTTTTTTACATCGACAGTTTCTATCGTCATTGGGGTGCTGGGATCGGTTCGGTTCTGGAATCGATGGGCGGAGCAGCAGGCAGGCAGCTTCAGCTGGAATTCTGGGCGGAGGTCGGCTAGGGCTACCGCTGGGGATTGGGGCGAGCGGCGCTGTCGTGATCGGCAGGTCGTTTCTGCTTCAGTTCCTAGACTCTGCACCGTGGTGGTGAGCGGAAGGCGACCTCGAGCGCCGCTGCAGGTGGATCCAGCATGCCTGCTAGGCACCTTGGCGCCTCTGCAGACCGTCAAGCGGCAGGTGGCCTCGGTGGCGTGTGGCGCTGCTGGTGACGCTGTCGCCTTGGCAATAGCAGGTCGATTTGTTAATTAATGTCACTACCTTTCTGATTTTCTAATGTTGTTCTTGAGATCTGGTTGCTGGGATCTACCACTGCAATTTCTGCTATAAGATTGGGCCTAAAAATGTCACTTTGCAGAGGTTAGCTTCAACAGTGGAAGCTGCAGACAAGGACCCCGTGCCGTTTCATGGCCCAGCTGTGCATTGCTCTGACTGCAGGTTTATTCACCCTACGAATTATTTATTTGTGCCTAATTTGTAGTATTTGACTGCTGTCCATGCTTGACGGGTAGATTGAAGTATTCTTTGTCGAATAGTGATTTGCATTTAGGCATTTATTATGAAAGTCTTGATTAGAGCAAATAAGATGAATATGCTATCAGAGAATTTAATAATGTATAGAGGAAACTCACCTGCCTAAAATCGAGATTCAGATCAAGAAGCATGATGTATAGCCATTGATGGTTGCATTGTCTTTCAATAGAAATTTCAGATTGGTGTCGATATCCTTGTAACAATAGTTAGAATCTGTATTCATAATCTCTCCTTCTGGAAAAGGTCTCTGCTTCAAGTGTTTCTGCAGTTAGAGATGTTATGTTACCGTGTTCAGTTTTGAAGTACTTGATGCAATCAAACGTCAGTGTTCTAATAGCAATTTACATCTGTCTGTTCTGCGCACACTACATCGGCATCATGGTGAGCAGCGGACATCTTCATCCCTGCTGTAATTTGTAGGTTGTTTCATGGAGGTCAGAGTATCCTTCTGTGATTCGATGTAAGATATATGGTGCATGCGTGTTTCTTTTAGGTGTACTTTTTTGTGTTCAGAACTAGCAAGGAGGATAGATATTCCATGATTCTCTTCAACGCAGAAAGGAATCGTTAACTTGAACCCCAAGCCTCTTTTCCGGTCATCTCATCTGCTAGTTAGAGACACTGATTCGGGTCTAATCCAGATTGTCGAGGCACGGTTCAAAGCTTAATAGGAAACCAGATGATTCTTCTCAGCTGGATGTGAAGGTCCGCTGCCCCTCTGATAACTCCATGGCCACTAGGTTCATGTTTAAGGTATAGTTCTGACGACAAGTTTAACTGTGTGGCTGCAAAGCGTCTTATTCATCACTTTCAAGGCTCCAACTAGTACTACAAGATCTTTAAAATTCTCTGTTAATCGTGTCAGGAGCTGATATATTGCAGCCCATTTTGTGTTGGCCTAGTGGCCTGAGGTGACCTCAAGTCTGAATTGAGTAGTTCAGGCCTTGTTACTATTTTCATTTGGGGTTTTATGGTCCAATATTTATTCAGGTTACTCCAAACTGAAGTTTATTTTAGAATCCAAGTTCAGCGTTATTTATAATGCAATTTAGCTCCATTTCTGACTTTCTTCTTCAGGATTCAGCTTGTTTGGGAGGTATGCATTTTACAGGTTCACTTATAAGCATTTGACTAATTTATTGCTAAACCTTCACTTTTTTATTTTTTTATGATGGAAACAAGGTTATGACTAGGTATGAAGCTTTTCATTTAAAAATAAAAGAAAAACTTGGTTCACCTTCTGCATGTAGCCATGGAACAACTTCTTATGTCCTTTAGGGAATGAACTGTTTATTTTTTATCCTACCGGAGCTTACCAATTTAGCATCTGTCTTGGCAAATTTTTGAAACAAACATAATTTTCTATTTAGTGCCCAACCTTTGGTTCTAGGTGGGAGATCCATATCATCACTTTTGCTTACGGTTCACATTCATTTTTAATCTATTTTCCTGTCTTTCGGAGCTACTGATTCAAATATGATTAATTTCTTCATCCTGGCTATTTACCACCATATGACTGTCATGGACATTTATTTATTTACTCCATTCGGTATTGATTCATCTGCATTATCCATTAATTGCATTCCCATTCTACTATTTGGCCATTTCTATTTTGTCACTCTGGCAATACTTCTGGAATTTTGCTTCGCCGCAAGAGAAAATGGTGCACTGAGATGCACATACGTTCGGAATGTGCCACGTGCAAATGCATTAGTTTTGCAAATTTGAAAATTCTGGCCTGGGCCGTTAGATTATGTTCATAAGGCCAGTAACCCACTTCACCGCCTACTTGGTTAAAACAACCCTATCACATCTACCCCTTTCCTGTCATCCACCAGTTTGCATCTCTCTCATCACCCTCTCTACTCACCTACAGATCCAGCGTGTGTTCGTGCTGCCGGCAAGGGAACCGGTTTTGTTTCAGCTCGTGCATGTGCGAATTGGCGAGGTGCAGGCCGACGGGCTCCGTATTCACTTCCATCAATTGTTTCTCCTAAAATTGCACTCGATCCATAATGAACACTGATATTTGTTGTTTTAGGGTATACGGTGGGCAAAAAGCCTGCCTGAACCATTTTTTATTTTTAAGCAGTAGCAGAGAGTACAAAAATAAGAAGAAAGAAAGTTACAACCGGGCTAGATATAGCTATCTAAACCAAAGGCATAACCGTATAAGCTGACTTAACAAGCTGCAAACTATACAGTGGCTGCTAAATTGGCGAACATGACACTCCAATTAAGTAGTAGAGATTTTTAGATTGCATTATTACATCGGTGAGACCATGCGATATTTGTTACTGCTGCTTTTCTTTATTTGATTGATAAATAATGAGTACAAGCACTTGTCCAGATTTGTGCCGCAAAAAGCTGGACACTGGTTCCAATTTTCTTCCTTGTTTTGTGTGAATGCTTAGGTAGAAATTATCATTAGTTTCTTGATTCTTATCCTAATTTTTTTGCCATTTCCAGGATGGCTGGTGATGTTTTTTTGAGGGCAACGCATACTCTTTATTGATCCATAATCAAAATGTCATTACAAAGTGCCTCACGGGTACACTCCGGGGCAGCACCACACCACACAGAATTAACAGAAGAACACCCGCTAGCTAATTGATGTGCAGCAACATTAAGCACGCGAAGAACATGGCAAAAAACACATGAGGTAAACCCCACAGAGCTAGCTTTGATATCTTCAATGACTGTGTCAACAAGGAAACGATCAGTCACGGGAGAAATATTGTGATGTTGAATTGTCCTGCTCCTGCATACACAGTGAAATGTAGAGATCACCGCATGTTGTGGTCTTCAGCATTGTGCTGCCTAGTAGGATAGAAATGCAATCTCGAAGGGTTGTGTAATTGAAGTGATGTAACTAAATTTTTTGCACCGACTTATGTAATGTATTACATGTTTACATATTAATTCTTTTATTTGCACACGAGGCTATGCCTGAAATACCTTGACACATGTGTGCATAGCGACATACAATATAAGATTTTTTTAGGCTATTTTAGCCTACCAAAACATCTTATGTTATGTAACAGATTTAGTGGAGTGCTTTATTGGCATGGTTCTCTTACTTTGTTTACTCAGGCCGTACTTGTCAATCTTACATTGTGTACTCGGGCCATTCTTGTAGTTGCCTCATTGAAAAATTTACATTATTATGATGTAATATTTTCTACTTTCTCCAATTACAGATTGCTTACATGAGTGGTTGGCCTAAATTTCTTGGTCTTGCTATGAGTAGAAATATAATTGATCTTCCTTGTTTCTTGCGTTCGTTAGCAGCTGTAGGTTTATTTTTCTTAATTACATGGATGCTCTCTAATCAGTCATCGAGACACACGGGTTGGCTTGGTTTGTTTTCTTATGTGCCATGCAAGACCTCTTACGTTGCAGGTAAGGAATCTTCGAAAGAAAAGAGTCTGGGGGATACACGAGCCTGCAACCAGCCTGGTCACAGACCGAGCATGCATGCCTTGCACGCACTGCAACCAGCTTGGTCGCGGACCGAGCATGCGACATACTTTTTTTAATCGCACGCACGGATGGAACGTGGACACCCGGTTGGGTGGAGTGCGTGACATATTTTTTTTACATCGCCTTGCCAGTGCGGGTGGATCGTGGTGCGTACGACGCAGGCTGGTGCGGTGGGGTGCAGAATAATATTTTGCACCCAGGGAGTCGCAGAATATATATATATATATATATATATATATAGAATAGTTATTCTACACCCAGGGTGGCGCTATTTGACACCTGAGCAATAGGGTTTCTATATATATATATATATATATATAGTAGTATATATATATATATATATATATATATATATATATATATATATATATATATATATATATATATATATATATATATATATATATATGCCTGAGCCATATCACAAAGAAAAAGGCTAAAGAGCTTTGGCGATCAAAGTTGTTTTGCGTGTGCGTGAGTATACTAGTTAGATCGAAAGAATTAATCGGCTAGCAGTACGTGCATCTCGGTGGAATTTATCGGGTACGTGTGTGTCGTCTCGTCGAAACTTCCTCGTCGGTGTCGTCGGAAAGTACTCGGCGGCAGAGGCTGTGCTAACAATTGGTATCAGAGCCTCGTGAAGGATCTCCTAGTAACAGGAGATCATGACGAAGGAGATGAGCGAGTATTCTGGTACGGCTACGGGTGCACCGGTGTCGATGCAGTATCCACGGTATAGCCGCAACAACTACACGGTCTGGGCGGTCCAGATGGAGTGGGCGTTAGAAGGCGCCAGACTCTGGGAGGCTGTCGATCCAGGCGGCGACGAGTTCAAGAAGGGCGTGTCGAAGTACCACCTAGACCGACTAGCACTCATGGCCATATGCTCGGTGGTGCCAACGGATCTGATGCAACACCTGATCTCGAAGAAATCCGCAAAGGAGGTGTGGGATACGCTCAAGACGCTAAATCTTGGGCACGAGCGCGTCCGCGAGGCGACCCTGCAAACCTTGCAGAAGAAGTACGAGAATCTGGAGATGGGAGAAGATGAGACGCTAGACGCCTTTGCTTCAAGGGTCGCTACACTGGTCAATGGGATTCGCGGACTCGGCGAGAAGCTGGATGATATCTCTATTGTGAGGCGTTTCTTCCGCGTGGCGCCGACGCGTTACTCACCCGTTGTCTCGGCGATCGAGCAATGCGTTGATCTCAAGACTCTCACGATGGATGATCTAGTTGGACGGTTCAAGGCACACGACGAACGGATGAAGATCACCTATGGCGACGCGAAAGTGGATGAGCATCTCATGCTTATGGCTCGAGCGTTGTTCGCCAAGGAGAAGAAGGGCGATAAAGCATCCTGCAGCAGGAGTGATAGAGAAGATTCTCACCCAGCGAAAAAGTATATCGCAGGGGAGGACGAGGACAAGCCTCCGCCGCGGAGGAAGTTTGACATCAAGAAAGTAAGATGTCATAAGTGCGGCGAGCTCGGTCACTTCAAGAAGGATTGCAAGAAATCGTCGAAGGAGAGGGCTCTCATCGCCCAGGAAGGAGATGATGATGGACCGATGATGCTGATGCTCGAAGTAACTGAGCCGAAGGATGAGGAGGATCCTCCATCACCGGGTACGGAGATTGTGGCGCAAGTGGATCACGATCTACCGTGTGTGGATCACGAGCAACGGAGTGCCCCGTTTCTGCGTGAAGCCACGTTTGAGGCAAGTGAAGCTTCAAAATCTGATCATGGCGATCTATGCGTTGGAATTTTACCTGCAACTCCGTCCGGCAATAAGTTCTTCATGCTTGTGGTGGATGATCATAGTAAATACATGTGGATTGTGTTTCTGAAAAGTAAGTATCAAGCACAACAAGCATTCGAGAAGATCAAGGAAGCCGAAGAGGTTAAGGTGGAGGCGAAGATAAGAGCCGTACGCATTGATCAGGAGGTTGAGCTGCATCAAACTGTGTTGACCATGGCACGGAGGATGATGAAGAGTAAAGGTTTGCTAGGAAACTTCTGGGGTGAGGCAGTCAATACGGCTGTGTATTTGCTGAACATGGAGCCAACTAAGAGTGGAGTTGGTATGACTCCGTATGAAGGATGGTACGGAAGGAAGCCCTCGGTTGATCATATTCACACTTTTGGATGCGTCACACATGTGGCGGAGACGAGGACTCCAATGATCATGACAGGATATGAAGGCTCGAAGAAGTACCGTTTGTGCAATCATTATACCAATAAGGTGGTTTTCATAGACGACGTAGTCTTTGAGGAAGAGAAATCATGGAATTGGGGCTCCAAGGAACCGGAATATTCATCTTTTCACATCATGTGGAATCTTGAGTATGAAAAAAATATGGATCAACCAAGCTTATCTTTATCAAAATTTGGACCCAAAAGAGATTGAATGCCTAGGGAAGCTTCGGTGGACACCAGACCAGAAGCACTAGGGATACTTTCAGAAGAAAACGTGTCCGGAGAAAAGGCTAGTCCGTGGTCAGAAAAAATAGAGCTAGAAGGTATTGTCTTTAGCTCATCATCTGCTAGTACAGGAGGTGATGATCCACGTGAAGAGCTTGGGGCAAAGGAGCGTCCAGAAGTGCAAGGGCCATGTGATGTGGTGGCAAGTCAAAAAATTGTCTCAGAAATAGACATGTAGGATACGCTGCATGTAGAGCCGTTGGCTCCAGGAGCTCTACGTAGAGGCACACAAGGTTCAGAAACAAGCGTGTTGTCGGACACAGAAGAGTATGTCGTGCCGACTCTGATAGAACTGGAGACAACGAAACTACGACCGGCACGAGCACACATGCGAGACGTGTTGGACTACTATCCGAAGAAAGAATTTTGTACGGTAAATTATCTGGTGAAGATGGAGTACGAAAATCAATGTTTGTTCATCAAGGAACTAGTGAAGACTGAAGGCACGTTCATGGACGATATCGACAAGGAGGATGCGGAAAAGAAAGACGCGGACGAGGAGGGTCGATGTGAAGCCATGGAGAAGCCGATAAAAACGAAGTCGGTGACATGGGTGCTGAGAAAGGAAGCGACGAAAGTAATATTGTGGATGACGCCCGCAAGGAGTAGCTGGCGCATTTGGCACCCAGGTCGGTATAAAGAAGCACATCGTGATTAGGGGTGATTGTTAGATAATCACATGTCCTACACGTATTGGAATTGCAGTCCGAGTAGGTGTAGGTGTCCAAGTACTATACGTATATATATTAGACTATGTTTAGCTACCGAGTCGGTTGTCTAGTCTTGGCATATATATATGCGTGTATCCTGGCCTGTAAACACCACCGTGAGTTGAGCAATACAAGAAAGAAAGCAAGGCTCGACAAGAGCCTTTGGCGATTAAAGTTGTTTTGCGTGTGCGTGCGTGAGTATACTAGTTAGATCAAAAGAAATATCGGCTAGCAATACATGCCGTGCATCTCGGCGGAATTTATCGGGTACGTGTGTGTCGTCTCGTCGGAACTTCCTCGTCGGTGTCGTCGGAAAGTATTCGGCGGCAGGGGCTGTGCTAACAGATCCATCGTCGAACGATGATCACGACGAGTGGACGAGCTATCCAATAATATACGGGTGTATAGTACAGGCTATATAATGGAACGAAATTGATCGGTATCCTTATCGATCGGGCTCGGACTATCGCCTCTGCAGCTAACATATATGGACCAGTTTAGCGTGTGCCCGGCCGATGAATTAATGTCCCGAGCACTTCACATCGCAAAGTTTTTTTTCCCTTTGACCAAATGAAAATGAAGAGAAATTCAAATCGACAAGCTCACGTGGTCCAACTCTTCCAGATGAATGCAAATAGAATGTCGACATGCAATTAATTCTTTTTTGAGAAATTTCAAACACGATAACTTTTGAACCTCGCATCGAAATTATGATCCGTTTTCATTTTTGATACCCTTGCGACGAGATCTTCAAAACTAGATGTTGTTTGCCTATGTTTCGACAAAATTTTCTAATAAGCAACGTTTATGCGACAAAGCAACTTTTGTACATGACAAAGCAACTTTGTGCACGAGACAAATTCACGATAAAAACAACTTTGGTGTCCAGCGAAGCAACTTTGTTGTCCGACATAGCAAATTTGTTGCGGTGGGCAACTTTGGTGCCGGGAAGCAACTTTGGTAATGACTAGGCAACTTTGTATGCGACAAAACAACTTTGGTGTCGGCAAGTAATTAGTGTCGACATAGCAACTTTGGTGTCGACCAAACAACTTTGGCATGTGGCAAAGCAAATTTAGTGCGCAAAAAATGATGCCTTCATCGGATGCCCTACTGAGCAACTTTGGTGCCTGATGAGGCAACTTCATGTAGGGGTTAGTAGCATGGAAAACAAAAAATTTCTACCGCATGAACACACAATCAGGATCTAATCTATGATCAAGCCAAGATCTATCTACTAGATCGGTGCAACAAGTTGATAGAGTACTAACCCTCGAAGATCCAAAGCGGTTAACGAGCGATTCGTGGGTGATGTAGCCGTTCACTTGCCGATCTCAAGATCGCGTGAGCGATCCTTCCGACGCCAGCGTTCGGCGGCGCTCCCGATCGGTCACCGTCGGTACTCGATGAAGACCTTCCTCTCCCTTGTTCCAGCAGGCAGCGGAGGTTGTAGCTCTCTCCTCGTGATTTCGGCAGCACGACGGCGTGGTGTCGGAAGTAGAGGGGAGATCCCGCAGGGCTTCGCCTAAGACGGAGCGAGTATGGTGGAGTAGAGGGAGCCCTGGAGATCTAGGGTTTATAGGGCCGAGGTTTAGAGGTAGCTAGCAACTAGATTTTAGCTAGTCGGTAGCGGTTTAGAGGAGATCTAGATTGCTCGAAACTAGAGAGGGGGGCAACCTAGGGTTTCTTGGACGCCTAGGGAAAGGGGGATACCTTGGGGTGTGCCTCTACCCCTCCTTATATAGGTGGGGGCGTCCAAGGGTGTTCCCAACCCAAACCCTCTCTAACTCAGAAACCCTCCCTAACTCGGAAACCATGTTGGGATTTTACTTTTTCAAACTGCTTTTTTTGACTTTCAAATTAGAGTTTGATTTCTCTCTTCCAAGTGTCCAGCCAAGTGACCTAGGACATGCTGCAACCATTACACTTTGTCATGACACATCCATGTACCCTTCCCTTCCGATCGGTGAACCTTCTAGACCATTCTAGAACATTCCGATGAAAACACCGGAATCATTCCCGAACTCCGAAATTGGACTTTCCTTATATGAATCTTATTCTCCGGACCATTCCGGATCTCCTCGTGATATCCTGGATCCCATCCGGACTCAACAACATTCGGTCTCTTTACTCACATTCCATATCTACTAAACAACATCGAATCCTTAAGTGTGTCTCCTACGGTTCGTGAATTATGCGAGACATGATCGAGACTCCTCTCCGATCAATAACCAATCTGAGAATAAAATTCATATGGCTCCCACATATTTCTCGATTACTTCGTGATCGAAGCGGACCATTTACATACGATACCAATTTCCCTTTGTCTCACGATACTTTACTTATCCAAGGTTTGATCGTCGGTATCTCTGCATACCTAGTTCAACCTCGTTACCAATAAGTAATCATTTCGTTCCGTGATATGTGATCCCTTGTGAGCTAGTCACATGCTTGCAAGCTAATTGGATGACATTCCACCGAGAGGGCCCAGTATATTTATCCGTCATATGGATGGACAAATCTCAATCTTGATCCATGTGCCTCAACACATACTTTCCGAACACTCAATGCCACCTTTATAGCCACCCGATTCACGGTGTGGTGTTTGATGTCATCAAAGCATCCTTCCGTAATGGTGATTAGCATGATCTCATGGTCGAAGGAATTAGGTTACTATGTATCAGAAAGCTTATAGCAAGTGAACTATATAAAATGACTTGATCTTTATGCTATGCTTAACTATAGGAGTATGTCCATCACATCATTCTCCTAATGATATGACCCGTTGTTAATAACATCTCTATGTTCATGATCAAGAAACCATGATCATACATTAACCAACAAGCTAGTTTAACAAGAGGCTTTACTAGGGACTCTTTTATGTTTACAAATCACACAAGTATTAATATTTCCGGTTAATACAATTATAGCATGGTATATAAACATTTATCATAAGCATGAATATATGATAATAACCACTTTATTATTGCCCCTTGGGCATATCTCCAACAGTCTCCCACTTGCACTAGAGTCAATAATCTAGTTTCAAACCTTTGTGCATTCAACACCTATGGCTTTCATTGTTGTATTTATAACGATTGCTAGTGGTCAACTGATCTCCGGATCGACACTTTCAGGTCTGTGTGTAATTTCATGTATTTGCGTCTCTCGCATCACTCATTCTCTAATTAGATGGCTTTGTATAAATTTGGTCCTTTGGTGAGACCTTTAGTTCCTTGATTAAAACATGTTGATAATATCACTACTAGGAAAAGCGGCTATAGGTAATCAGCACATCCGTGGCTCACATGGTTGAAGTGCCCCACGGCTAAAACAGGCGTGGCTCACCTGGGCGGTGCCCTACTAATAACTAGAACAAGTGGCGCACATGACTATAGTGCGCCACGGATGTGTGGACCAGGCCCTGTTGGCCACGCCAAACATCTGTAGCGCACTATAGTCATGTGCGCCATGGTTGTTAGGGTCATCTGTGGCGCACGTGTGCCTGGTGCGCTACGCCTAAGCGCATGCCCCCCTCTGCTCTGAAACGGCCACAAACTTCTGTGGCGCACTCCGCCTAGTGCGCCACATGGACTAGGAGCATCTGTGGCGCGCACTTGGCCTGCGCCACGCAGTTTGTACTCCCTGGCGCCTGGGCCGTGTGCGCCACGGATGTGTCGATTCTTTTAGGACAGCACTTTATGTGCACATGTGTGCCTACACATCCACCACCCACACTTCACTTTCCCCTTCTTCTTCCTCCTTAGATCTAGTCGGAATCTTCTCCTTCCCACCTCAATTTCTCCATACATTCACCATTTTTAGCATGTAAAACTTGCTTTGGATGTTACATAAGTAATAGAGGAGGTCTCCTGTCTCTCATCTATCCGTCTCCGGTCGGCCTTGCACCTCTCCTTTCCATCTTTCTCGCGATCGGTCTCTCATCTCGGTAAGTTGTCCATGTAAGGATGTGTTCATGTGTATATGGATGATGCATGTGCTCATATGTATGTAGATGATCGATGCTCATGATGTGTGTATGTGTGGAGAGGATCGATGGTCATATGTGTGTGTATATGGAGAGTATCGATGATGCTCATGCATGTGTGTATGGAGAGGATAATGATATGTTCATGTGTGTATGGATCGGTCTCTCTCTCTCTTGTGTTTGTATGTGAACAAGTTGCCATTTGTTTTGCCAAAATGTTGATTCATTTCCATTTTGGCAAGACTTTGGCATTCAAAGGTCCTAATTTTAGGATAGGTCATGCCGAAATTTTCTATCGACCATTGCATGCATGCATTCATTATGTGGTTCTAATAGACTTCAAAATTGTACCGTGTACATCGTGCAGGCAAAAATGGTCCGCATAATGAGCGAAGGCATTGTGGCTAGATTTTTGAAATGTGCGACGGCCGACATGATACGAAATAACAAGACAGATATAAGATGTCCGTGCGGAAGATGCAAACTCAATGGGTGATCGACCCAGTTAGAATCTGCAGCGCATCTGCTCGCCATGGTTTCATGGATGGATACACTCGTTGGATAAGCGATGGCGTAGATGATGGAGACGGTGAAGAAGGTGGCCAACATGGCGATGATCATCATCACGGCGAGCAGGCGAGATGATGAAGAGGCTCTGGAGATGGTGAAGGTGCGAGCGAGGCGGATGATGATGATCTAGATGGGAGGAGCGTACGACGATGGAACAACGTCGGTGGGTCGGGACCCTTATGTGCAAGAGCTGCTTCTCAAGCGAATTTAGTAACGCCAGCTGCCGCTAGAGAAAGCCAAGCTTGCGCAACTTGAGAAAGACGCGGTTACTCCATTGTATGAAGGATGCAGGCCCGATGATACCCGGTTGAATGTAACGCTCAAGGCTATGGAGATGAAGGCAAAGCACAAATTGAGCGACGCAAGCTTGACGATATGATGGCATTCTGCACGATCGTCTCCCGAGGGGAACACATGTCCAACTAGTATCGAGGATGCCAAGAAAATCGTCATCCTCTCGATCTACCGCGTTAGATATCACATATGCATCAACGATTGCATCATTTATCGGGCGAGGACGCGGAGAAAACCACATGTCGGTGTGCGGAGTCGATACAAGAAAGGTAAGAAAGCACCTCGAAAAGTGGTATGGTACTTTCCTATCACCCCTCGTGCAGCGCTATTTCGCGGACCCTAAGGAAGCGAAGCTCATGCGATGGCATGCGGAAAGGAAGAAGCCGAGATGATGATGACCCGAAAAGGATGAGCTGCCGACGCACCGCCGGATGCTAGCGATGGAAAGCATTGGACCTCGAATTCCCATTCGGTGGATTCGAGGAACATCGGGCTTGGTGCGAGCGATGGACTCAATCCGTTCGGTAGCGAAAGCACGCATCACTTGGCCTGTGTTTGTATGGATGTACAACCTCCCTCCATGGTTGTGCATGAAGAAGAAGTACATACAAATGAGTATGCTAATTCAAGGGCGAAACAACTGGTACCGACATCAATCAGTATCTCGGGCTGTTGAAAGAGGAGCTAGCCACGTTATGGGAATCTGGAGCCAATACTTACGCCGTCGCACAAGATTATTTCACTATGAGAGCCGCGTTGGTAACTACGGTGCAAGACTATCCAGTTGGGTATATCTCGGGGCAGGTTATCCAAGGATTCTACGCATGCGTTAGGTGCATGGACAACACAAGCTATCTCCAACTAGAGAAAGATCCAGGTCATCGAAAACCGTGTTCATGGCGCCGGAGGTGGCTCGGCAAGAATGATCCATGGAGAAAGCGTGGAGACCTGTTCGATGGCAAATCGAGACCGAGGAATCCCAGCGTAGGAGCAGCGAAGAAGTGGAAGAGTTCTTTGAAAAACTGGAAAGATTGTCCTAAGCACGGAAAGAAGTGAAGAGGCAACAAGACAAGCGTGATGAAGGTAAGGAAAACAAGGTCTTTTACGGGAGTTGCCATCTTGGAAGTTTCTCCATGCGCCTCATAGCCTCGACATCATGCATATCACGAAAAACGTGTGCGAGTCTGGTCGCCACCATAATCAACATGCCGAGATAGGACGAAGATGGTCCAAAGCAAGGCACGACCGATATGCTTGGGTATCCGGAAGGAGCTTCACGGAGGACGCACTACTCGATGATCGTGAAGATGACGATGATCATGAGTCGGAGCGACACAAGGTCGTCGGAAGGGTAAAAGTTCAAGAAGAACGAATATTGCCCTCCTTCTTGCTTCACTCTAAGCCGTGATGAGATCAAACAGTTTTCAAGTGCCTTCTAGGAGTCAAATTTCCTTACGGCTACGCTGGCAAGATAAGAAGATACCTAGGCGAGGCGAGAGGTTCGATGGCATGAAGTCTCACGATGCCGTGCTAATGACGCAGTACTTCGGTCGCACTAAGAGGGATAATGGACGAGCACGTCCGTGAAACGTTATTTGGCCTATGCAAGTTTTTCGGCGTCATCTCTAGGAAGTCGATTGGCTTGAATCGGCTCGGAAGGCTGAGGAGGAGATCGTGGTGATACTATGTGAGCTTGAGGTCTACTTCCACCCGCATTCTTCGACATTATGGTGCATCTGCTGGTCCATGTCGTGGAGGACATCGCACAACTCGGGCGATGTTTCTCCAGACATGATGGCGTTCGAAAGGATGAGCGGACACATCAAAGGATACGTTCGCAACAGGTCCCGTCGGATGGAAGCATAGCCAAGGGCTTTCGGCGAAGAGTGCATCTCTTCGCCGCGAATTATCTAGACATCGAGAACCACCGCCGGTCTTCCCGTCAGTACACCTTGGCAAGCTCGACGGATCTGGTCACCGAGAGTCGTCGCATCTTGCATGCGGACTTGATTTTCGACGAGCGACTTTGATCGAGCAAACCTCGTCGCGCTTCAGATTTAGAACTGGTCGATCCTTGGGTACGAAGCACAAAAGGTTAATCGAGAAGAAGTACGGTGACGGGCATACAGAGGACGCAGGAGAAATAATCAAAGAGCACAACTCAGATTTCACGCGTTGGTTTAGGCGGCTCCTTGATAATCCCCGCTCGCATTCTTCCCGACACGGAAAAGATCATATTCACCTTGTCGCAGGGACCGATGCAAAACCTGGTGACCTATCAGGCGTATGATATCAACGGCTACACATTCTACACGGAGGAAAAGGACAACAAGTGTGATTATCAGAACTCAGGCGTAACGTCGGAATTCTACACCGATGACAACGTGAAGGAAAGATTCTACGGAAGAATCGAGGAGATCTGGGAGCTCGACTACTATGGAGAAAAGGTGCCGATGTTCCGTGTCAGATGGGCAAAGAGCGTCGAAAGAGAAGACCGGTATTTCACAACCATGGTTATACCCGAAGCAGCCAAATCCAAGGCCGCCGGTGCAAACGTGGCCGCGAAAAATGAACCGTGGTGCGGCTACCAAAGTGGACCAATGTTTTTCATTACCGACCGACAAAGCCTACCGTGTTGTCGTGAGGAGAGGAAAAAGAAACATCATCGGAATGGATGGAGTCGCCAAGAGCAAGACTTGACCGATCTGACGATCCAAAGATTGAAGATGACGCGGCGACTACGATGCGCAACATACATCACAAGAAGAAAAGGACAACCCTACCCAAAAAAGGTAGCCGTTCGAAAGAAGAAACATTAAAGTGCCGGGCTAAATTATTCAACCGCGACAAAGAAGGGAAAAAGATTGTAAAACGCTAGCTCAAAAATATTGTAAACGCGTGGTCAAAAAAGATTGTAATATTCATGAACAAAGTATTATGAAATTTAGTTATACTTTAAATCATAATTTTGGGCATTTTTGGAATATTATTACTTTTGGGCATTTTTGGAATATTTAAAAGTATTTTAAAATCAAAATAAAACTTCTATGGCATATATCACCACTTTTGGGCATTTTTTGGAATATTTAAAAGTGTTTTTAAAATCAAAACAAAAAATTGGGGCACCAGGATTCGAACCTGGGTGCTCTCAGGTTTAGAATAGAGTAGTGGGCAGAACCAGTGGGATAGGCTAGTATAGTTGTTAGCTAGTGGGTCTGTAGTTCTCTTATCCAGTAGTTAGAAGCCGATAGGCGTAGCGCACTAGCCCGTAGTGCGCTACAGATATCCGTAGCGCACTATGCCCAAGTGCGCTATGCCTAACTGGCTTTATCCACTCGATCGAGCCGCCTCTCTCATCCCCATCGCTCCATCTCAGCCCGAGCCCCCTCTCTCATCCCCATCGACGCGCCGCATCCCATCTGCATCAACGCGCCCGAGAGAGGTGGAGGAGGCGTCGCCCAGCCAGCCGCAGGACGAGGCGCCCGCCCACGTGCCAGGAGGCGTCGCCCGCGCGCACCAGCCGGAGGAGGTGGAGGTGGGCGTCGCCAGGAGGAGGTGGAGGAGGAGGCGTCGCCCGCCGCTCGCCTCGCCAATGGACTCGACTGCCTGACAGCCTGCCTCGACCACCTCACCCGCAGCTCGTCCTCGTCCTCGTCTCAGAGAGGTGAGTCTTCTCCCCTCTCTCCATCTCCCCCCTCTCTCCATCTCACCCGCGGGCATTGATTTAGAATTAGATTTAGGTTTAGGTTGACAGTGAGGTTTAGGTTGATTTAGGATTAGGTTGACAGTGAGGTTTAGGTTGATTTAGGATTAGATTTAGGTTTAGGTTTAGGTAGTAGCAGTAGATTTATTTAGGTTGATTTAGCAGTAGATTTAGTGCTGAAATGATGCAAGCTGTTAATCTGAAATGGTTTACCATTTCGATCTGAATTCGATATTTTTTTCTCATAGTGATCTGAATTCGACTTTAATGTTTTTTAGTATAAACTGTTTTGGCTTGAAATGGGCTAGTTAAACCAGTGCAGTAGTTTTTTAAGCAATAAATGGATACTTTTCTAACCTCTCCATGTTCTGTTAATAAATCGGTCAATCATGTCACTAGATGGTTTTCCTGTAGCTTCTATTTTTGTCCCTTCCCTCTTACTATTCCCATCAATTCTAGTGCTCACCTCAGTTACCAGTACAACCTATGCCAGTGCAACCTATGCGATGCTCACCTCGATTACACATCACTTCTCACTCTTCTCATGCAATGCAAGATGAGATTAATATAGGACTAGATATGTGCAGTAGATGGCCAATGTCCTTATCATGGTGATAACAGTCATGAATTTTTTTAACCCAAGCACTAGATTAATATAGCACTAGATATGTGCAGTAGATTAATATAGCACTAGATTAATATGGCATTGATGTCCTTATCATGGTGATAACAGATATGTGCAGTAGATTAATATAGCACTAGATGGTCATATATTCTTTAACCCAAGCATGAAATAAAACATCACTCATGCATCAAGTCCAGTAACTTCTTGCAAGTCCAGTAGATGAATATAGCAGTAAGATGGTCATATTTTATCAAGTCCAGTAATAATAGACAGAGAGCCTGAGCCATTGGTTGATCAGATTAGGAAAAACTTGTGGACTATGTAAGTGTTGAATGCATCTGCCGGTGGACTGTGTAAGTGTTGATCAGATCAGACAGAGAGCCTTTGTAACCTGTGGACTGTGTTGCTGTCAAGTTAGATGTCTGCATTGCACCTGTAGTTGCTGTCAAGTTAGATGTAGTTGATGTCAAGTTAGATGCCTGCATTGCACCTGTAGTTGCTGTCAAATTAAAACAAGTCTGCATTGCACCTGTAGTTGCTGTCAAGTTAGATGTCGAGCTTGTGCTTGCCAAGGTGAACTGAATTGAACTGTGTATACTTGTCATTTGCTATTATTTGTTGTCATTTGTTCACAGAACTAAAAAATATGTTGCCGTCATTTTCTTGCTAAACTTGTGCTTGTTATGGTGTATGGTGTATTCTCATTTTCTTATTGCAAGCAAATGACAGCAAGGATTGTTGTTATTGTTGTAGCACTTGAAATTATTCTTGTGCTTGTATGAAGCACTTTATTATGTCCCGTATGCAGGTTCTTGTATGAAATGAGTCCTGATTTTTTCCGAAATGTTGATTAACTTCCGTTTCGGCAGAAATTGGGCACTCCTAGTTTAAGAAAATTAGCAAAGGTCATGCCGGATTTTTCCGTGCATTTAACCAATTATTTGTTTTTTATTAGTGCAAAGATGTGTGACAACGACGGGGCTGGATGTTCTAAGCGCATCAGCGCTGAAGGAGAACTCAGACCTCGAATAAACAATTGACATTCTCGAGGCGGCCCATGTCTAGAAGACGATGAAGAATACCATCCTTCGGAGGCGAGGATGATGAGATGGAAGACGCGGAGGAAGAAGCCAAGGAACGGCGGACGATGAAACCACCGATGGCGGCGAGGGCACAAGAGTGGTAGCAACCCTCCTAAGAAGAAGAAGCCGAGGACCGGCCCGAACTCGGTCGGCACGGTCGGGGAGGAAATTACCAAGTGAGCCCATCGGGGTTCCTTTGGAGCCCGCCCTTGTCGCCAAAGTGCGGTGGGCAAGTGGCGGCGATCACCGGACAACCATCTCGATCAACACCGAGAATCTCCGGCATAAAGATAATGGCCACTTGCGCACACTCCTCTTGAGAAGCTGCACGCAAGATACAAGTTCCCGCTAAGTATCGAACACAAATTATCATGGGAACGGTAAACAAATCCTCCTCACAAAGATGAGCACCGCCAGGTGGAGAACCCGGATAAATAAGAAGATCTATAAAGAAGGCAAAAGTCTCGAGGAGATCCAAGATTGACCCGCAGATCACCAAGATCAGTTCCGGAGTTCAAGGAGAGGTGTGAATCGAAAGAGCCCTCGCCAATAGTAATCGGAGAAAGCGCCGCAGCGATGAATATAGGTCATCACCATCTCGGATCTGGTGGATCTGAGAACCGCGGAGGCCAAATGGAATAAGGAGGACGAAGAGTATAGATCCAAGGATAGAAAACCCTTTGCTAAATTCGAACCGGGCAGGTTCGAACTTCATCGAGGCCCGCTACCATGTGGACCCAAAACCAAACAACTCACCGCGGATCCTGCGGTGAAGGAATTCGAGAAATTGTGGTAAGTATAATCTAATTACAGCGGATCAACATGATTGCAATCTAATCGATGATCTAAATGATTCACATTACTTCTTGCAGGAGGAGGAAATTGTTGCTAGTCATGGATCCTGTGGTTCCTCATCCTGTGGGTCGACGGCGGCCACCCGGTGGGATAACCCTTTTAACAGGGTGATGAACCGGGCCAAGAAAATAGAGCCGGTTACGAAGAAGCCGTCGTCGGCTGGCCGTCTGGCCGGCCTCGGGGGTAAGAATTGGGTGGATCATTTTGGTCCACCGCCGAGGACGCATGTGGCGCCGTCGGGAAGGAGCGAGGAGGAAAGCAGAGGTTCAAGAACTTAAGGCACAAGTGGCGCGGATCCCGCAGATCGACCAAGACAACTGGCAATCACCCTTACGTCCTTCCCCTACCTTGGTGGAGTCAATAGCGAACGAGTGCGGGTGGTCGAGTAGGGCCGTGCCGATTCAAGCATGGTCGTGCCACTCGAACAACGCGGCACCGACGAATCAGCGAACTACGTGTTCGTGACTCCGCTAGCACCGCTGGGCGCCGCAAGTGTTGGTGACTCCCCTGCCATCACCGCGGCGCGGAGTACATGTTGGTGCCCCCTGCCATCGTCGGCGGCACTAGAGCTCAAGCACCCGTCGGTAGGGAGAATACACGGCCAGCACCGCGCCATCAAGCAGCCCTTCCGCCTCTTGCACGCCCGTCGCCGTATGCGTGCGTCGACATTAGCCGATCTCGACGCCATCACGGTAAACAAATTGCTTTAATTACCGCCTTTCATGCCATCTATATATTACTCTTGTGGCATCTCGCTCACGACGCCGTACATGTTTTCTCAGACGGATGTTCCTTGCACTCTCTTATGCTACGTGAACAACGAGTGAGGGATGTTGCCAAGGGTACCATCGTTCAACCCTTGCAGCACGTTCCACTCAAAACCGATGCGAGATAGCGTGCAGGGGTTAAAATTAGTCGGTGCTAAGGGGCTGCGACGACTGAACCTCCCATTCAACCCCGTGAGGCGGATGAAGAAGAGTCGTCATCCTCGGTTGCTTCGCTTATTATTGCTATGGCCAAAGAGCATGATCCGTTAGGGACGGCGGGGGCCATCACGCCACAGACAACAACACCGCCTGTCGTGCCAGCGACAAGCGGTGGCAAGGCCCCCTTACCGCCCTCGCCGTCACCTCCACGCGGTGGGTCGGATGATCATGTTGATGATATGCACATGGCGCAGGATCCGGCCGAGGACTTCGAAGACTGGAATGATCACTTCTTCAGCACTCAGTTTGGCAACGAAGAAGACCTAGCTGGTGGCCCCATAGAGAAAGCCACTATCACCAAGCGTCTGTTTGGTTCTCAGGAGACGCCTCCAGCTTGCGCCTTTACAGAGCCAGCTGATACAACCAACCGGCCCTTTATTCTAAGCCCTGACACACTACATAGGGCGGCCGGTGCTCAGATATGTGCCTGCCCGCTCTCAAAAGGAAAAAGGGCAGGAAAAGAAAATCTAGCAGCTCGAGCCAGCCGGTGGCGTCAACAACTGCGAATCCGATCAGGTTTCGGGACGGGCCACCAAGACCCGAGGGTATTATGTGGAGGATTCATGTGGCGGGTGAGCCCATGCTACCTAAGAATTTGCGGAAGCTCGCCAGTTCGGAACTGCAGTGTGCATGACGGGCGTGACGATAGAGACACCTTCTATCGGAGAAAGATCCCTCGCACCGGTATTCGTGGTTAAGGTGCCACCAGGCTTGGGCTTCGACCGCCTCATGGATCTGTTCTTCCCTGCGGTTCGAGGACATCTTCAATATGTTCCACCTATACCCGCTGCACTATACCATGGTCGTCTCTTTTCTCTCGCCACGCAGATCATTAGAGAACACACCGGCATCGCTATAGTGGACCCCTACTACATGCGTGATGGCTGCTTGGGTTCCCCGAATGACGATCATGGCCTCGTACCTAAAAAGAATCCTCGTGGTGAACAAGACAAAGGAATACATTCTCGTGCCTTACTTTCCGAGTAAGTCGTTATTCATCGCCACCGTCGATTGGCTTTATTAGATCATCATCATTCTTTTTCAACACATTCCATTTGAATTTTTTGCAGAGATGAACATCGCACGCTCATCTCCTTATCGCCAAGCATTCCGCCACGATTTCGACTCGGGAGTCTAGAAAACAAGAAAAACTACGACAAGATCAAGGAAGTTCGGATGATGCTCTCACCGGCTTTGCCTCGACGGAAGGCACCACTGCTTGCGTAAGAAGGTCAAGTTCGGCGAGCACGTCTTCAACCACGTGTGAGTTCCCTGCGTGAAGCGGTAGGAAAACAAGAAGAAGGAAGCCTACTCGCACTCCATCACATGAGGCGTTCCTACTTGACCGTAAGAATTCTGTTGCCAGATCATCTCAAGCAGTGGGCGAAGCAAAGGCCAAGATCAATGATTCGGATATTAGACAAGAGATGTATCGCATCCAAAGGCAGCTTGGGGCAATCATCTTTGTGATGTCATGACTTGGGGATCTTCTGGAGGAAATATCCCGAATAACCGTGACATAGAAGATCGCCTAGAGATGCAGGTGACTATAGGAAGTTCATGACGAGGCGTCCTCCGTTCCCTAAGCCGAGCCGTAAGGCTTGATGTTGGCCTAGTTGTAGTTGCAAACTATAGATGACCTTTGTGTGTGTGTGGACGACAAGTGTACTTATCTTATTAGGTTTATGAATCACCGCTTACTTATTTTGCTTATTATTATTATATATCAATCAATGCTTGGTTTTTTGCTTACTCTTTGGTTTTTTGCTTACTCTTTGGTTCTCGGACGACAAGTGTGAGTTATTTTTGTCTTTTCGAGAATATGCCGATGATTGAAATGTGTGGCACAATATATATGTGAATGTGCTATGAAGGGATTTTAGCCTTGTGATATGCACAAGTCCAGGGTGTGCATCTTACTTGGCTATGATCCCGTCATAAGCATATTCCCTGTCCAACGACCTAGCTAGTTATATATGAGGCATTCTTTTGAGTTATTTTTGTCTTTTTCGAGAATATGCCGATGATTGAAATGTCGTGGCACAATATATATGTGAATGTGCTATGACGGGATTGTTAGCCTTGTGATATGCATAAGTCCGTGAATTGTGCATACTACTTGGCTATGATCCCGTCATAAGCATATTCCTGTCCAACGACCTAGCTAGTTATATATGAGGCATTCTTTTCGAGTTATTTTTGTCTTTTCGAGAATATGCCGATGATTGAAATGTCGTGGCACAATATATATGTGAATGTGCTATGATGGGATTGTTAGCCTTGTGATATGCACAAGTCCGAATTGTGCATCCTACTTGGCTAAATTCCGTCATAAGCATATTCCCGTGTCCAACGACCTAGCTAGTTATATATGAGGCATGCTTTTGAGTTTGCTCTTTTGATTTAAGAGTACTTTCTATAAGTGTATCTTCATATGTGACTTTAATTATACATGTTTTTCAATCACGGTTAGTTATTATTGTCAACTTGTAGATGACGTGGTACGTCGTGTACAAGGGACGGGTTCCTGAGTCTACGATGATTGGGAAGACTGCGGAGAACAGTTCACCGTTTCAGCGGCAATAGCTACAAAGGGTACAACACTATGGCGGGCGGAAGATAGATACACGCGCTATCTAGCGGGAGTTAGGACAAGGAACCGATGAAGACCTACACCTTCGTCAGGCGGTGATCATGCTTATCTTCTTTGGTTATTTATCCCGCGTTTGTGTCTAGCTAGCTAGTTTAGATGTCTAGGCGAGCTTCCGAGCTCTAACTTGTTCGATCGACACATGTATTCGCATGTCACCAACTACTACTTTGTAACATGATCAAAACAATGTAACTTGGACTATGTATTCATGTATGAGACTTATCTATATGTATTTGTTTCAATCTTGTTTTTCATATTGAGTATTTATATATATAATTGTATATCTTGTATGTCTGTGTGTATATCTGCTGTAATATTGTATATAATCTGTATTGCATATAATCTGGCTTGGAAATTAAAAAAAAACAAAAATACATCATGGCGCACATGGTCTACGTGGCGCACTACACCTAAAGCGCACCATGGATGTTTAGTGGCGCACTAGGTAGTGCGCCACGAAGATCAAGGGTAGCGCACCACGCCAAACTTCCGTGGCGCACTGGGAGGTGCGCACGCCTATCTCTACACAACCGTGGCGCACTAGGCAAAGGCGCCACCGAGAGATAGCCGTGGCGCAGGCCGTGGCGCACTACAGGTGCGCCACGGATGGGCCTTTTAGGTGCGCCACAGACGACCATTTTCCTAGTAGTGTATTGTCGTACAATATATCTTCATAGTATTATCCCGCTGTGAACCACACCTAGTTTGAAAAAAAAACTACTTGACACAAATGCCTTCTTTTGCTGCTATTATAGCAGTCATATCTTAGCCTTTTGTTGTAGTATCTGTCACAATTTCTGAACTCTGGAACTCATCCAAATCCATTATGGAACTTACTTTCCATCATATTGTTCCACCCTTAGTTTAGATAGAGATAAACTTAATTTGTACTTTGTGACAAAACTAGTATCAATGTAATACTTTTACAATGAACTAACCATCTATTTGTCACTTCTACAAAATAATATATTCTTAGTTCTTCTATATCATAAGAATATCTTTACTATCGTCCAATAATCATCTTATGAATCATTCTGGTATATGTTCATAACATTTAGAGCATAGGACATATCTGGATTTGTACACATCATAGCATGATTGATAAAGTACTCTTTGTGATTTTATATATCAAGTATCAAAAATACTTGAATCTTTATTCAATCCTTCCTATGCAACAAGAACCTTTCTTATAGTTTCTATATTGAACTCATTCAATATCTCATCTATGTACTTCTGGCACAATCATATTAGCCTCTCAATTTATCCATATAGACATTGATGCCAAATATTCGGGTTCTGCCTAAGCCTTTCATCGAGATGAAATTCTTAACCTGTGTCACTAAAAAGCCTTTCACTTAATTTCTTGCAAATGCAAGCATCTTCATCGTCTTCGATGAAATTAAACTCTTTTAACTGTTTCATCATAGTGAAGATTCCAACTCCGCGATGCTTACTTTAACCATTGAAGTTTGCATATGCTTTTAGCATCCTTTGAATTAACAAAACCCTTTGGACCGTGTCATGCACACGTCCTAGGTAACCATTCTATTAGAAGAACTTGTTTTGTTTATTCAAATACCACATAACAAAATTATATGTAGTGGTTGCTACATTAATCCGTCTAGACTAAATATTGCTTAATAAAAGATCAGATCTTGTCATAGTCAACTCTTTGAACATTGTCGTGAACTCTTTCCTGACATGTCGATAATTTCATAGATGTGAAACATCCATGTCTATTTCTTTATAGATCCAAATACGACTGTAAGGTCTTGCACCTTTTCAAAGGGTCTTTCAAGTTCAAAGCTTGATCTCTCGTATATGGAACTATCATGGATTTTATGGCTTCAAACCATTTGACAGATTCAGGGCCCATCGTTGCTTCTTTCCATGTAGTTGGATCATTATTGTCAAATAATGATTTAACTCTCAAATCTTGGTATTTGATTGGTTACCCGACCTACTTGTTTCAATAGGAACTTAGACCTCCGTGACCATAACCTTTGAGGCACGTGAGCCATGAGCATTGTTGCTGCCTCCAGAACACTTTTCAGCGCTGCGCAACTTTGAACATATAGCTAAGGTTCTTTTAACCTTATCAAAGTTCTATTGTCCTCCCACTTAACTTTTCACGGAAAATTCCTTTATCAAAGAAACTTGACGTTCTAAGCGACAAACATTTTTGTATTTGGTGTTATGGAGGAATACTCAACGATTATTCAAAATAACATACAAAGATATGTTCATCTGATTTTGGTTGTAAACATCTTTCTTATGCATAGCATACCAATGTTTAAGAAGGACAACTTGGGTTTTATCCCAAACCATAACTTTATATGGTGTCATTTCAACGGATTATGATGGAGCTCTTTTTAGTGGAAAAAGGTAGTCTCTAAAGCTTTAATCTTTAAAATATAATGGCAGTTTTATCAATCACACCTTTGATCTTACCATGTCAAACAAGGTTTCATTGCATATCTCGATTATTCCATAATCATATGGTGTTTCGGGAAACGCAAATCCATGGAACGATTCCTCAAATCTTAGGTGTTATGCTAAACTTTATAACTCAAATATCTTCCTTTATGATCCTATCATAAATTTTTTATTTTATTGTTACATTGATTTTGCACTTCATCTTGAAAGTCTTTAAACTTTTCAAATGTTTCACATTTCATCCTTATTAAGTAAATATTCATATATTCACTCAAATTTTCGGAGAAAGCATATGAAGTTGAAATCTATCGCTCTTGACTACACATAATGGACTTCATACAATAATATTTACAAGTTCCAATAAGCTAGCCATCCATTCCCTTTGGCCTATGAGCGGAGTTTTAATTATCTCTAGGAAAATTTCACAAGCGTCATTTGATCAAAAATCAAAAGACTCCAAAATTCCATCCACATGGAGTTTCTTCATGTTTTCTTTCCAATATAATTTAAACGACGATGTCACTTCCTAAGTGACCTTTCTTATCAATTGTTTTTCGATATTTTTAGCAATATTTTATGGATGTGATTTATCCAACGAGATTTGTAAATCATCCATTTTTTATAGATTACGGCAATTATTTGAACAACCCTTTTGTTCTCATAATACCAGATAAAACAAATCTTGAAGGCAAGCTTTGATGTTAACGAGCAACACAACAACCCTTTATTTGTTCTCGATGAACATCATCACATATTCTTTTGCTAGTTACTTAGGCCATTGTAGTTCATGAATTGTGTTGTTTCGTATGACGATTCACACCAACAAATTCAGTATCCAATACTTAAGAACCACATTATTTAATAAGCAAAGAATATAGCCATAACATGTATATCCTCTATATACCTAAGCTGAACAATTCTAGTCTTTCTTTTCTGCCATATATTTCTGAGATTCTCTTTTAGTATTTCCTTTATTGTTCGAAAGAATCTATCAACATCAATAGTAGAGCCATACACATGACACATAGTACAAAGCATGTATAGTTAAATACCAATGTCTTTGGACTTGCACTTTGAAGTAGATCACCATCATCAAATACTTGGTGTTCTTTCAAATTCCATTCTTTAGTAATCTTTTAGTGTGGTAAACATTTTATCAAATATTCACCCTTATCATGGAACTATTCATGATCAAGCTACTATTTGCTTATAACGGTGAATCGCGAGTATAATGTTGCTCTCCAAAACCTTTTGGAGGATTAGGACGACAAGCGTCTCCAACCTTTTTCAAATTCTCATCAAATATGAGAAAATAAACTTTGCCATATTATACTCTCTCATGTTGCAACCAAATCATCATTTCAGATATCGCAATATCTTCCACACATCATGGTTTCTGAAACAACTCTTTCAGATCCTAGATAACCTTGATATTAAAACAATCTTTTAAATATCAAGAATCATGGAGACAAACATGATACTTATATACTAACACTAGAATTGTCACTCTTGATTTAATACCAACTATTAAACTTCAAGGAGTAACCGGAACTTACTGAAAGTTTGCAATATGACTTTTAAACTTTAGATTAACACTTCAAAACAATACGATACCAGTTCGTAAAGTAAATAACCAGAATTCTATAGTTCTATTATCTCAATTATAACTAAGCGCAAGGTGGTAAACGGATGCCAATGAGTACAACAACTATGAAAATTTACTTTGATTTAATTTATGATAAATAGTGTTCAACTTTTAATCAAATTGCTATTGAACTCCCACTCAAAACAATATCCCTCACATTGTTTTAGTGATCACACGAACCAAATTCACTACACCAAGTCCGATCATCACGTGACATGATATAGTTTCAAAGGCGAACAATCATCATGTTCATCATATCATCTATATGACTCATGCTTTACCTTTCGGTATTCCGTGTTCCGAGACCATGTATGTACATGCTAGGCTCGTCAAGATCAAACCTTATCTTCCGCATGAGCAAATATGGCTTGCTCCCATTGTATACACTCGCAGAATCTAACACACCCGATCATCACGTGGTGCTTCGAAACAACGAGCTTTGGCAACGGTGCCTACTAAGGACGAACACTCTATAACTTGATATTTTTTTAGAGGGATTATCTTATAATGCTACCGTCGCGAACTAAGCAATAAAAGATGCATAAAAGGATTAACATCATGTAATTCAAAATATGTGATATGATATGGCCTTTCTTCTTGTGCTTCCGATCTCCATCTTCAAGCACGAACATGATCTCCATCATCACCAGCGTGGCGTCAAGGTAAATGGCGTCGCTCCATGGTTGTCGTCCACCAGCATCAACTATTACAACTACTTTGAATAATAGACATGCAGGTCTAGACGAAATTAAAATACAACCATATGGCTCCTGCCGGTTGCCGACTTACAATAAGGAACATTTCTTACATCATATATAATCACAATCATGGCCATATCACATCACAGCACACCCCTGCAAAACAAAGTTAGACGCCTCTAATTTTCCTTGCATGTTTTACGTGGTTTGGGGCTTTCACTAAGTGTCGTTATAACTCACGAACAAGAACTACAACGTTGATGCTTGAACTATCAAGTGTCCGTTGTAAATTGAATCTTTACTATGATGGGAGAGACAGACACCCGCAAAGCCACTTATGCAATACAACTTGCATGTCGAGCCTGGAGAAAGTCTCATAAATGATGGCATGTAAGGTTAGCCCGGGCCGCTTCATCCCACCATACCGCAAGATGCAAAGTACACAAGAAGCAATTGATATTAAAAGCACCACCGCCCATAATGACCATTGTGTTCTACTCGTGCAACAGATCTACATATAGACACGGATCTGATACCACCATAGGGGTTCGTAGCATGGTAAACAAAAAATTTCTACCGCATGAACACACAATCAAGATCTAATCTATGATCAAGCCAAGATCTATCTACTAGATCGGTACAACAAGTTGATAGAGTACTAACCCTCGAAGATCCAAAGCGGTTAACGAGAGCAGATTCTCGTGGGTGATGTAGTCGTTCAATTGCCGATCTCAAGATCGCGTAGACGATCCTTCCGACACCGCGTTCCGGCGGCGCTCCCGCAGTCGGTCACATGTAAGGTACTCGATGAAGACCTTCCTCTCCCTTGTTCCAGCAGGCAGCGGAGGTTGTAGCTCTCTCCTCGCGATTCCTGCAGCACGACGGCGTGGTGTCGGAAGTAGAGGGGAGATCCCGCAGGGCTTCACCTAAGCCGGAGCGAGTATGGTGGAGTAGAGGGAGACCCTACAATCTAGGGTTTAGAGGGATGAGGTTTAGAGGTAGCTAGCAACTAGAGTTTAGCTAGTCGGTAGCGGTTTAGAGGAGATCTAGATTGCTCGCAACTAGAGAGGGGGGCGGCGGCCAACCTAGGGTTTCTTGGGCGCCTAGGGAAAGGGGGATACCTTGGGGTGCGCCCCTACCCCTCCTTATATAGATTGGGGGCGTCCAAGGGTGTTCCCAACCCAGGTGGACACCCTCCCTAACTCAAAAACCTCCCTAACTCGGAAACCATGTTGGGATTTGACTTTTTCAAACTGCTTTTTTTGACTTTCAAATTAGAGTTTGATTTCTCTCTTCCAAGTGTCCAGCCAAGTGACCGAGGACATGATGCAACCATTAAACTTTGTCATGACACTTCCATGTACCCTTCCCCTTCCGGATCGGTGAACCTTCTAGACCCTTCTAGAACATTCCGATGAAAACACCGGAATCATTCCCGAACTCCGAAATTGGACTTTCCTTATATGAATCTTATTCTCCGGACCATTCCGGATCTCCTCGTGATATCCTGGATCCCATCCGGGACTCCAAACAAGATTCGGTCTCTTTACTCACATTCCATATCTACTAAACAACATCGAATCCTTAAGTGTGTCTCCCTACGGTTCGTGAATTATGCATACATGATCGAGACTCTTCTCCGATCAATAACCAATAGAGGAATCTGGAAATTCATATGGCTCCCACATATTTCTATTATTAATGTGTGGTGTTTGATGTCATCAAAGCATCCTTCCGGTGATGGTGATTAGCATGATCTCATGGTCGAAGGAATTATGTTACTATGTATCAGAAAGCTTATAGCAAGTGAACTATATAAAATGACTTGATCTTTATGCTACGCTTAAGTATAGGAGTATGTCCATCACATCATTCTCCTAATGATATGACCCTGTTGTTAATAACATCTCTATGTTCATGATCAAGAAACCATGATCATATATTAACCAACAAGCTAGTTTAACAAGAGGCTTTACTAGGGACTTTTTTATGTTTACAAATCACACAAGTATTAATGTTTTCGGTTAATACAATTATAGCATGGTATGTAAACATTTATCATAAGCATGAAGATATGATAATAACCACTTTATTATTGCCCCTTGGGCATATCTCCAACACTTCAAATCCCAACAAGGCAACTTGTTACCTACTGAGCAACTTTGGTATCCGACGAGGGAACTTCGAAGCCTGGCAAGGCAACTTGTTCCCTACCGAGCAACTTCGGGCTTCGAAGTTGCCTCGGCGGGCAGCGGCTTACCCGAAGAAGGGACGTCCCCACCCACTGCCATACCGCCATCCTAATGGACTACCGAAGTTGCTTTGTGAGGCACAGAAGTTTCCCCGTCGGGCTCTACAGTTGAGCAACTTCGAGCTTGGGGAGGCAACTTTGAATGCTGGCGAGGCAACTTTGGTGCCCGACTTAGCAACTTCCAAAAACTTTGAAGCCCGGAGAGGCAACTTAGGAGGCCGACGAGGCAACTTTTGTCCGGCGAGGCAACTTTGGTGTCTGGCGAGGCAACTTCGGATCCCGTGAGACAGCTTCGGAGCCCGGTGATGCAACTTTGAAGCTCGGTGAGACAACTTCGGTGCCTGTGAGGTAACTTTGAAGCCCGACGAGGCAACTTTTTCCTGGTGAGACAACTTCGGTGCCCGACGAGGCAACTTTTTCCTGGTGAGGTAAGTTTGAAGCCTGGCGAGGCAACTTTTGCCCTGCGAGATAACTTCGGTGCCCCACGAGGCAACTTTGGAGCCCGACGAGGCAACTTTTTCCCGACGAGGCAACTTCGGGGCCCGACGAGGCAACTTTTGTCCGGCGAGACAACTTCGGTGCCCGACGAGTCAATTTCGGATCCCGGCGAGGCAATTTTTTCCGACGAGGCAACTTTGGTGCCCAGCGAGGCAACTTTGAAGCCCGGAGTGGCAACTTTTGCCCGGCGAGGAAACTTTCGGTGCCTGGCGAGGCAACTTTGCTTACTGGGCACAAAAGTTTTCTCGTCAGGCTCAATAGGTGACTCAAATTTTTCAAGATACGATATTGCTCAGACGGGCACCAAAGTTGCTCAGACGGGCACCAATGTTGCTAAGACGGGCACTAAAGTTGCCTTATCGGACTCTGATGTAGTTTTCCCTCAGCGCACAAAAGTTGCTTTATCATGAATCAAAGTTGGTCGGTCGCACACAAAAGTTGCCTTTTAAATTTTGTTGCCGAAACATATACAAATGGGATCTAGTTTTGAAGAGTTTGTTGCGAGGGTTCCAAAAATAAAAAACGGATCTTAATTCCGACATGTGGTTCAAACGTTATAGTATTTCCAATTTCTAGAAAAAGGAAATCAATGCACGAAACTTTCTTTTTTGTTGGTGCGCTCAGAAGTGCAATCTGATGCAGCGGTAGGTGAAAGGTACGGTAATTCATGGTCCTTTCCTTTTCCGTAAAGTATAAGACAGGGACAACAGAAATTAGCATTTTTAGAGGTGCGCCAAAAATAACGATCTAGCGCCCGCGCGCTAGCAAGTAAATAGAAACATATATGTACGCGCGCTTCTAGCTAGTCCGACACGAATTAAGTAGACCATATGCAAAGTCGACTAATTACACCCCAAAGTTACATATAATTGCCTCACTCCGCTCATACGTGCAGCGACAGTCTCAGTGCATGGAAGAATAGCACGACTCAGTCCCGGCCGGTAATACTAGACTTACGGACTTGTGGGCTTAGAAAAATATTATAGGCTAATGTGGCTGGAGTTTTTTATATATAATCAATATCACGGTATATTTATAGTAGCGACGGTATATTTATATTTTCTTCACTGTGTTAGGTGATAACAAACTACACTACAACAACATATGTTATAGTAGATATATCACCTGTCCAATATTTCGCATCATAAGTAACAAGAAACAATGAACCCGTCAATCGAGAAAAAACCACTTGTTGACATCTCACATCCTCTAGAATTTTCTATATGGTAGACGACTCATCTCTTATTAGGTTATTATAAAGTCATACATCGTATAACCCTCTTTAAGGATATTTAAATTTATAGAACACCTATAAGTAATACGAAAAACTATGTAAGTGATGCAAAATATTTTTAATATTACGCGACATAGCAAATTTAGATTAAAAATCAAAAGGCTTAATATAAAATTTTAAAATACAATGTATAAAAGTTTAATATAAAAATCTTTTTCTCGCAAATTGAGCAAACAAAGACTCGAGAATCGATTAGCATCTCTGACGAGCAAAACATATTATTGAGCCAATAATATTTTTGAATTTCAGTAAGGGTTTTTTCACCACTATCTCTGCTAGCCCCTCAAGTTTCTGTAATGATAAAACATAGGGGTCATTATAAAAGATAATTGAACTAGTTTTTCCACTAGAAACAACACTATGAGATAAGCAAAAAAAACTTGTCCATCAATTTGAAATAATATATAGGATAACTGGAAAAATGTCCAATTTGTACAAGTCTGCATGTATAAAGTTTGTCGAATTATCAAAACATAACCATTAAATAGTTTTTTAAATATCATAAAACTCTAGCAACACATATCCATGCAAATAACATTGTTTAAGAACCGAAAATTCTAGCATATTGAAATTAGGTTTATTTTCTTCAAATTGTAACTAGTTACATGACCAGGCATGGATACAAAGATTATGAATATAACTTATCTCTGTTTTGTAAGATGTGGACCTATATGTGAGCTTTTGGGTCCCCTGGCAATGACATACTTTAAGCAAAACGTGGTGTTGCTCTTCATGCAATTCACATATTGATTATGTCTAGATGTAAATTTATATACTAGGAATAACAATGCAACATGGAGGTAATGTGGGTACCTCAGTGAGCACAAACCCACTGGAACTATCATTTGCTTTGAAAAATTGATTATCTAGTCAATGAGATAGAAATTTGAATCTTAGGCGAAACATGAACATTAGATTGAATAACACAATCAATTCACAACAACCAACCAAAATAACTATAATTCATCAACTGATGCACCTACCTCAATATAACAAGTTCGACAATGCCGCAGAAACTAACTTACACCGTAACACGTCAACACCAAAATCTGTTTAAATATTAGAACTTTGAATAGATCCTTATTTATTACAAAAATAAAATATAACCACTATTTCCATGATTTTGAATCAATTAGAATCTGATGAGTTAAATGTATCCACCCACCGGATAGTAGTTTTGTTATGGTAGAGTTCACCATTCCATACCAACCTCTGAAGTAAGAGTATATATTAACAAATCAGGTGTTGACATAATTTACTGAAATCGGCCGCAATGTCAATATCAAAGTTATCTTGCCCACTTATACATGGAATTGTACAAGATCGTTTGTGTATAGTCTCGTCTTAGTCCAAACTGACCATGCATGTGGTAGAGTTCACCAGTCTGGACCAACCACTGAAGTACGAGTATATATTAACAAATCAGGTGTTGACATAATTTACTGAAATCAGCCGCAATGTCAATATCGAAGTTATCTTTCCCACTTATACATGGAACTAGATCATGGAAGCGCGCCTTGCCGCGCCCATCCATCTCGACAAAAAAACGATAGAGTATAATGAGAGTTGTGAAAGATAAACCTAAAGAAATCTAGATAACATGAGTGGCACGAGTTCTGAAGAAAATTCCATATTTTAGTCTAACTTGAATTTTTTTGCGTGGGGCGATTCAAAGGGATCAAACCAATGCTACAACTGCTCACAATGTTTATAACTATTGCTCAAAACTATTCCAAATCTAATGATAGCACGACATCTCACAAAATTTTCGTACAACTATCAGATTTTCTTACTTCACTAACACAACGTTATACATGCCCTGATGCGACTTTGTGTTAGATCCCTAAGGACTGACTTGATGAGATCCTTCCGGCTCCTCTACGTACTTCCTTTTCAAGTTAGTTCTCATGTTTACTCCCATGTGATTGTACACCTTATCACAAGGGGTAAAACTGTTTATGAAAATAAGAGTAAACTCGGGGGTCTATTTCTACCACATGAGAGCATACGGTTACACAAAGAAATTCATATGATAAATAGAAAATTCTTTGCACAAGAGAATCTAAAGTCCATAAAAAAATAAAGTAGATAATTATTTTGGTTCTATAATTCTTGGGCGGTAAAGCACACCTTTTTTCCGAGGAAGATAATTCTAGATGACCATGCTACTAAGTACTCACATCACTAGTTCCAACCAGAGAGACTTTGTACAGTATCAGTGCCAACACATATCATTGCATGGGTAAAAGATAACTTTGATGTCTGCCAGATTTCACATGGAAAAACAAACAAACAACAAGAAAATGGGAAAGGTACACTCAATATTGAACAATATGCTTACAGGAGGCTCCGTATTGATTTTCTAGTAATAGTAGTTTGCAGGAAAATGAGCCATCTTATCTTTAATGTATAAACAATAGATTTCCAATATAAGTCATATCATATATTCATATTATAGGCCAACTTGAAGGCTGAAGGCAAGGATTTACATCAAGTGAAAGATTGAACCTGTTTTTCTTACCTAGGGGCCAGGGATAAGACCTTTGTGTAAAAAAAGATCTTTCTTGTGCGGTGGCAAGGGAAAAGCTGCCAACTGTAATGTCTTTTATATCAATCTTGTATAATTCAGGAATTTTTACCCATATGATCTTCCATCTTCATCTTCTTAGTTGAGCCATCATAACAAGCACCCTGCCTACTAGACTGAGGTCCAAAATGAACAGATTTGACATAAAAAAGGTGATGTATGTCCATCATATACCAATTTGGTTTAAAGGAATTGCATATGAGAACTTACCTCCCATGAAAGAGATCCAAAATCAGGAAATATGCAATTAAAGAACTAAACGTCATGTCGAAGCACATCACGTTTTCCAGCTACCAAAAGGTGTCTTGACAAAAGTAGATTATTTCCACTCAAGATTTGTTTTGGCAAGGGGATAGTGAGAAAAAGAAATATCGACTGACGAGATGGAATTTGGTTTTCCTACCTAAAGAATACGATGGACTAGGCATACATGATTTGCAAGTCAAAAATACCGCGCTCTTGGATAAATGGCTTTTCAAACTTCTTACAGAAGAAAGGGGTCTGGCAAACCATTCTATGGAGGAAATATGTTGGCTCCAAAGCTGTGTCTCAAGTGGTTTGGAAACATGGTGATTCACACTTTTTGGTTGGACTAATGGCATCCAAAACATATTTCTTCCGATTTGGTGCTTTCAACATTAAGGATATACCACAGATTAGGTTCTGGGAAGATCGATGGCTTGGCTAAACTTCTCTTCGTGAACAATATCCGGCTCTGCATTCGATTGTTAGACACAAAGGGGATACACTTTTCACGGTAATGGAAACCAATCCTCCTAATGTGTGTTTCAGACGAAGCCTCATCGGCCCTAGACTGGTGACTTGGAACAATCTTTTATTAAGATTATCCAGGATACAACTGACCGAGGGTGTGGACGAATTCAAATAGAAATTACTACAGAGTGCTAAATTTTCTATTAATTCAATGTATAGATCTTTGATCCAACTTGATATTCCAGTAGATGATAATAGTAAAATCTGGAAGATGAAAATACCCCTCAAAACAAAGATTTTTGCTTGGTAGTAAATGGGTCATTCTCACAAAAGATAATCTTGTTAGGAGGAATTGGCATGAAAGTACACTATGCGTTTTTTGTCACCATAATGAGACAATACGACATTTATTCTTCCAATATAAATTTGCTCGTGATATATGGTCAATCATCTAAGTAGCCTCTGGTTTATCTCCTCCATGTTCGGTAGTCAATGTATTTGGCAACTCGTTGACTGAGATTGAGGATAAATATGGGACTTTATTTAGAGTGGGAGCGCTTGCTATTATTTGGTCGCTTTGGCGATGTAGAAATGACAAGATTTTTAATAAAATTGTGTTTTCTCCCCTACAGTTATCTATCGAGCCATGTCTATCCTTCGATCATGGACTACTCTCCAACGTATGGAGTTTCGCGACTTGTTTATGAAGGATTGTACGCGATTGGAGGACACGACGAGGGATATCTTCTCCCGACATAGATGTCAGCATGGTCTACAGATAGATTTGCCATGGCGAGTTTGGAGGACTTGGTTTTTTATCATTATTTGTAATTCTGGTACTTTTGCTTTCGTCTCGAGTTGTGTGGTTGATCGACTGCGTGATCCTAGCTATGCAGAGGTTGGGTGTAAACTTACTGTTAAGTAATAATGCTCCCATTTCTATAAAAAAAATGTAAAAACAGGAGCATGTTAACAAGAAAAATAACCTTTTCAAGGAAAAACTAATTGTTTAGTCGTCTACAAGAAAAAGACACATCCTTCAAGGCTGGTAAAAGGCTCATGAGTAAGACATGATTTATGATCACCGACAGTGTTAGCAAAGCTATTGGACCAAACGAAATACACCCTGCAATGCTACACTATACTTTTAGTTTTTTTTACTGGCAAATGTTCTATCTCAGTTGATGCAACCTGCTCAAGCTTGATAACACCCTCCTTGAGTACCTCAATCATGTCTAGGTGCTATACAAATAACAACATTTAAATAGTGGACTATGCATATTCTGAATTTTTCCTCCAGATAATGACACAAATCGTCAATTTTTTTGAAGAATTCTTACCTTATCATGTGCGTATAGAAAACTGTTCAATCAAGAGGCAATCGGATTTGATCCAGGAAATATGGAGATTTCCTTCCTAAGCTCGGGCTCCTCATCGTTACTACTTTTGTTCACATGCCGATTCAAGTGACCCGGCGGTCACCCTTGGCAACGTTGACTGCTGCACCCTTGTACAAAAAAACAGCAAAATTTTCGTGCTTAATAAAGCTTTATGGGTGCGCCGATGAGAGAACAAGGAGGAAGCAGACAGTGAATGATCAGAAACTAACTCAAGGAAAAACACGGCTTCTAGACGAACCTTGGTAGCCAGGATATCGAGGCCCATACTGGCTCTACCGCAAAGCACCACAACCATCACACCTAGAGACAAAAGGAACTATATGGGCTGCCTACTTCATATTGGCCCGGTTCATGGAAAAGCACGTGGCTCGATTCACGGAGCAGCAGCTCTGTTAGAGCAATTTCAACAGCTTACCCATATATGGGAAAGCAAAATGTGTTTGGGTAAGAAGAGGGAGAAGGTATAGGTAAGGGGATTTTGGTTTGCTTTTTCAGCTTACCTATCTTAGCCTACCCAAAACTGCACTAAGAAAAATCTACATATAGGACCCACTTGTCAATGGGTCTATTTTTCTTCTCTTTTTTTTATCTTTCTTCTTCCCTGTGCCGGTGCGTCCTTCCCCGCCACTAGCACCTCTCACCGGAGAAGCCCCGACCGCCCCTCACAGGAGAAGCCCCGGACACCACCGCCCTACATCGGAGAGGCCCTGGATGCCGCCGTCGCCGCACTCCTCCCTATCCGCCAGCGCCCTGACCGGAGTAGTACCGCTGTTCGAGAGGTGGGGAGCTGCGCGGCCGCCGGATTGGGCCCCGGCTTGGACAAATCGAGGCGTGGGAGGCATGGGATCTGCGCGGCCGCCGGATTGGGCCCCGGCTTGGGCGAATCGAGGCCGCCGCCGCGCCATCGCAGGCGGTTGTTGTAGATCGATCTCGGCCAAGAGGTGAGGCAGTTGGGCCGGGAGGAGGGCATCGGGTGTTGGGGAAGGTGGGGGCGAGGTCCGGCGGCGCCGCCGATGGTCACAGGTGAGCACAAACGGCGGGGGCGGCGACGACGATGTCAGGGAGCTCGTGAGAGGAAGGTTCCGCGCAGAGCGGTTGGGCCTTCTCGGGATGGTTCGCTGACGTGGAGTCTTCCCCAAAAATTGTCTAGTCTTACCCAAAAATGGGTAGGAGGGGCTGAAAAATGGATAATCACCTAAAATATTTTGGTTGGTGACCACTTTTAGGTAATTTTTGCCCCATCTTATCCAAAAAAGCAGTTATTGCCCCTCTTACCCATATATAGCTAAGCTCTTGGAGATGCTCTTATGTTGTACGGGCACCTGGAACGAAGTCACACAGAAACGAAGGCCCAAGCGAAGCTGCAACGACGGAACGATCCCGCACACTCGTCCGCTTGATCCAACGGCTGCTGAGTCTAAATCGCTGTGAAGAGGCCATGGTAGTTCCATTTTACTATTTCTTAATGTCTTTTTGAAGTTCTGTTATTTTAATGGCTGGCTACATCAATCGTGGTTGGAGGCGATTCCAGCGACCCGTGCAAGTAGAGGGACAACGAGAGAGATGAACGGCAACGCATGTGAGCTTGGAGCGGTGGTAGGGATAATCGGCATAAGAAGTGGTCAACTGGTCATGGCCACAGTTGATCAGCTTGTATGCCGCTTGGCCTATTCCTGGGTTGATAGCTCCAAAGACATTTGAACAAAAAAGGTTCCATCGCTAAATAAAATAATTCAAAATTTAATAGAATTTAGATATTTTATTAGCAATCCTTACTTTGTGGCTACATACAATTATTAAATTTCTGTAATTTGTATTAGTTGCCGTTTACTATTAATTGATCTATTTATATATTGATTAACACTCTAAAAACCACAACTCTTTTATGTTAATATCGTGCGTATGCCTCGAAACACACGTTGCCATTGGCCAATGAGTCTCTTAGTAAGAAAGGAGAGCCCTATTCTTACATCTTGTGGGTTGTTTTATATTAGTAGGAAAGTGTATACTATTTTTTCTTCCGATACAACGCATGGATCATTTTGCTAGTTTTTACCTAATAATATCTTAGCGCAGTGGCGGAGGACCTATTATGGCAAGATATGACACTTGCCATACCTTAATCAGGCCACCCTTATTATAACTTAATAGAGCATACTGCTTATTACTCAAAATTTTGCATCTCTTTAGCCCATGGTGCATGACTTAACCATACCAAAGTTTAAATATGTGCTCTGCCGCTGTCTTAACGTATCTCTATCGTCCGTCGGTTGTTTCTGTCGTTCATCCGTCTCGCTGAGTTTAGTCCGTCTCAGATCTCCACATCGATCGGGTTATGTTGTCGTCGAAGAAAAGGACTCCATGTCGAGAAGTGCATGCTTTCGTAGCGGGCACGTTTCTATCTCCTACACTTGGTTCCATATAAACACACCTAAGATCTAAGAGAGGCCTAAGAACTAAGAAGCAGGAGACGATATCGATCTGGACGAAGAACTACCCACGACCATCGATTGATGGAACAAGCGATGGAGACGAGATCGACCACAACGGAAAACTATCTACGAAGGCAACATGTACGTGAAGTTGTGCTTCTACAGGTCGACCTGCACTTGAAGGAGTTCGTCCATGGTGTTAACCTGACGATGGAGGGTCTTGGGGAGGTTGAAAAATATGATTGGAAGTGGTCCTCTCTTGCCCAATAGCGCCACCGCAACGCAAGCACTTATTCAGTTCCTCATCTCTCGGCCTATTCCTCTTCCCTTTGCTACAGCATGTCACGGTGGCGGTACAAGAGAGGTGAGGACCCCTCAAGCATAGAACATCGAGGCGGCTCAGGCGTCCTCCCTTTTTCTGCAGCGTCCCAGCGGCGGCACGGCCGGAGACGCCACGATGGCTTCCCTTGGCCGGTGGCATGGCTAGAGACGCCACGGTGGCTTCCCTTGGTCTTGACCGCATCACTGTCGGGGTTGGGGGCTAGATCAACGGTCGGGCATCTTTATCAAGCGGTGCTTTGGTTTTGCTTCTCCTCTCGACCAGATCGACAGGTGAGTGCATGCACCCGCTTGCTTTAAGAGAACGACATATGTGCATGTATTCTGTCCTGATCAAGGTCCAAGTCCAGATGAGCAAAATTTCTCAGCATCTTTGTTCAGCTTATGACTTGTGGTTGATTTCTCCAGTATTCAGATGAATTCTAAAGCTATAGCTTATTTCCCCGCACTTGGAGGTAAGCAGGTCGCCATGGCCATTTTTTGAATATGGGAATTAATTTGCTGGAGTTTGATATATGATTATTGGACCTAGAATTTAAGGTAATTGTAGTCACCTATGCTCTCTAGAAAATCGGCGTATTTACTGTCTGGAATTACCTTAATTTCATAAGTTTTCAGCCCGGGAAGCTCTCATGCTTCCGTGCTTACGGTGTAGGGGAAGATCGAGAGAGATATAGATATAATGTTCCGAGAGTTGGTGACTAAAATTAACAAGATTTCAGTCATATGTGCACCAGGACTGCCGTGTCCCAAAACGTTGCTTCATATGTTAGATAATACATTTGTTGATTCCAGGTCCTCGGGGATGATGCGAGTTCATTTTCTTCTAATTTGATCATATTCCCCAAGCACCGAAGTATATTGCTGATGCACACCGCGCAGAGCTCCCTCACTCTACTTTAGCATTAGAAGACAAGAGACATCAGAAGACAAGGGAACTTTTCACAACAGAAACCCCAAAGCTCTGCTTTGTATGGAGTTATAGAGCACTATGTAATACATACTACGGTCACTAAACTTTATAATGACCGCCATGAGAAACCGGTTTGTTTCTTTGATGAGGATAAGGTGATCTACCTACCGTCTATAACAATTTTTAACCTTCTTTTCAGTTCCTGGTTATACGTTGACTGACCATAGACTTTTGGACTACAAAGCATATCTTCTGTTTTCTGTCAAGCACATTACTTAAGAGAAAGGACACTCATTGTCGGGTTATTTACAAGAACTGGCGGATGCAAGTGATGACAGCGATGAGGGCGCCTACAGTTGCAGTGATGAGCAATATTGTGCAAGCTCTATTTGGTTGGATGTGTATGCTACACGAGGGAGCAGATAGTAGCACCGACACAAGCCATATCGATGCACACGTTTTGAACTACAATAATATTTTTATAAATATTTTTTAGTTCCATGTTTATCGACCATATTTACTAGTTTCTTGTATTTCTGCTTCTGACTCAAGGGGAAAGAGCCAGGGCTACTGAAGCTTCTCTCCAAGAGAGCGATGCGGGCGAAGGATCTTGAATTGCTAGTTTAATCATCAGGGAGTAGGTGTCCGAGGGATCTCAGAATGCCAGGAATCAGCGCCCCAATCCATCTTCGTCCCCGACTCTGGTTGCCGCCCAGCCGCTAGCTCTGGCCTTCTCTGACCTTATCCCTCACCGCTGAGCATGCACGCGTCTTCATGGTGAGCCCCTGTTCCTCCTGGACCATCTCCCTTTCCCCCGTTTGCACTGGGTTGTCGCGCCTCAGTGCGCCCCCAAGATCTGCCGCCTCGGGCAGTCAACGGCGATGATTCCAGACTCGAGTGACATCGGGCTTCGCTCCACCGCCAGTCAATCCGATGGGGTGGGCACGTACGTCCCCCAGTTAATGTACCAAATAAATAGGAAAGATAAATAAATGAGAAGAAACAAATGGTTAATGGGCATTTTGCAAAACAAAAAAATTGATCAAAGACCTAATAATTAGAAAAAACATAACTTTAGGGGGTATTTGGAAAAATAACATCGCCATAAGGGCTCGTTTTGTAGGAGAGACACGGTGTGTGTTCTAGAGATTCATCGCTAGTGTTTTGGGTGAAAACACTTCCATCACCAATTCACTCCAATCCTCTTCCATACCAATCCCCTACAAACTCCCTCCTAAAAAATGTTGTTTTGTAAACCGGGAATGCTACACCTAGCGGCAGTGCTGTTATCACATATAAAATTTAGAAACTTCACCAACAATACCTCACAATTTTCTAGCAGCAAAAGCATCAAGTCAATTCAACAAAACTTATAAAAGACTAAATTTTTATAGCAGCACGTGAACAAAAACATTTCAGAAACAACATGCAACAATTCCCAGCATCCAAAAGATGATAACTTTTTCACATAATTCTATAAGCTACTGAACAAAAATATACACTAATAACACATACTAGTTATATCCAGCAATTAGACGAGTGATACGTCGAAAACGTATCTATAATTTTTGATGTTCCATGCTTGTTTAGTATCTACTTTGCTTTACTTTGTCTATACTTTGAGGTGTTTTTATATGTTTTCTGGTACTAACCTATTAACAAGATGCCACGGTGCTAGTTGCTTGTTTTCTTACATTTTGGTTCGTAAAGGCAAAAATCAACATTTTCGGAATTGGACGGGACAAAAGCCAAAGTCAATATTTTACCGTGGGGAACACGTAGCCAAAATACGAGGCAGAGGAGAGCCACCAGGGGGCCACACCCCCTGGCCGCACGGCCAAGCCTGGCCCGCGCTAGGGGGTGCGGCCACAGCGACCCCGCCTCGTCTCGCCTATAAAGACCCCGGATGTCTAAACCCTAAGTACCGATCAATATTCCACGAAACTGCATGGCCGTCGCCACCATCGCCCCTAGATCGTGGGATCTCAAGCTCTTTACGCATCCGCCGGAGATCATCCCATCTGTCCCCGAGGGAGATGGAGGTCTTCTTCTTCATCATGCCACCTTCGATGAAGCGTGAGTAGTTCCACCTTGGACTATGGGTCCATGTGGTAGCTAGATGGTTGTATCTCCTCCTTTGTGCTATCATGTTTAGATCTTATGAGCTCCGTTCATGATCAAGATCTCATCTATTTGTAATCATGCATATTGTGTTTGCGGGAATCCGATAGATATTGAGATTACTATGTCAGATTGATTAATGGTTTTGTCTTATTGATTCTATCATGTATGTATTGTTTGTGATCTTGCATTCTCTTCGTTGTTAGTAGCTATCTTGGCCAAGTAGTTGCTAGTGAATCCAAGAGGGGGTATTTATGCTCGATAGTGGGTTCATGCCTCTATTTAATCTAAGTGAAGTGACACAAATCTCTAAGGTTGTAGATGTGTTGTTGCCACTAGGGAGAACACAACGGTCTCTTGTTCATGGAACAGGTGGATTGTTTACCTTACACACTTTTCTTAAAGAAGTTGTCTGTTGCTTGCAACTTAATACTGGAGGGGGTTCGGATGATAACCCTAAGGTGGATTTCTAGTCATAGATGCAGTTGGATGGCGGTCTATGTATCTTGTTGTATTGCCCAATCGAATCTCATAGAATCATGAATGTCTAGTATTGCATTGTTATGCCTTGTTCAGTCCTGTCAATTGCTTTGCTGTAATTTGTTTACCCAGCATGCCATGTTTATTTATCTAAGGAGAACACCTCTAGTGAACTATGGACCCCGGTCCAATCTTTACCATTGATACATCTTCCACTGTTCCTGTTTACTTGTTGCAAACCACTGTTACCTTCCACACCATATAGTTAATCCTTTGTTACAACAAACCGGTGAGATTGACAACCTCACTGTTTGTTGGGGCAAAGTCTTGAGTTTGTGTTGTGCAGGTATCCAAGTTGCTAGCAACACCTTTGAGTCGTTTTCTTCCTCCTACTGGTTCGATAACCTTGGTTTCTTACTGAGGGAAAACTTGCGGCTGTGCTCATCATACCTTCCTCTTGGGGTCTCCCAACGAAGTGTTCACGCACTCATCAAGCCTTTTTCTGGCGCCGTTGCCGGGAGGTAAGGTAAAAGGCACTCACACACTCTCTCCCATGTCAACAGCAAAATAGAAAGCTTTTTCTGGCGCCGTTGCCGGGGAGGCTAAGGACGTCTTCACAATGGGAGTCCTTCTCAGCCTTTCTCTTTACTTTTTTTCTGTTTTGCTTGGTTTCTTTTGATTGCTTTTGTTTCTCTCTTTTTATCAAAAACTCCAAAAAAATAGTTTAGTTTGGTTTGCTTTCTCTTATCAAAAACACAAAAAATTTAGTTCCTGCTCTAGTTGCTGCTGTTGTTGGCTTGCTCCACTTTTGCCAAAATGAACTCTATTGAGAACACCAAGTTGTGTGACTTCACTAGCACAAACAACAATGATTTCCTTAGTACTCCTATTTCTCCATGTAACATCCCAGCATTAGAGCTTAGAAATAAGTTGAACACAGATGTGTGCATTGCATTCATGCATAGAAAATCTGAATAATTTTCGCTATTTTGAACAAAACTTGTCAAAGTGATTGAAGCTTCTCTCAACTTGATGGAATTGAAGTAGATCATCAAGTTGACTGCGATAAGTTCAATATGACCTTTGCTAAAACCTTATTTTGGGTAAACATGAATTGATCTAAGGGTAGATCAAATGTAATAAAATTAAACCCCAATACATTACTTAATGATTTATATTTGATCCTTAGGTGATCATATCATAGTATTCATTATAATCACTCATGAGTACCAAGTTAAGGATATAACACAAATAATAAGAATGTAACAACTATATCTTAATCTCATATGCTTATACCATGAGTATCATGGTAACACCTAACCTTAACTCTTTAGTGAGATGGAGTAGGAAAGAAACCAAGTCAAGATCATTCACCATATATCTTTCTTTCCATATCAATCCTTATCATCTCTATTGAATCCTATCCTTATATTTGTTGTTCATCAATGTTGAGTAATCAACTATTGATTCACCAATTCTTACACTATCAATTCTTGATCTATAAACTCTTGTACATATCATAGCATTCCCTTAGTGCCTATATGTTGGAGATATGCCCAAGAGGCAATAATAAAGTGGTTATTATCATATCTTCACACTTATGATAAATGTTTACATACCATGCTGTAATTGTATTAACCGGAAACATTAATACTTGTGTGATTTGTAAACTAAAAATAAGAGTCCCTAGTAAAGCCTCTTGTTAAACTAGCTTGTTGGTTAATATATGATCATGGTTTCCTGATCATGAACATAGAGATGTTATTAACAACAGGGTCATATCATTAGGAGAATGATGTGATGGACATACTCCTATAGTTAAGAGTAGCATAAAGATCAAGTCATTTAATATAGTTCATTTGCTATAAGCTTTCTGATACATAGTAACCTAATTCCTTCGACCATGAGATCGTGCATATCACCTTTACCGGATGGATGCTTTGATGACATCAAACACCACACCGTAACAGGGTGGCTATAAAGGTGGCATTGAGTGTTCAGAAAGTATTGGTTGAAACACATGGATCAAGAGTGGGATTTGTCCATCCATATGACGGATAGATATACTCTGGGCCCTCTCGGTGAAATGTCATCCAATTAGCTTGCAAGCATGTGGTAGCTCACAAGGGATCACATATCGGGCGAGAAAGAGTACTTATCGAACGAGGTTGAACTAGGTATGCAGAGATACCGACGATCAAAACCTCGGATAAGTAAACTATCATGAGACAAAGGGAAATTGGTATCGTATGTAAGTGGTTCATTCGATCGCAAAGTAATCGTAGAAATATGTGGGAGCCATATGAATTTCTAGATTCCTCTATTGGTTATTGTTCGGAGAAGTGTCTCGATCATGTCTGCATAATTCACGAACCGTAGGAGACACACTTAAGGATTCGACGTTGTTTGAGTAGTTATGGTATTATGAGAAAGAGGCGAATGTTGTTCGGAGTCTCGGATGGGATCCGGATATCACGAGGTGATCCGGAATGGTCGAGAATAAGATTCATATAAGGAAAGTCCCGTTTGAGTTCGGGAATGATTCCTGTTTTCATCGGGAATGTTCTAGAAGGTTCGGATTGTCCCAAGACCGGGGAGGTACATGAGTGTGTCATTGAATGATTGCATCATGTACTAAGTGTTCTTGCTGTTCCAAAACATGAAAGTCAAATTGCGTTTGAAAGTCAAACGGCTAAAAGCAGGAAGCGTGGGAACAGGAACTGGGAAACAAGCAAGAGGAGTTGGAACCAACTTGGAGGAGTCCACCTCCAAGCGGCCGCCCAGCCAAGGCCGACTTGGGAGGGACTCCCTCCTGGCGCCTCCCACCCATAAAAGGAGGCAGGGCTCCTCCTAGTACACACAAGTTCCTATCTTCTACCTCCGGTTTAGAGCCGGTTTGGTTTAGAGCTTCTAATTGCTTTAGCCAGCGGTTTAGAGCCTTCTAATTGGTTTAGAGCCTTCTAATTGGTGTGTCTAATTACTAGACCACTAATAGCCTCTCTCATAAGCTCCACCATACTGCTTAAAGCGAAGCCTGGGATTTCCCTCTACTTAGGTACCACGCCGTTGTCTTCTTAGGAATCGCGAGAGTGCTACAACCTCCTTTCTTTGGAACAAGGGAGAGGAAGGTCTTCGGTCAGTACGAACGTGTGACCGACTGCGGGAGGCCTGCGGAACATGGCGCGGAAGGATCGTCTACACGATCTTGAGATCGGAAGAGTACGACTACATCACCCACGAATCCTCTCGTTAAGCGCTTTGGAATCTTGAGGGTGCGTTATACCATCGACTCTTTGCTACAATCTAGTAGATAGATCTTGGCTTGTTTGTTTGTATGCGATAGAAAATTTTGTTTTCCATGCTACGAACCCCTACAGGGTATCGAGCCGTGTCTATATGTAGATCTACATTGCAGTAGAACACAATGGTCATTGTGGGCGTTGATGCTTTATTGTCGATTGCTTCTTGTGTACTTTGTATCTTGCGGTATGTTGGGATGAAGCGGCCGGGCTAACCTTACATGACATCGTTCATGAGACTTGCTCCACGCTTGACATGCAACTTGTATTGCATAAGTGGCTTTCGGGTGCTGTTTCTCCTAGCATAGTTAAGATCCAATTTACAACGGTGATTAACAATACTAGTATCAATGTTGTGGTTCTTGTTCGTAAGTTAGAACGACACTTATTGAAAGCCCCAAACCACGTAAAATATGCAAAGAAAGTAGAGGCGTCTAACTTTGTTTTGCGGGGTGTGCAAATGATGTGATATGGCCATGATTGTGATTATATATGATGTATGCAATGTTCCTTATTGTAAGTTGGCAACGGCGGGAGCCATATGGTTGTCTTTAATTTCTGTTAAGACCGCGTGTCTATTCAAAGTAGTTGTAATAGTTGAAGCGTGGGCGACAACCATGGAGGCGTCATTGACCTTGATGCAATGCGGTGATGATGGAGATCATGTTCGCTAGAAGATGGAGATCGGAAGCACAAAGAAGAAAGGCCATATCATATCACATATTATGAATTGCATGTGATGTTAATCCTTTATGCATCTTGTATTGCTTAGTAGACGGCGGTAGCATTATAAGATGATCCCTCATGCACATGAATTTCAAGTCATAAAGTGTTCACCCTTAGTTAGCACGTTGCTAAAGCTTGTTGTTTGTTTCAAGCACCACGTGATGATCGGGTGTGTTAGATTCCGCAAGTGTATACAACGTGAGCAAGCCAGATTTGCTCATGCAGAAACTAAGGTTTGATCTTGACGAGCCTAGCATGTACAGACATGGTCTCGGAACACGGATCACCGAAAGGTAAAGCATGAATCATATAGTAGATATGATGAACATGACGATTGTTCGCCATTGAAGCTATATCAACTCTCGTGATGATCGGTTTTGATATGGTGGATTTGGTTCGTGTGATCACTAAAACAATGTGAGGGATATTGTTTTGAGTGGGAGTTCACCTAGATTAATTTAATTATTAATTAGAACTCAATTTATCATAAACTAAATCAAAGTGAATTTGCATAGTTGTTGTAGTCATTGGCATCCGTTTACCACCTTGCGCTTAGTTATAATTGAGATGATAGAACTATAGAATTCTGGTTAGTTACTTTACGAACTGGTATCGTATTGTTTTTGAAGTGTTAATCTAAAGTTTAAAAGTCCTATTGCAAACTTTCAGTAAGTTCCGGTTACTCCATGAAGTTTAATAATTAGTATTAAATCAAGAGTAACAATTCCAAGTGTTAGTATATAAGTATCATGTTTGTCTCCATGATTCTTGATATTCAAAGGATTCTCTTAATATCAAGGTTATCTAGGATCTGAAAGAGTTGTTTCAGAAACCATGATGTGTGGAAGATATTGTGATATCTGAAATGAAGTTTTGGTTACAACATGATAGAGTATAATATGGCAAAGTTCATGTTCTCATATTTTGATGAGAATTTGCAAAAGGTTGGAGACACTTGTTGTCCTAATCCACCAAAAGGTTTTGGATAGCAACATTATACTCACGATTCATCTTTATAAGCTAAAAGTAGTTTGATCATGGATGATTCCATGATAAGGGTGAATATTTGATGTAGGTAAAATATTTACTACACCAAGAGATTAACTAAAGAAAGGAATTTGGAAGAACACCAAACATTTGATGATGGTGATCTACTTCAAAGTGCAAGTCCAAAGACATTGGTATTTAATTATACACGCTTTGGATTATGTGTCATATGTATGACTCCACTATTGATGTTGATAGATTCTTTCAAACAGAAAAGGAAATACTGAAAGAGAATCTCATAAATATATGGCAGAAAAGAAAAAGACTAGAATTGTTCAGCTTAAGTATTTAGATGATATACATGTTATGGCTATATTCTTTGCTTATTAAACAATGTGGTTCTCAAGTATTTGATACTGAATTTGTTGGTGTGAATCGTCATACGAAACAACACAATTCATGAACTACAATGGCCTAAGTAACTAGCAAAAGAATATGTGATGATGTTCATTGAGACAAATAAAGGGTTATTGTGTTGCTCGTTAAACATCAAAGCTTACCTTCAAGATTTGTTTTATCAGGTATTATGAGAACAAAAGGGTTGTTCAAATAATTGCCGTAATCCATAAAATATGGATGATTCACAAATCTCGTTGGAGAAATCACATCCATAAAACTAGTGCTAAAAATGTCGAAAGACAAATTGATTGAAATATCACTTAGGAAGTGATATCGCCGTTTAAATTATATTGGAAAGAAAACATGAAGAAACTCCATGTGGATGGAATTTTGGAGTCTTTTGATTTTGATCACATGACGCTTGTGAAACTTTCCTAAGAGATAATTAAAACTTCGTTCATAGGCCAAAAGGGAACGATAGACTAGCTTATTGGAACTTGTACATATTGTTGTATGAAGTCCAGTATGTATAGTCAAGAGCGATGGATTTCAACTTCATATGCTTTCTCCGAAAATTTGAGTGAATATATGAATATTTGCTTAATAAGGATGAAGTATGAAATATTTGAAAAGTTCAAAGACTTTCAAGATGAAGTGCAAAATCATTGTAACAAGAATATAAACAGTTTATGATAAAGATCATAAAGGAAGATATTTGAGTTACAGAGTTTAGCATAATACCTAAGATTTAAGGAATCGTTCCGTGGATTTGCATTTCCCGAAACACCATAAGAGTATGGAGCGTTCGAGATATGTAATTAAACCTTGTTTGACATGGTAAGATCGAAGGTGTAATTCATAAAAATGTCATTATATTTTAAAGATTAAAAGCTTTAGAGATTACCGTTTTTCCACTGAAAAGAGCTCCATCATAATCCGTTGAAATGACACCATATAAAGTTATGGTTTGGGATAAAACCCAAGTTGTCCTTTCTTAAACATTGGTATGCTATGCATAAGAAAGATGTTTGCAACCAAAGTCGGATGAACCTGTCTTTGTATGTTATTTTGAATAACTGTTAAAGTACTTCTCCATAACATCGGAGACAAAAGTGTTTTGTCACTTAAAACGTCAAGTTTCTTTGAGAAGGAATTTTTCGTGAAAAGTTAAGTGGGAGGACAATAGAACTTTGATAAGGTTAAAAGAACCTTAGCTATATGTGCAGAGTTGCGCAGCGCCGAAAAGTGTTCCGGAGGAAGCAACAATGCTCATGGCTCACGTACCTCAAAGGTTGTGGTCACGGAGATCCAAGTTCCTATTGAAACAAGTAGGTCGGATGAACAATCAAATACCAAGATTTGAGAGTTAAATCATTATTTAACAATAATGATCCGACTACATGCAAAGAAGCGATGATGAGCCCTGACTCCGTCAAATGGCTTGAAGCCATAAAATCCGTGATAGTTCCATACACGAGAAATCAAGTTTTGAACTTGAAGGACCCTCGAGAAAGGTGTAAGACCTTACAGTTGTGTCTGGATCTATAAAGAAATAGACATGAATGTTTCACATCTATAAAATAGTCGACATGTTGGGAAAGAGTTCACAACAATGTTCAAAGGTTGACTATGACAAGATTTGATCTTTCATAGTGATATTTAGTCTAGACGGATTAATGTAGCAACCACTACATATAATTTGTTATATGGTAGTTGAATAAACAAAACAAGTTCTTCTAATAGAATCGTTACCTAGGACATGTGCATAACACGGTCCATAGGGTTTTGTTAATTCAAAGGATGCTAAAAGCATATGCAAACTTCAATGGTTAAAGTGAGCATCATGAGTTGGAATCTTCACTATGATGAAACTGTTAAAAGAGTTTAATTTCATCAGAGACAATGAAGATGCTTGCGTTTGCAAGAAATTAAGTGGGAGCGCTAAGACATATTTCTAATACATTATGTGGAAGACAAATTGTTGATTGGAAATGATGTATCTTTAAATTAACACATATTAAGAATTTCATCCCGATGAAAGACTTAGGCAAAACCGAAATATTTGGCATCAATAGACGCTAATATGGTTGTGCCAGAAGTACATAGACAAGATATTGAATGAGTTCAATATAGAAACTACAAGAGAGGTTCTTATCGCACAGAAAGGATTGAATGAGTTCAATGTTGATGATATATTCAAGTGTATTGACATTTGGTAAAGTGAAACAAATAATCAAGTATAGATTGATACTTGATATATGAAATCACAAAGAGTATTTATATCAATCATCTTTGTGATATGTACAAATCTAGATATGTCCTATGCTCTAAATGTTGTGAGCATATACCAGAATGATTCGTAAGATGATCATTGGACAATAGTAAGGATATTCTTATGATCTTTTGGAAGAACTAAGAGTATAATATTTGTAGAAGTGACAAATAGATGGTTAGTTCATTGTAAAAGTACTACATTGATACTAGTTTTGTCACAAAGTACAAATTAAGTTTATCTCAATCTAAACTAAGGGTGGCACAATATAATGGAAAGTGAGTTCCATAATGGATTTGGATGAGTTCCAAAGTTAAGACATTGTGACAGATACTACAACAAAAGGCTAAGTATATGACTGCTATTTTAGCAGCAAAGGAGGGCATTTGTGTCAAGTAGTTTGTTATCAAGCTAGGTGTAGTTCACAGTGGGATAATACTATGAAGATATATTGTGCGACAATATTATCAACATGTTTTAAACCCAAAGAGCTAAAGGTCACACCGAAAGACCAAATTTATACAAAGCCATCTCATTAGAGAATGAGTTATGCGTAGAGACGCAAAGACATGCAATTACACACGGACCTGGAAGTGTCAGATCCGAGATCGATTGACCACTAGCAATCGTGTACATACAACAATGGAAAGCCATAGGTGTTGAATACACAAAGGTTTGAAACTAGATTATTGACTCTAGTGCAAGTGGGAGACTGTTGGAGATATGCCAAGAGGCAATAATAAAGTGGTTATTATCATATCTTCACACTTATGATAAATGTTTACATACCATCTGTAATTGTATTAACCGAAACATTAATACTTGTGTGATTTGTAAACTAAAATAAGAGTCCCTAGTAAAGCCTCTTGTTAAACTAGCTTGTTGGTTAATATATGATCATGGTTTCGATCATGAACATAGAGATGTTATTAACAACGGTCATATCATTAGGAGAATGATGTGATGGACATACTCCTATAGTTAAGCGTAGCATAAAGATCAAGTCATTTAATATAGTTCATTTGCTATAAGCTTTCTGATACATAGTAACCTAATTCCTTCGACCATGAGATCATGCATATCACCTTTACCGGATGGATGCTTTGATGACATCAAACACCACACCGTAATAGGGTGGCTATAAAGGTGGCATTGAGTGTTCGAAAGTATTGGTTGAAACACATGGATCAAGAGGGATTTGTCCATCCATATGACGGATAGATATACTCTGGCCCTCTCGGTGAAATGTCATCCAATTAGCTTGCAAGCATGTGGTAGCTCACAAGGGATCACATATCACGGAGCGAAAAGAGTACTTATCGATACGAGGTTGAACTAGGTATGCGAGATACCGCGATCAAAACCTCGGATAAGTAAACTATCGTGAGACAAAGGGAAATTGGTATCGTATGTAAGTGGTTCATTCGATCATAAAGTAATCGTAGAAATATGTAGAGCCATATGAATTTCCAGATTCCTCTATTGGTTATTGTTCGGAGAAGTGTCTCGATCATGTCCGCATAATTCACGAACCGTAGGGAGACACACTTAAGGATTCGACGTTGTTTGAGTAGTTATGGTATTATGAGAAAGAGGCCGAATGTTGTTCGGAGTCTCGGATGGGATCCGGGATACCACGAGGTGATCCGGAATGGTCTGTATAATAAGATTCATATAACGAAGTCCGTTTGAGTTCGGGAATGATTCCGTGTTTTCATCGGAATGTTCTAGAAGGTTCGGATTGTCCGGCACTCGGGAGGTACATGAGTGTGTCATTGAATGATTGCATCATGTACTAAGTGTTCTTGCTGTTCCAAAACATGAAAGTCAAATTGCAGTTTGAAAGTCAAGCGGCTAAAAGCAGAAACTGTGGGAAACAAGCAAGAGGAGTTGGAACCAACTTGGAGGAGGTCCCTCCTCCAAGCCGGGCCAGCCAAGGCCGACTTGGGAGGGACTCCCTCCCGCGCCTCCCACCCATAAAAGGAGGCAGGGCTCCCTCCTAGAACACACAAGTTCCTATCTTCTACCTCCGGTTTAGAGCCGTTTTGGTTTAGAGCTTCTAATTGCTTTTAGCCAAGGTTTAGAGCCTTCTAATTGGTTTAGAGCCTTCTAATTGGTGTGTCTAATTACTAGACCACTAATAGCCTCTCTCATAAGCTCCACCATACCGCACGGCTTAAGGTGAAGCCCATGATTTCCCTCTACTTCGGTACCACGCCTGTGGTGCCTTGAATCGCGAGGAGAGTGCTACAACCTCCGCTGCCTGGAACAAGGAGAGGAAGGTCTTCGTCGAGTCCGAGCGTGTGACCGATTGAGGGCTGCGGAGCGTGGCGCCGGAAGGATCGTCTACACGATCTTGAGATCGGAAAGAGTACGACTACATCACCCACGAGAATCCGCTCTCGTTAAACGCTTTGGAATCTTCGAGGGTAAGTTATACCATCGACTCGTTGCTACAATCTAGTAGATAGATCTTGGCTTGTTTGTTTGTATGCGATAGAAAATTTTTGTTTTCCATGCTACGAACCCCTACACTATAAAGAATGAAGTAAGAAGAGGTAGATGATAATGCTAGTCTTAGATATCATCTATAGGATGGTAGAGTATGAAGAGAATGAAATCATTATGATAATTGATGGAGTTAACTCACTCCTGAACGGACAGAAGAGTTATCTGGAAGACATGATTATATGTGGTAACAAAGAAGATTATAATGATGAATTCTGAAGATAGTTACCAAGGAGTAATCCTATTGGATCAAGTAGGTATAGTCAATGAGTAATATCTCATAGTTAGATAGAGATACTAAGAAGATAACTAAAATACAATTGTAATGTTGTATTGATGATGCCTTGATTAGCCAACTGGAAACCTAAACCATAAAGGATCAAAGTCTTATGATGATCATGACTTACTCACCAAGATTGAATGCTTACCGCTTCGCGAGGATCATGCTTCCGCGCCGTTGGATCAAGTCAGATCCAACATGCCAGATCTATAAAAAGGTTTGGCAAGTGGTCTATTCTATAGTGCATGATCTAGATCTAACAGCTCTGGAGCATGTAACCAAAACCTAGCGGCGCTGATGGCTACTGCGGCAGCGACGGCACCACCGGCAATGTTTTGGCGAGTCCAGAGGGGGTTGGGGGTGGTGTTGTGGCTTACCAGCATCGTGTGGATGCGAGGAAGCTCAAGGCGGTCTTGGTTTGGACAGGGGCGTGATGTAGAGGCCGTGGGAGCTGGTCGGAGACCTCACTGGCGTCAAGTGCGTGTTGGCGGATACGACGGATACGACCTAGGTCACCATAGGGAAAACGAGTGGCATCAGTGGCTGTGCAAAGAAAGGGAGCACATAGTGGTTTGAACTAGAAGGCAAGGGGCGTGCGGATTTTACCAGAATCGCTCGCTGGAGTTGGTTGGTTCCTCGGGTGCTCGCGGAGGTGGACGGGGATGGCGACCTAGGGCGAATTGGGGCAAACCATAGGTATGATTAGCTGCGCAGGAACAAGAGGAACACACTCGTGTGATCGAGAGACAGAGGGGTACGCTATGCTCACCAGAATAGCTCGCCGGAGTGCGTCGGGCAGCGGCAGTGCGAGCTTGATTACTGGCAGCCTGGGGGCGCTTAGGTGATGGGGTTTGAGGGGAAATGACCGCGGCGAGGTGGTGCTTAAGTAGCCAGAGCAGGGCGGCAATCGCACGGAGAATCAATGAAATTTAAGCGAATTTATCCGCGACAGTGAAGGGGAGAAACGGGCGGCGACGGCGTCGTCTACGGGCGCGGGGTTTAGGGACGAAGGGTGATGTGGCATTGGGCCTAGTGGTCAGTGACTGCAGGGTCTGGCTTGCGCGGGTGAGAGAGGGAGCAGAGGGAGAGAACCCTGGGTGGGCTTGTTGGGCCAGATGTGGTGCTGGGTTGAATAGGTAGCGCGGGTTTTTATTTTTTCTTTAACCTTTTTCTTTTTTGTTTTGATTTTCAGGAATGGTTTTAAAACCCTAATTCAAATTTGTTTGAATTCAAACATTTTCCAAAAAAATTACTGTGATCCCAGCATTTAAAAGTGTGTCAAACACATCTATCCACTCAAAAACACTTTGGTCTTTTGAAAATAAAAATAAACCATGACCCATATATGATATATAAAGTGGGGTTTTAAATATGGTTTGAAATAGGGTTTTGGTTTGAAAATTTTGGTGCAAGACAAACATGCTATGATGATATGAATTTTTTTATGTGATGAAATTTGGGATGTTACAAATCTAACCCCGTTAAGATGAATCTCGCCCTCGAGATTCGGATTGGCTAGCAAATAGGTGAGGGTGATCTTTCCGAAGGTCATCTTCTCTTTCCCAAGTTGCTTCTTGTAAGATCCCTCCTTTATAAAGGAAAGGATCCCTGTGATTGCAATGCTAGTCCCTGGATCAATGCTAGCATCCACAGTTTAAGATGAAGTACACAGAAACAAAGGTCATAATTACATATCATTCTAGAGACAAACATAGTCTTTTACAAACTCCATGGCCACAGGCCTAATACAAGAGTTCAAAAATAAAATAAGATAAATAAGTCTTCATCTTCATGTGCCACATGCAAGCATGTTGAGTGTAGACTCATGACTCCTAATCATCATCAGAATATCCTTCAACATCACAAGTATAGCCATAGTGGGTCAATACATTGGAATAGTATTGGAAAGTGATACCGTAGTAGAATATTGGTGGACTAAATACTATATGCATTTTGGCTAAGTGTAGCTTAGGCCTGCTTTGCTCAAAATAGGTTTTTGCCTATTAGTTGAAAACACTAAGTTTTTCTTTGTCAAAACTTTCCCAAGGAACCACCAATAGACATTGGGGTCCTTCACCCTTGTTCAACCTCAAGTTTTTACTTAGAAATTGGGATGAGGAGATTCTTGATAGCTTCCATGTCTTGATGCTCAAGTTGTCCAATACCAGGGACATGGCTAAGTACTTAGATTCTTCCATCTGCAGAGGTTGTACACTTTCCCCACAAGACTTGATTTTCACCAAGACAGGACCCTTCAGAAGCCTTCCCTTAGACCAAATGGACGCGTTCCAACCTATCATCCCACTACCACCAACTTTCCAAATGGCTAAGTTATTGCAACCTATATGATCCAGGCAGAGCCCATATTGCCAAGTGGCTGCACTAGAAGCTTCTTAACATATGGCATCTCAAATCCCTTTGTTCCTGGGTGGCTTTCCACAAGTGAGATACACAAGGTAAACCATAGAAATGGGCCTTGTGTAACCACTCAACCTAACCCATTCTTTCCATTCCACCCAGGTGTTTCATTCACTTAGTTGTTTTATTAAGCAAAACATAGTCCAAAGACTTAGAAATGTTTATTCATAGCATGAATATAACCACCCTTGGTTGCTACTAGCTAGGATAAGCATGGCATTGATAAGACTTAGAAATATTTCTAGCAATTCTACAACTACTAGGATTTTCCCAAGCATAGCATATAGATCAAAAATATCCATGCAAGACTAGCATAATATTTCTAATGCATATTTGAAAAACATAGTAATAAAATCATGAATCACCACTTGCCTTGGTAGTTTGGAGAGTAGCTACAATCCTCACAATCACAATCACTATTTGCACCAAAATCTACACATAAAATAATAGCACCAAAATCACATTCAAAATAAATACAAGCAAAAATATATGGATGCATGCATAATGCCATGTGATGATTTTATACACCAAACAAGAAAAGTGCACATTACTGATTCATAAACAAGTTCAAAACTTACCAAACAAACTTTATTTGAACACTAAAACATTTCCCAAATAATTATTATACACAAAACAGGCCTACACATGTTTCTGTAAAAACAACCATTTTAACAGAGGCAAAACATTAAACACATTGCATAGTTGGAAAGGATTTTCTCTCCTGATTCTATTGATATAAAATTTGTCAAATTTGGACGTGGGAATCAAAAGTTATGAATTAAACAAGTTTTAACATCTAATAGATCTAATCCAGATTTTAAAATTTAAATCCTAGCCACGCGGCGTCTCCTGATTGGACAATACCGCTTCACTCAGGATCATGCTTTGCCAAGTCGGATCAATTTAGATCCAACGCCAGATCTAAATAAAGCGGTTCGCTCTGATCTAATCTACACCCTACGATCTGCATCTAACGGCAGATGCTTTGACCAAGGAGTGGCGGCCGAATGGTCAAGCGGCGGCGGCTGACGACCGGTGATTCTAGAGGGGCTAAGTCGAGTTGGCTTACCAAAATCGCGGAATCACGACGAAGCTCAAGATGTTGCTGGTGTGGGCGGGGGTGTGCTGCAGAGGCTGCTGGGGCTCGTCGGAGTTGGAGACAGCGTCGGGTTTGCTCGGACGGCGATGAAGGCAACGTTACTGGCCACCCTAGCACAAACCAAGGGTATCAGCGAGTGCACAACGCTCAGGAGAACCTAACAGGGTCAAGTAGAAGGCGTGGGGCGGTCGGCTTTTACCTCAATCTCTCGCCGGAGTTGGAGACGACGTCGGATGTCCACGGTACTCGTCGAAGTCGACGCTCTGGATCACAAGCGGACGAACAAAGAGGATCAGGAGGTGCGCAAGGATTAGAGGATCATTCCAGGGTGAACAAGGAGTAGGCGCGAGCACTAGGCTTACCGGAATACCTCGCCGGAGTTGGCTCTGTCTGCGGCGGTGTAGGAGAAAATACTGGCAGCCTGGTGGCGCTCTTGGCTAGCTTTGTTGGGGGAAATGGTCGCGAGGGGGAGGGTTTTAAGTAGGCAGCAGCGCGACAGCAAACGCTCGCAGAATCAAGGCTAATTACGCCGCGACATTATCGGCATCAACGGCAGCGGCGACGTGGTCTGCGGGCGGGATTTTGGGGACGACGGAGTGACGTGGCTGTAGGGTCCACTTGTGAGCGAGGGGGTATCTTGTGACGCCGGTGAGAAACAGAGAGAGGAAACCGGGTGGGCTGGTTCTGATTGGATCCAGTGTTGGGCCAGATTAGTGACGCTGGCCTTTTTCCTTTTCTTTACTCGTTTTCTTTTTCTGATTGAATTTCGAGGAAACATTTTCAAATGATTTCAAAAGCCACTTGAATTCAAATCTTTTCTGGATTTTTGTAGAGTGTAACACTCATAATTCTGGGCATAAAATCATGTGGTCTCTCTGTATTAGCTTGGTCCTTTTGATCAAACAAAATAAACAGTGACATAACACTTGATTTGAACAAGTTTTGAAAATGGTTTTAAATCCATATTTGTTTTGTAAATTTTGGTTTAAGCACTAGCAATCAAGCAAAACAATCTGAGACCAACAAGGTTTGGTTTTGAAACAAATAATCTCCCATTGGAGAGTAGCATTTGATTAAGATCACATAAAATCATAGCTCCCAAGTTCTGTTTTCTTTCAAAATGAGTTTGAATTTGATCCCTAAATGATATGCATGCATGCATGATATGAAATCTTTGAAAACATGATTTTAGGGATGTTACAAATCTAACCCCCTTAAGGTGAATCTCGCCCTCGAGATTCGGGTTGGCTAGCAAATAGGTGAGGGTGGTCTTTCCGAAGATCATCTTCTCTTTCCCAAGTTGCTTCTTCTTCAGAATGATGGTTCCATTGAACTTTGCAGAATTTGATAGTCTTAGTCCAAGTAACTCTTTCTGCAGTCTCAGGAATCTTGATTGGTTTCTCCTCATAAGTGAGATCACTTTCCAATTGAACCTCTTCCAAAGGTATAGTATCCTTCAAAGAAGTTTCTTCCATTTCTGGATGACATTTCTTAAGCTGACTCACATGAAACACATTGTGAACAGCTGACAAAGACTCTGGCAACTCAATCTCATAGGCTACTTCTCCTTTACGACTCAGAATCTTGAATGGACCAACATATCTTGGGGCCAATTTACCTTTGACACCAAACCTTTTCACTCCACGGAGTGGTGACACTCTAAGATAAGCTCTATCACCTACTTCATAGGTGACTTCTCTACGCTTAGGATCTGCGTAGCTCTTCTGTCGGGACTATGCTATCTTCAATCTGTCCTTAACCAACTTGACTTTCTCTTCAGCCTCTTTGATGAGTTCTGGTCCGAACAAACTTCTTTCTACCACACCATTCTATAGAAATGGGGTGGTACACTTTCTCCCATAGAGAAACTCAAATGGTGCCATCTCAATACTGGCTTGATAGCTGTTATTGTAAGAGAATTCTGCGTACGGCAGACTTTCATCCCAACTGGCTCCATAGTCTAGAGCACATGCTCTCAACATATCTTCAAGAATCTGATTGGTCCTTTCTGTTTGTCCATCAGTCTGAGGATGAAATGCAGTGCTGAATTCCAACCTCGTTCCCAATGACTCATGTAGTTGCCTCCAAAAATGAGAAGTGAATTGAGTTCCCCTATCATACACAATACTCTTGGGTACTCCATGTAGACATACAATTCTACTCATATAGATCTTGGCTAACTTAGCACTTGTGTAAGTTGTCTTCACGGGTATGAAATGTGCCACTTTAGTTAGGCGATCCACTACTACCCAAATAGAATCATATCCTGACCGGGTCCTTGGTAATCCGGTGATGAAATCCATACCAATCTTGTCCCACTTCCAATCAGGAATAGGTAGTGGTTGTAACAATCCTGCTGGTTTCTGGTGTTCTACTTTCACTATACTACATACATCACACAAAGCAATATGTTCGGCGATGTCCTTCTTGAGATTATTCCACCAAAATCTTTCCTTCATATCCATGTACATTTTGGTGTTACCCGGATGAATGGAATACGGTGAGTTGTGGGCTTCCTGTAAAATCCGTTTCCAAAGCTCCGGATCTTGTGGAACGCAGATACGTTTTCCATGCCATAAAGTACCCTGTTCGTCTTCATGGAATCCTTTGGCTTTTCCCTTGCCAATCTTTTCCTTAATCTCTTCAATTTCCTTATCCGTCTTTTGGGCTTCTTTGATTTTGTCCAACAAAGTAGGTTGAACATCCAAAGACATGAGATGTCCCTTAGGCACAATCTCCAATCTGAGATCTCTAAATTGGGCACACAGATCATCTGGTAATTCTCCTTTAGTAAGGCCATTCACAAAAACTTTATGGCTTAGAGCATCCGCTACAACATTTTCTTTACCGGGGTGGTATTGCAAACTTAAGTCATAGTCCTTGATGAGTTCTAGCCATCTTCTTTGTCTCATGTTAATTTCTTTCTGGGTGAAGATATACTTCAAACTATTGTGATCTGTGAACACTTCACATCGCTTTCCCAAAAGATAGTGTCTCCATGTTTTGAGTGCATGGACAACAGAGGCTAACTCCAAATCATGAGTAGGGTAGTTCACTTCATGAGTTTTGAGTTGTCTCGAGGCATAAGCCACAACTTTCCCTTCTTGCATAAGAACTGCACCTAACCCATGATGAGATGCATCACAATACACTTGGAAATCTTTCTCCAAATCTGGCAAACATAAGACTGGTGTTGTCACTAGTCTCTTCTTCAATTCTTGAAAACTGAGTTCACAACCTTCAGACCAAGCAAATTTCTTGTCTTTCTTTAGCAATTCTGTCATAGGCTTAGCTACCTTGGAGAAATTCTCAATGAGCCTTCTATAGTAACCTTCTAAGCCAAGGACACTATGAACCTCTTTCACTGACTTGGGAGATTCCCATTCAGTTACAGCTGAAACTTTAGCAGGATCAACTGCTACACCATCTCCTGACACAACGTGTCCAAGAAAACTAACTTCATTTAGCCAAAATTCACACTTGCTGAATTTGGCATACAGTTTATGCTCTCTAAGCTTCTCAAGTATCAAACGCAAATGTCCTTCATGCTCTTCTTTGCTCTTGGAGTATATTAAAATGTCATCGATGAAAACGACAACAAACTTATCAAGAAATTCCATGAACACCTTGTTCATCATATTCATGAAATATGCTGGTGCATTGGTCAAACCAAATGGCATCACGGTATACTCATACAATCCATACCTTGTGGTGAAAGCTGTCTTAGGTATGTCTTGTTCCCTTATCTTGAGCTGGAAATAACCTGATCGGAGATCAATCTTTGAGAACACACAAGCTCCTTCTAACTGATCAAACAAGTCATTGATTCTAGGCAAAGGGTATTTGTTCTTGATAGTCACTTCGTTGAGTGAACAGTAATCTATGCATAACCTTTGACTTCTGTCTTTCTTTTCCACAAACAGAACTGGTGCTCCCCATGATGAAGAACTTGGTTGGATAAAACCTTTCTGCAACTGTTCTCCAAGCTGCTTCTTGAGTTCTTTCAACTCATCCACTGACATCTTGTACGGTCTCTTTGCTATTGGTCCAGATCCTGGTAGCAAATCAATAAGAAATTCCACATCTCTATTTGGTGGCATTACCGGCAATTCTTCTGGAAACACATCTGGATATTCACTCACAATCTGCACACTGTCCATGCTAACCCCCTTAAGAGAATTAAGCTTACTCCTTTTTGCCTCAAAGTTGGTATTGAATCTGATCCTCTTATTTTCTGGAGTTGTGAGTGAGACAGTATGATTGGCACAATCCATCACTCCCTTGTGCTTAGTCATCCAGTCCATTCCCAAAATAACATCCAATCCTTGGGAGTTTAGGATTATCAAGTTAACGGGAAACTTATACTTTCCAAACTCTATGACTAGATCATGACATCCTGAATTCACTATCATTTCCCCGCCAGGAGAACTTACTTTTATAGGACACCCAATAGTTTCTACCGGTAGTTCATTTCTTTCAACAAATGCTCTTGATATGAATGAATGAGATGCACCAGTATCAAAGAGAACAAATGCTGGAACAGAATTGAGTTTGAACTTACCAGCAACAGCATCAGGTTCCTCATAGATTTCCTCCACATTGATGTGGTTCAGTTGTCCCCTTTTGAAAAGGGTTGGGCTTGTTGGGTCCTTCAACTTTCTTTTCTGGGCATTCATTTGCATAATGCCCCATCTTCTTGCACTTGAAACATTCAACCTGACTAAGATCCTTCTTGATAGGCTGGCTTCCACTGCCACTTCCACTTCCATTGTAGTGGCTCTTATATCCACCCTTGTGATTCTTGTACTTATCGTTGTCATGACTACGGTTGTGCTTGTTGTCATGATAACGGTTGTGGTTGTGGTGCTTGTTGAACTTCCCATGCTTGTGGGATCCAGAACTCCCACTATCATCATAATGGGAACGCTTGTGAGACGATCCCGAGTTGTGCTTGTCAGAGTGCTTTCTCTTCCTGCTTTCAACTTGTTTCATCTTGCTCTCCAAAATAGCAGCCTTGTCACAAAGAGACTGGTATGTGGGAACATAGGACACAGCTAACTGTAGGTTCAATTCATAATTCAACCCTTCAAGAAACTTTTCCTTCCTCTTAGCATCAGTGTCAACTTCATCCGGTGCATATCGCGCCAGATTGTTGAACTCCTCAATATATTCAGCCACGCTGCGGTGGCGTTGCTTCAAGTTATGAAACTCTTTATTCTTCAAACTCATCACTCCGGATGAGATGTGAGAAGTACGGAAACCATCTTCAAAGATAGCCCATGTCACATCCGCAATGGGAGTGGTGATCCGGAAGTTATCCCACCAAATGGTTGCTGGTCCTTCCAACAAATGAGCTGCAAATCTGACTTTCTCTTCATCAGTACAGCCAACAGTTACCAAGTCCTTGTTCACAGAGCATAGCCAATCATTGGCCACCATAGGATCAGTAGTTCCTGAGAACTTTGCTGGCCTCAGTCTTAAGAACCTGGTAAGCAATTCAAAACCCGGTGGGTTGTTCTGATCGTTGTTGTTGTTATTGTTATTATTATTGTTGTTGTTGTTGTTGTTGTTCTGATTCTGGATGAAAGTAGTCATCATTTGCATCAACTGAGTCTGAGCTGTCATCATCTACTGCATCTCAGGGGTGATGTTGTTGTTGTTGGGGTTGGGATTGGCACGTCGGGGAGGCATCTGTGGTTTTCAATAAGGATAAGAATAAGATACCCATAGATGCTAACATGCACAATACATCACATAACAATCACAATCATGCATCATAGTAGTAAAGATTCAACAACACAGGCAACAAGTTTTTGGAAAAGTAAACACACCAATAGCAAGCCATCCACATGTTGGATGGTCATTGCGACTCAATAATCAAAGATATGATAAATAAATGTAAATGAGTAGTCATCACTACTCCTTTGCATCGACCTCCTCATCAACAAATGTAAGACCTGCATTCTCCATTGCGGTTTTGTATTCTTCGACATTGGTGGTCAAGGTCTCTACTTTGGTTTTGAGAGCCCTCTTCTGTGAACGAAGCCTCTCAATCACAGTCTGTTGATGCTCGAGCTCGAAGTCCTTGGCCTATAGTTCTGCAGTCATGTCTCGAATCCTCTTGTTCCTATCTTGGACTCGCTTCTCTTGACTCTTGAACTTTCTGTCCTGACTCTCAAACTTGGCCTCCATCTCTTTGACTATCTCATCTTGCTCCGTGAAGAGCTTGTCCTTCTCACGAAGCTGCACCTGGAGTTTGTCATTGCTAAGCATGACGTTGGTCCTATCAGTGTCTATGTGCCTAAGAAGAACCTCTAAGTCCTGGAGGTATAGGCGAATCGGCTCTGCCGTCTCTCTCGAAGTATCCTCAAAGTCAATGGCCTCACCATCATCATCACGTCTACCAAAGGTGTCCCTCTAACCTCTCGAGAGTGTCTCCCTAGTAAACGTCCAATCAAATCCTGCATGACTACCTCTAGGCCTCTCTCCTTGTCATCATGCATGAGCTTGAAGATGATGGCCTCCGTGGCTGGCTCAGTATGGCGTCCTGGCTGATTAACCTTGAAGCCCCAAAGGTCTTTCCTCTCAAACTTGGTGAGGGGAAGCATCATGATAGTAGGAAGAGGGAGATTGAGCAGACTAGTGAGCTCAATAACACGAGGGCCAAAACGAGTTCCCTTGAACTCTTCAGCCATGCTGATAGTAACATTAGGCATCTATTTTATAAGATAGAAAAAGTTAGGATCAATACAATTAAATTTAAATCACAAGACAAAGCATCACATGCATATCATTGTCAAACAACACTCAAATCATGACATACATAATACAAGCAACCTAGTTTCAATATAACTTAGTCAAAATTTTGGAAATATAGAGATGAGTGTGGTGATCCAACTAATAAGGCTCAATTCATCTTTCACTTTCTAATCTAAAGGCTAACAATTCATCCTTCTATCAAAAGAGATGATAAAAGAAGATTAGAAAAGTTTACTAGATGAATAAGACAAGTGTGGAAGTTGTTGAAAATTTTTCCTTAGTGGTTTCCAATCCTAGGGTCATAATCCTACAGGCAACACAGTGCTCTGATACCATCTGTAAGATCCCTCCTTTGTAAAGGAAAGGATCCCTGTGATTGCAATGCTAGTCCCTGGATCAATGCTACCATCCACAGTTTAAGATGAAGTACACAGAAACAAAGGTCATTATTACATATCATTCCAGAGACAAACATAGTCTTTTACAAACTCCATGGCCACAGGCCTAATACAAGAGTTCAAAAATAAAATAAGATAAATAAGTCTTCATCTTCATGTGCCACAGGCAAGCATGTTGAGTGTAGAGTCATGACTCCTAATCATCATCAGAATATCCTTCAACATCACAAGTTACAGCCATAGTGGGTCAATACATTGGAATAGTATTGACAAGTGATACCTTAGTAGAATATTGGTGGACTAAATACTATATGCATTTTGGCTAAGTGTAGATTAGGCCTTCTTTGCTCAAAATAGGTTTTGCCTATTAGTTGAAAACACTAAGATTTTCTTTGTCAAAACTTTCCCAAGGAACCACCAATAGACATTGGGGTCCTTCACCCTTGTTCAACCTCAAGTTTTTACTTAGAAATTGGGATGAGGAGATTCTTGATAGCTTCCATGTCTTGATGCTCAAGTTGTCCAATACCAGGGACATGGCTAAGTACTTAGATTCTTCCATCTGCAGAGGTTGTGCACTTTCCCCACAAGACTTGATTTTCACCAAGACAGGACCCTTCAGAAGCCTTCCCTTAGACCAAATGGACGCGTTCCAACCTATCATCCCACTACCACCAACTGTCCAAATGGCTAAGTTATTGCAACCTATATGATCCAGGCAGAGCCCATATTGCCAAGTGGCTGCACTAGAAGCTTCTTAACATATGGCATCTCAAATCCCTTTGTTCCTGGGTGGCTTTCCACAAGTGATATACATAAGGTAAACCATATAAATGGGCCTTGTGTAACCACTCAACATAACCCATTCTTTCCATTCCACCTAGGTGTTTCATCCACTTAGTTGTTTTATTAAGCAAAACATAGTCCAAAGACTTAGAAATATTTATTCATAGCATGAATATAACCACCCTTGGTTGCTACTAGCTAGGCTAAGCATGGCATTGATAAGACTTAGAAATATTTCTAGCAATTCTACAACTACTAGGATTTTCCCAAGAATAGCATATAGATCAAAAATATCCATGCAAGACTAGCAAAATATTTCTAATGCATATTTGAAAAACATAGTAATAAAATCATGAAGCACCACTTGCCTTGGTAGTTTGGAGAGTAGCTATAATCCTCACAATCACAATCACTATTTGCACCAAAATCTACACATAAAATAATAGCACCAAAATCACATTAAAAATAAATACAAGCAAAAATATATGGATTCATGCATAATGCCATGTGATGATTTTCTACACCAAACAAGACAAGTGCACAGTACAGATTCATAAACAAGTTCAAAACTTGCCAAACAAACTTTATTTGAACACTAAAACATTTCCCAAATAATGATTATACACAAAATAGGCCTACACATGTTTTTGTAAAAACAACCTTTTTAACAGAGGCAAAACATTAAACACATTGCATAGTTGGAAAGGATTTTCTCTCCTGATTCCATTGATATAAAATTTGTCAAATTTGGACGTGGGAATCAAAAGTTATGAATTAAACAAGTTTTAACATCTAATAGATCTAATCCAGATTTTTAAATTTAAATCCTAGCCACGCAGCGTCTCCTGATTGGACAATACCGCTTCACTCAGGATCACGCTGCCGCACTGTCGGATCAAGTTAGATCCAACGCGCCAGATCTAAATAAAACGGTTCACTCCCGATCTAATCTACACCCTATGATACAGATCTAACGGCGGTCGATGCTTTGACCAAGGAGTGGCGGCGCGAATGGTCGCTGGCGGCGGCGCTTCTGCCGGCGATGCACCGGTGATTCTAGAGGGGGCTAAGGGTCGATCAGTGGCTTACCAAACTCGCGGAATCACGACGAAGATCAAGGTGTTGCTGGTGTGGGCGGGGGTGTGCTGCAGAGGTTGCTGGGGCTCGTCGGAGTTGGAGACAGCGTCGGTTTTGCTTTCGACGGCGGCGTTCTAGCCACCCTAGCACAAACCAAGGGTATCGGCGTACTGGCGCTCGAGCGAACTGACGAGGTCAAGTAGAAGGCGTGGGGCGGTCGGCTTTTACCTCAATCTCTCGCCATAGTTGGAGACGGCGTCGGATGCCCATGGTACTCGTCGAAGTTGACGCTCTGGATCACAAGCGAACGAACAAAGAGGATCGGGGTGCGCAGGATCGAGGATCATTCCAGGGTGAACAAGGAGTAGGCGCGAGCACTAGGCGTACCAGAATGCTTCGCCAGAGTTGGCTCTGTCTACGGCGGGGTAGGAGAAAATACTGGCAGCCTGGTGGCGCCCTTGGCTAGCTTTGTTGGGGGAAATGGTCGCGAGGGAGGGGTTTAAGTAGGCAGCGTGACAAAGAAGCGCTCACGGAATCAAGGCTAATTACGCGCGACATTATCGGCATCAGCGGCGTGGCGGCGTGGTCTCAGGCGGGATTTTGGGGACGGCGAGTGGCGTGGTAGTAGGGTCCACTTGTCAATGGGGGTATCTTGTGACGGTGAGAAAGCAGAGGAGAGGGTGAAACCCGGGTGGGCTGGGCTTGGATCGATGTTGGGCGGATTAGTGACGATGGCCTTTTTCCTTTTCTTTACTCTTTTTCTTTTTCTGATTGAATTTCGAGGAAACATTTTCAAATGATTTCAAAAGCCACTTGAATTCAAATCTTTTCTGGATTTTTGTAGAGTGTAACACTCATAATTCTAGGCATAAAATCATGTGGTCTCTCTGTATTAGCTTGGTCCTTTTGATTAAACAAAATAAACAGTGACATAGCACTTGATTTGAACAAGTTTTGAAAATGGTTTTAAATCCATATTTGTTTTGTAAATTTTGGTTTAAGCACCAGCAATCAAGCAAAACAATCTGAGACCAACAAGGTTTGGTTTTGAAACAAATAATCTCCCATTGGAGAGTAGCATTTGATTAATGTTTGATCACATAAAATCATAGCTCCCAAGTTCTGTTTTCTTTCAAAATGAGTTTGAATTTGATCCCTAAATGATATGCATGCATGCATGATATGAAATCTTTGAAAACATGATTTTAGGGATGTTACACTTCTTCTTCGGAATGATGGTTCCACTGTACTTTGCAGAATTTGATAGTCTTGGTACGAGTAACTCTTTCTGTAGTCTCGAGGATTTTGATAGGTTTCTCCTCGTAAGTAAGATCATTCTCCAACTGAACCTCTTCCAAAGGTATAGTGTCCTTCAAAGAAGTTTCTTCCATCTCCGGGTGACACTTCTTCAACTGACTCACATGAAACACATTGTGAACTGCTGACAGTGTGTAACATCCCAAAAATCATGATTTCAAAGTTTGCACATCATTCATGCATTCATAATCATTTTTAGGATCATTTCTTCAAAAACAGAAACTTTGTGATCTATTATTTTATGTAAGCAAGGCAATGGCCATATTGCTACCTTCTCATAAGAAAAATACTTATTTTTAACAGTAATGATTTGATCATGAACTTGAGTGATGTTTGTAAAGTTTGGTCAAGGCTTTCAAAAACAAATTTATAAATTAGAAACCATGCATATACTAATTATAAACATTTAATTAGGTCATGGTTTAATTTTCATTTTCAAACCCAATTTGAATTTGAGTGAGAATAAGTGTTTAACACACCCCCGGTGAAAGAACATTTTATAATCCCTAGTGTTTTGTGTGTTAGATAACAATATAAAGGATTATTTAATGCGTGTTGAAGTGTTGCGGCTACCTATGAGAAAAAGGGAAAGGATTCTGTTTTGGGGGGGGGGGGCGGATAATCCGCCCCCACCAGGGGCGGATAATCCGCCCCTCCCTCTTCCCAAGTATGTGCAAGCCCCAGAAGGGGGCGGAATTTTGGCCGGATTTTCCGGCCTCGCCGGATAATCCGCCCCTCAGGGGGGCCGGATAGTCCGACCCCCTGCTCATCGCCAAGGCGCAATCCCCAGAGAGGGGGCTGAGTATTCGCCGGACTTTCCGGCCTTGCCGGATAATCCGCCCCACAGGTGGGCCGGATTATCCGCCCCCCTCAAGATCTTCACCAAGTTCTGCAGGCGCCAGCCCCAAAGAGGGGGTGGAGTTTCCCCCGGAGAATCCGCCCTTGGGGCGGAGTTTTCCCACGGGAGGATAATCCGCCCCAAGTAGGGGGCGGATAATCCGCCCCCAAAGTTGTGCAACGGCCAGATCTGGGGAGGGGGTATTTAAGCCAGCCTTCCCCCTCCTGCCAGAACTCTTGATTCATCTCGAAAAAGACCAGATCAGATCTGAAAGCTTCATCCAAGAGAGCTCCACCTAGCTCCACCCAAAGGCCCCATCCCTTGGGGAATCGAAGGAGGAGAACTCGATCTTCATCATCAGCAATCAAGCGCTTCATCTCCTCTCCATTCATTTGGAGAACCCCGATCTAGTATTTCTTGCAAATACCTAGATCCTTGTTTTTGTTTATATTGATAAACCTTGTTCTTGTGGCAGCTTGTTGTCATATCGGGAGCCCCCAATTAGGTTGTGGGTGTGTGCCCCGATAGTGTTGTAAAAGGCACTGGTTCCCGTCTCGAAGGGATCCAATAGTGGAGAAGGTGGATCAGGCCTCTCGTGGTGAGATCCATCGGAGAATAGGGTGAGGCCTATTGTGGTGTGGTGGTCTTAGAACCGCCCACCCCTCCAACACAGATGTACTTCCCTTAACAAGGAAGGAACTGCGGTAAAACAAATCCCTGTGTCTCCGCGTGCTCCACTACGGTTTCCTCGCTCCTCTTTTACGTGCTTAGTAGTTAGGGTTACATATAGGGAAATTCTCGTAGTTGCATATCTAGAGAAATTACTTTGTGTCAAGCCTAAAATTGAAAAAGTATTAAAAATTGGTTAGCACCTATTCACCCCCCTCTAGGTGCCCATACGATCCATTTCAATTGGTATCAGAGCCTCGGCTCTTATTTCGGACTTAACCGCCTAAGAGAAGTATGGGTTCCAAGGTAGATGTGAGTGATGCTCCGGAGGTAGTCACCATGAACGATCTCAAGACGTTGGAAACAACATTGGTGGGTTCAATGGAGGCTAAGATGGAAGAGATGCGTCAATTGATAATGCGTCTCTCCACATCCGCAGCATCACCTTCATCTAACTCTGAGGATACCACTACGCAATCCAAGGAAACGGGTAAAACTGTTTCCAAAGATAACGAAGTGGTTGGTGTTGATACTAGCAAGAGCTCCTCCTCGAAAAAGGATAGCGGTAAGGATGGATACAATGAGGTTTCTCATGTGTATTCCCCTGATCCACCTATCCCTCACCCACATATACATAATAGGGGTGATCCACCCAAACTTTCTGCATCTACTTTCTCTCAATGGAAATTTTTGATGAAATCTCATGTGTGCAGTTCCTCCATAGAGTTGTGGAAGATCATCGAAAATGGTCTTCGTGTTGGAAACCCCAACAATCTCACAAGAAGAGAAGTGGTCGATAGCCAACTCAACGCTACAGCTCTACACATGATACAACTTGGTGTGACTGACAAAGACATGCCACACATTCAGCATCTTAGCACAGCTAAAGAAGCTTGGGATGCCCTCACAGAGCTCTTCATCGGAAATGAAAGTATGAGAAGGAATAGATATGATGCCTTGAGTAATGAAGCTGAAGGATTCTATATGCTGGATGGAGAAGACCACGAGGACATGTATAGGAGGCTCAAGGCAATAGCCACAACCTTCAGAAACCACGATGCAGCTCATGTTGATGATGCTTGGATCAAGCGCAAGTATGTCAGTGCTCTTATGCCATTTGAGCTCACAGATTTGAAAAGTCTCCAAGGTAGGCATAACTATCACCTCATGTCATCCAATGAGGTAATGCAAGAAATGGCCGCTAGCTTTCAAAGTGGCTGCAAAGAATGCCGAAGATGCTCGTGCTCGAGCTATGGGGATGCAAAAGGGGGTCAACATGGCCTTGAAGACTAGTGTGATTGATCATGATGAATATGCGGTAGAAGTTCTAGACTGTCCCGAGGATATAAAAAGGATCCACGGACAATACTTGGCTCTTTATGCAAGAAACTTTTGGAAAGATCCAGCCAAGGCTAAAGCTGAACTAGATCGCAAGAGTGGAGCCTATGGAAGAAAAGAAAATGGTCCCAAGCTGAGAACATGCTTCAATTGTGGTGATCGGCTGCACTTCGTAGCTGAGTGTCCATATCAAAGTAGGGAGGATAATGGAGGAAGACTCATTTTCAAGGACAAATCAAAAGCTCCACGTAAGAAACAGTTTGTAAAGAAGAATGCTCCTTTCAAGAAGCAACCAAAGATTGTTCTAGTGGCTCAAGAAGAATATTCATCGGGGAGTGAAGATGAGGACAAGGACGATAGCTCTCAAGAGGTGGATGCTATAGCCACCACATCTACATCAACATCTCTCTTCGACTCTCCGAACGAAAACATCATCAACAAGAATGCTACTTGCCTCATGGCAAGAAGCTCCAAGGTAACTTCTTCTAACTCTTCTTTTCCCAAGGCTATGAGAGACATGGATGATCCTACTAGTCTTAAGGTTAAAGAAGAGATTATTGCTTTGGATTATTTCTACACTAACTTGCAAGGTGAGCACAAAGTTAGTTTTGAAGCTCTTATGGATCAGCTGGCCCAAAACGAAGCACTCCTCGAAGAAAAGGGCAGAATTGAAAGGGAGGATGCAATGGAAATTGCATCCCTAAAAAATGCTCTTGAAGAAGAAGAAGAAGCTCGGGTCTCTCTTGAAGAGAGGCTTGAGTCTATGGAAGAGTCACATGAAGAAATTGTGTCTAAACTTGTTAAGGAACGTGACAATGATGTCACCAAAGCAAAGAAGTTAAAGAAGGAAAGGATTGACTTTGGGGCTGCTCATGATAGACTCTCCGAGGAATTGGAGAAACTTGACAATGCTCACAAGGAGTTGAAAAACGATTTCTCTATTCTCAATGAGTCACATGATCAGCTTCAAAGACGATTGGCCAAATATGATACTCCTAGCTCGTCAAACTCAACATATAGTAACAAGAAAAATGCTAGTGTGGAAAAAGAAGTGATCAAGGACATCACTACCAAGGACAAAGGTGTGCTTGATGAAGTCCTTGGCAAGCAAAGGTCAAATCATGGTAAAGAGGGACTTGGGTATGTCACCAAGTCCAAGAAGAAGAAAACCAAGAAGAACAAGACCAAGAATGTGCAATCAAAGATAAGCACCACTGAGAAGAATGTCACAAAAGACAAGACTAATAATATTGGTTTTGCAGGGTCTCACAATCCGAATTATGAACTCTTTTGTGACGACTATGGCGATGTTTATGCTTATTATGTCGGTCCCTTTGATGAATATATTGCTTGGTCTATTTGGGTCCCAAAGACCCTTGTTACTAACATGAAAGGACCCATTGAAAAATGGGTACCTAAAACCAAGAAGTAATTTTCTTGCAGGGCTATGCTTACGGTGGGTCGAAATGGGTGCTAGATAGTGGCTACACTAGTCATATGACCGGAAGCAAGGAGATCATCACGGAGATGCGTCCAAATCATGATAATATCACAGTATCCTATGGTGATAAGTCTAAATCTCAGGTATTGGGTCTTGGCAAGGTTGTGGTTGCCCACGATATCTCTCTCGTGGACGTCATGCTTGTTGAGACCCTCGGTTACAACCTTCTTTCTGTTCGTGCCCTTGGCAAGATGGGTTTTGCTGTTTTTACCGATGATGATTTGGTGGTACTCTTGTGGAGCAAGTCTCTAAAGGTCGCTTTCGTTGGATACGTCGAAAATGACATGTATGTGGTGGACTTCTCGGGGAAAACCACTTCAGGCCCGATGTGTCTATTCGGAAAGGCCGACGTGGGCTGGCTATGGCATCGCCGTTTAGCCCATGTCAACAAGAGAACTTTGAAAATTCTCCAGAAGGGTGGCCACATCCTTGGACTAAAAGACAATGTCTCTTTTGCCAAATATCGTGTTTGCAGGGCTTGTGTAGAAGGAAAAATGCATGACTCTCCCCACAAGAGGAAGACTATTGTGTCATCAAAGAGGATCTTAGAATTACTTCATGTGGATTTATTTGGTCCTCCTTCTCATGCAAGTCTTGGTGGGAAGACATATTGCTTGGTCATTGTCGATGATTACTCAAGATATACATGGGTCTATTTCTTCAATCTGAAAAGTGAGACTCAACAAACAGTCATCAACTTTGCCAATGAAGTTCAACGTCAACAAAATGTTCCTATCTTGGCAATTAGAAGTGACAACGGCTCCGAATTCAAGAACTATACTTCAAATGAGTTTTTTAGCGAAGAGGTGATTAGACATCAATATTCCGCTGTGTACACCCCTCAGCAAAATGGTGTAGCCGAGAGGAAGAACCGAACTTTGATCGATATGGCAAGATCTATGCTAGCTGAATTCAAGTCTCCTTATAATTTTTGGGCTGAAGCCATATCCACTGCTTGTCACTCATCAAACCGGCTCTACCTTCGAAAGATTTTGGACAAGACTCCATATGAAATACTTACCGGTAACAAGCCCAACATCTCACACTTTAGGGTATTCAGGTGTAAGAGTTTCTTTCTTATTAAAGGTGTCCGTTTGTCAAAATTTGAGTCCAAGGCTTTAGAAGGTATTTTTGTTGGTTACGGTGCCGAATCCCACACTTCTAGAGTCTACAACAAGCTCACTGGGATTGTTGTAGAATCTTGTAGTGTGGAGTTCGATGAAAATAACGGCTCCTTTGTAGGGCAAGTTGATGTTTGTGATGCAGATGTTGAAATACCCCAAGATGCCATAAGAAGAATGGGCGTGGGATTTTTCCGCCTCATTGAGGAACCCCTTGTGGCGGATCGGGAAGGACAATGCTCCACACATGTGGAGCCCTCATCTACACAAGATCAACAAGCTCCCACTGTTGGAGAAAATCCTGCATCAACACCGCAATCTGCTGAAGATCAACTGTCCCCTGGACAAGTTGGTAGCTCCAAGGGGCGGACAATCCGCCCCTGGCACTCCAACTCGTTCCAGAGGATCCGAAGGAGAAGTCAACAACTCTGAAGCTCCCAGGCCGGATTCTCCGGCCCCCGAAGGCGGATTATCCGGCCCTGGGTCTCCAACTCCCTTCAGGCATTCTCAGGAAGATGGCTCTGGTAATTCACCTCCCAGGCCGGATAGTATGGCCCCTCCAAGGGGCGGATTATCCGGGCCTGAAGAAAATGTTCAGCAACAATCTTCTGGCGTTAACGGAGACCAAGATCAAGGGCAGGGCAGTAATCAAGACAAGGATACAAATATTGAATCAACTCCTTCTAGAAACAATAGGGACATTGAGGCTCGTCGCAAGGCTCGTGCTGATCGGAACCTGGAACTAAGAGGTCACACTCTTGACAAGGTTGTTGGTGATCTACGACGAAGGGTATCCACTAGAAGAGAACTTGCAAGCTTCTGTGATCATCAAGCTCACATTTCCATGGTTGAACAGAAGAAGGTTTTTGATGCTCTTGAAGACCCCGATTGGGTTGTTGCAATGCATGAAGAATTAAATAACTTCGATCGCAACAAAGTTTGGAAGCTCGTAGAAAAACCAAAGGATTGTCGCAATGTTATCGGCACCAAGTGGATCTTCAAGAACAAACAGGGTGAAAATGGCATAGTTGTGAGGAATAAAGCACGACTCGTGGCTCAAGGATTCTCTCAAGTAGAAGGAATTGATTTTGGCGAGACTTATGCTCCTGTGGCTCGTCTTCAGTCCATCTGTATCCTTCTTGCATATGCAGCTCATCATAATTTTAAATTACAACAAATGGATGTTAAGAGCGCTTTCCTTAAATGGTCCTCTACATGAGTTAGTATACGTCAAGCAGCCCCCGGGGGTTGAGGACCCCAAATTCCCGAACCATGTCTACAAACTCGATAAGGCGCTCTATGGCCTTAAACAAGCCCCACATGCGTGGTATGAGCACCTTAAAGAGCTTTTGCTAGACCGTGGTTTCAAAGTTGGGCAAATCGATCCCACTCTTTTTACTAAGAAGGTTAATGGGGAGCTTTTTGTATGCCAACTTTATGTAGATGACATTATTTTTGGCTCTACTAACCAAGCTTTTAACGATGAATTTTCAAAGCTTATGACCGGGTTTGAGATGTCCATGATGGGTGAGCTGAGGTTCTTTCTTGGATTTGAGATCAAACAACTTAGAGAGGGAACCTTTATTAATCAAGCTAAGTACATCCAAGACATGCTCAAAAGGTTCAAGATGACGGATCTCAATGGCATTGCTACCCCAATGCAAACAAAGTGTCATCTTGAGCTCAATCCCAAGGGTAAAGACGTGGATAAAAAGGTATACCGATCCATGATCGGCTCTCTCCTTTACCTCTGCGCATCTAGGCCCGATATCGTGTTAAGTGTAGGAGTGTGTGCAAGGTACCAAGCCGCTCCTAAAGAAAGCCACTTAGTGGCGGTCGAGCTAAATATCATAGATTCAAGGAGCTTGGCTTGACTACCCTTGCACACTCACTTGCTCTTATTCATGTATTTGGTCTAGATGCGGGCATAGACATAGGGGGAGTGTGGTCCTAATTGATTGGGCCAACCCTCCCCCCATAATGCTGAAAGCAAGTAAAATCATTTTCCTTAATATCATTTTGTGATATGTCGGTCATCGATGAACATTGGTTTTGAACTCAAGATACATCTTCGCGGTGTCATGCCATGCGCTCCAACATGGTGGCTTCGGCCACCGCCCTCTTCCTCGAGAAGAGTTGGTTTTTCATGGGTCTCGTTGGATTTTCTTGCATATCTCATGCTCTTATGGAAAACACACTCAAATTTGGCTTTTGATTGATTTGATTCTTGCAAATTTGGGTGTGTAGTACCATATCAGTTTGATGATCTCAACCCAAGCCTTTCTCTCCCTCCTTGAACCATCTATTCTTGCACACAAGTCCTCTAAAACACCATCGAGAGGTTTGCTAGGTTGCTCTGCCTGATTACATTTTATAGAATTTACAGGGGCGGATTATCCGCCTTAAGTGAGGCGGATTATCGCTTGGTATCGATCCCTTATAGGCTGGGTCGGGAGGCAGGTCCTCCCCAACCCTACCTCTGCCCCCAGCCGCCGAGCATCCTCCTCTCCGGAGTCGATTGACCACCGGATTCTCCGGGCTCTCCCCGGATCTTCTTCACCTCGCCTCCGGGTATCTTCTCCTCCGCGATTTTCCTCCAATGAGTGAGGGTAACTCCCTCATCTCTCTCCTTTTGTATGGGATGTATTTTATTTGGTGGAAATCTCGGTGTAGAAGGTTCTTGGTGTTGTTCCTTACATGCTAGAATCAGTAGACTTGCAACCCTAGTAACCGATTTGTTTTGCCATGGTAGATCTGAGCCAATCCAGAAATTTTCTGCGATTATCCGCCCCTGCCAGGGCCGGATAATCCGGCCTGGAGAGTAAAATCTGGTCTGTGTTGGTTCTCCTTCTGCAAATACACATCATTGGTTATGGGGTTGCATTGCTACTCTTTCTCCGTGTTTTTCTCCTGGACTTGTGTGTATGCTTATCTCCATGCTATCCCTCTAATGCCTTTCACAGGTGGTTCCAAGCCGACCAAGACCTTCGTCCGTCGTTCCCATGCCCGTTATCTCAAGCCCACTGCAGACGGGAAGTTCATTGACGAGATCGAGGTTAGCAGAGCAGCAAGAGAGGCTGAACGGATGGCAGAGGCAAGTAAGAAAACTAAGAGGACCGCATCTCGCAAGGGAAAACAGTCTCGGCCCAATTACAAGGCTATGGATAGTCTTCAGTATGCCACCATTCGCCAGACTGATTATTATGATGAGGCTGACAGTGATGGTCCCCCCGAGGACTCTATGTTTTGGAATGCCCACTTTCGGGCTATTCATGATGATGTTTATGCTACTCTCAAGATTCGCCCCATGCGTCCCATCAATTTGACTGAGGCTCAATCCAAGACAAGGCTCATTGAGGCACTAGATGTGACCAACAAGATGGGGCTACACCACCTCATGACTATCCAATGCAACTATGATTCCTCTGTGGTGCGGCAGTTCTTCTCAACTCTGGTGATTTGCGGTGATGAGCGCCGCATTATGAAGTGGATGACAGGGACCACCATGATTCAGTCGGACTTTTGCACCTTTGGGCAGGTTCTTGGTTATGCATTCCATGGCCGTGACACTCCTTCGGGCCACCGTATCATTTCTCCTCTGAAGCCATCCAAGGATACTGCACTTGCTCCTTGACTTTCCTCTGATGGGGTTGCTGGTACTTTCGCTGGTCTCTCTCCCTTGTATGCAGCCCTTGTTGGCATATTTAGGGACTGCATCGCCCCTAGTTGTGGCAACAATGACAGGATCCATGGCCACCTGGTTCCACTTCTTGCTTTTGCTCACGAGTGTGCCACTAACTCTGGATCAGCCACAGGTTACAAACTGGATTTCATGGACTATATTTATCATGAGATGACGGATGCTATGATCAACAGGCTCTCTATTCCTTATGCTCCGTTCATCATGATGCTCATCAAGCATATGTTGCCACATGAGGATTTTGGCACTGCTCTGGATGGAATTCACAAGCCCAAGAAAATCTACAACAAGGCTTAGAAGACCCATCACCCTTCCACTGCCCCGGAGTCCTTCATGCGTGATGCTCGGGCTAGTGGTCGTCGTTCCACGGTGTCCCCAATGGCACGCGAGGTTAAGCAGCTTACTTGGTTCTAGTGGAACATTCTTTGCATGGGCATTGACACTCACAAGGGCCAATATGAGGCATACCGCAGGGATCATGAGAGGGATCACACGCAGCAGCTTATTCTCCACCATGTCTCAGGTGCCACTGGCCATCCACCTCCTCCCACTGCTCCGGCACCGTATGCTCAGTGGAACACCTCAGGGATCAACTATGGCGAGCTGGAGAGCTGCCTCTTTCCTCCCCATCGAGGGCACCCACTCCTCCAACTGATGACGATGATGATGAGTATGATGAAGAGGAAGGGGACGGGAATGACTACGACGAGGATGAGGAGGAGTGATCTCCAGGGGCGTTAGCATCGCTCTTCTTCCTTTTTGGCGTTTCGATGCCAAAGGGGGAGAAGTAGTTCTATTAGGTCTCGTGGATTTGCAAGGGTCGGGCACAAGCTTTTCTCTTTTAGTCGTTTTTATTTACTTGCTTGTGCCTTTTCTAGCGTGAACTCATTTGCTATTTGTGTTTGTTTATGTAAGACTATGTCGTAATCCACTATGTTTGGTATTCATGGAATTCTGGATTTATCTATTATGGACCTCATGGAATTCTGGAATTATGGAGCATATTTGATGGCATATGGATTCATGGGATTATCTATGTATGCTTTGGCTATATTCTCATCCCGGTGGTATGACCTTGTTTCCCAAACCACCTTGTTTCAATTATCTTGGTTATGTAAGTAGTGTTCTCTCTAGTGTGTGTATTTGTATTCAAATGCAAATCTTAAATATGCACACAAAACGTCTTTCATTATTTAAGGTGGCATTTTCCGGTTTCATTGCAAATCCTAATATTGTCATCTAACACCAAAAAGTGGGAGATTGAAAGAACATTTTATAATCACTAGTGTTTTGTGTGTTAGATAACAATATCAAGGATTATTTAATGTGTGTTGAAGTGTTGCAGCTACCTATGAGAAAAAGGGAAAGGATTCTGTTTTCGGGGGGGGGGGGCGGATAATCCGCCCCTCCCTCTTCCCAAGTAGGCGCAAGCCCCAGAAGGAGGGCAGAATTTTGGACGGATTTTCCGGCCCCGCCGGATAATCCGCCCCTCAGGGGGGCCGGATAGTCCGCCCCCCTGCTCATCGCCAAGGCACAAGCCCTAGAGAGGGGGAGGAGTATTGGCTAGACTTTCCGGCCTTGCCGGATAATCCGCCCCTCAAGGGGGCCGGATTATCCGCCCCCCTCAATATCTTCACCAAGTTCTGCAAGCGCCAGCCCCAGAGAGGGGGCGGAGTTTCCCCCAGAGAATCCGCCCTTGGGGCGGAGTTTTCCCAGGGGCGGATAATCCGCCCCAAGTGGGGGGCGGATAATCCTCCCCCAAAGTTGTGCAACGGCCAGATCTGGGGAGGGGGTATTTAAGCCAGCCTTCCCCCTCCTGCCAGAACTCTTGATTCATCTCGAAAAAGACCAGATCAGATCTGAAAGCTTCATCTAAGAGAGCTCCACCTAGCTCCACCCAAAGGCCCAATCCCTTGGGGAATCGAAGAGGAGAACTCGATCTTCATCATCAGCAATCAAGCGCTTCATCTCCTCTCCATTCATTTGGAGAACCCCGATCTAGTATTTCTTGCAAATACCTAGATCCTTGTTTTTGTTTATATTGATAAACCTTGTTCTTGTGGCAGCTTCTTGTCATCTCGGGAGCCCCCAATTCGGTTGTGGGTGTGTGCCCCGATAGTGTTGTAAAAGGCACCGGTTCCCGCCTCGAAGGGATCCAATAGTGGAGAAGGTGGATCAGGCCTCTCGTGGTGAGATCCATCGGAGAATAGGGTGAGGCCTATTGTGGCGTGGTGGTCTTAGAACCGCCCACCCCTCCAACGCAGATGTACTTCCCTTAACAAGGAAGGAACTGCGGTAAAACAAATCCACAATGTCTCGCGTGCTCCACTACGGTTTCCTCGCTCCTCTTTTACGTGCTTAGTAGTTAGTGTTACATATAGGGAAATTCTCGTAGTTGCATATCTAGAGAATTTACTTTGTGTCAAGCCTAAAATTGAAAAAGTATTAAAAATTGGTTATCACCTATTCACCCCCCCCCCTCTAGGTGCCCATACGATCCATTTCACCAGGATACAAGAATCACAATACAAAAGTTTGGAGAAAATTTAAATTGAAACAGATTTGAAATGGGCATTTGAATTCAAATCAGAAAATCAAAACAGAAATGGAAAAAGATAAAATAAATGAAAACGGGCCGGCGCCACCCTTTCGGCCCAGAAGCTAAAGCAGCCCACCCGGGGTTTTCCTTCTCCCTATGTTTCTCACTCAAACCGTGCACACCCCCTCACTGACGCTCCAACCCCACCATCCACCTCGGCGCCATTAAATCGATCACGGAGGCTGCTCCCAGCCGTTTCTCCTATTTGATTCCGCGCTTGATTGCGAGTAAACGCCAGCGTGATTTCCTCTCTCGCCCCGGCCATTTAACCTCCTCCTCCTCCTTTCGCTCATTTCCCCTCAAGCCACAACCACAGAGAGCCACCAGGCTGCCCGCAATCGAGCTCACTCCGCCGCTGTACTGACGAACTCCGGCAGCGAATTCCGGTGAGAACTCCCCGCCCCTTGCCTCCTGGTCTTGCTAGCGCGTTCCCTGCATCCTTGCGCATCGTTTAACACCTTTGTTGTGTACTAGGACAACCCCGAACGTCGGCAACGTCGACGACTGCGCGAGCCCGACGAAGCACTCAACTCCGGCGAGCTGTTCTGGTTAGTCCCGAGTGCGCCTTGCCCTCTCTTTGATACTCGCTTGACTAGCATCGCTTCCCGCACCTGACGCACTACTTATTTCTCTCTGGCATGATCAACATCCTCGGCAACATCGACGAACAGTCGTGCCCGATGCCTTCACGAACTCCGGCGAGCAATCCCTAACGACTCCGAGCGCCCCTCCGCCAACGAAGACCACCTTGAGCTCCAGCATCGTTACGCGAACACGGTGAGCTACCACACTGCCCTTCTCGCTTCCAATAACGTCGGCGACATCACCGTCTAACCGCGCCGCCGCCAGCCACCGTCACAGCGCCGCTGACTTTTGGTCTGTTTGATGTGGGTCGTTAGATCTAGATCGGGCGTGTAGGAATAGATCACTTAAACGAAGGGGTAAGTTAGATCTGAGCCGTGCGATGCGTTTTAATCCAATGGCCCGCGAGCGTGATCCAGTGTGAACCGGTATCAACCAATCAGAAAGCGCCATGTGGCCTGTGTTTTGATTTAAAATCTGGAATTAGATCTATTAGTTGTTCAAACTTGCAAAATTCATAACTTTTGATCCACACGTTCAAATTTTGTAAATTTTATATCATTGGAATCAGGAGAAAGAATTCTATCCAATTATGCATTTTGTTTAATAAATTGCATCTGTAAAATGTGTTGTTTTTGCAGAGACATTTATAAGCTTATTTTGTATATAAAAATTGTATGGAAAATGTTCTAAGGGCCAAATTAATTTTATTTAGTGTATAATTGATTTGTTTATGATTCAGTACTATTCCACTTGTCTTGTTTGATTTATAAAATCATCACATGGCATTTGCATGCATTCATATATTTTTTCTTATTTATTTGATATGTGAATTTGGTGCTATCATTTTTTGTGTAGATTTTGGTGCTAGTGGTGATTTTGATTGTCAGGTTTGTTGCTACTCCCCCAACTACCAAGGCAAGTGACGATTCATATTTTTGTCCCTATATTTTGACTATGCACTAGAAATATTTTGTATAGGCTTGCATGAGTATTTTTGCTAAGTATCTATATGATATGCTTGGGAAATCCTAGTAGTTAAAGAATTGTTAGAATTATCTAAAGTTAAGATACTTGATATTTCCATGCTTAGCCTAGCTAGTAGAAACCAAGGGTGGAATATATACATGCTATGTAAAAAAATATTGCTAAGTCTTTGACTTAAGGTTTTTGCTTAATAAAACAACTAAGTGAATGAAACATCTGGGTGGAATGGTAATTGCTTGGTGGTTTTTGGTTGAGTGGTTACACAAGGCCCATTTCTATGGTTTACCTTGTGTATCTCACTTGTGGATTGCCACCCAGGAACAAAGGTATTTGAGATGCCAAATGTTAAGAAGCTTCTAGTGCAGCCACATGGCATTATGGGCTCTGCCTGGATCATATAGGTTGCAATAACTTAGTCAAATGGACAGCTGGTGCTAGGGGATTGATAGGATTGGAGCGCGTCCATTTTGGTCTAAGGGAAGGCTTCTGAAAGGTCCTGTCTTGGTGAAAATCAAGTCTTGTGGGTAAAGTGCACAACCTCTGCAGATGGAAGAAACTAAGTACTTAGCCATGTCCCTCGTATTGGACAATTTGAGCATCAAGACATGGAAGATATCAAGAATCTCCTCATCCCAATTTTCTAAGTTAAAACTTGTGGTTGAACAAGGGTGAAGGTTCACCAATTTCTATTGGTGGTTCCTTGGGAGTTTTTGCTAAACAAAAACTTAGTGTTTTCAACCGATAGGTAAAATCTATTTTGAGCAAAGCAATCCTAAGCTACACTTAGCCAAATTCATGTAGTAACTAGATGCTAATATTCTACTAAGGTATCACTTGCCAATACTATTCCAATGTATTGACCCACTATGGCTGTAACTTGTGATGTTGCAGGTTACTCTGATGATGATTAGGGGTTATGAGTCTACACTCAACATGCTTGCCTGTGGCACATGAAGATGAAGACTTCTATTTTTATATTATTAAGTTAAACTCTTGTACTAGCCTATTGCTATGGAGTTGTAAAAGACTTTGTTATCTCTAGAATGATGATGTAATAATGACCTTTGTTTCTGTGTACTTCATCTTAAACTGTGGATGCTAGCATTTGATCCAGAGACTAGCATTGCAATCACAGGGATCTTTACCTTTATAAGGTGGGATCTTACAGATGGTATCAGATCACTATGTTGCCTGTAGGATTATGACCCTAGGATTGGATTAGAAACCACTAAGGAAAAATTTCAGCACTTTGAAAAAATTCTACACTTGTCTTTTTCTTCTCGTAAACTTTTCTAATCTTCTTTCTCATCTCTGTTTGTAGATGAACTCCATCAACGAAGCCGTAAGGAAGGGACCACTCATGACCATGACCTTGGAGTGTGAGACTGAATTTCTCAAACCCCTCAAAAACCTTATGGTTACCATGGGGATACATGGTGCAGCTGTGTACAAAGGATTTCCTGTGATGGATGAAGGAGAGGAGTATTGGTGGGTGCAACTCCACTTGTACAAAAACAAGGAAGACAACCACAAGGAGTCAGGATTCTGCATGGTCACCAACTCAGAAATGCACACAACATTCTTTGACTCTACAAGAAATGCAGCTTGGAATGCTATCAAGGATCTTGGTGATAGACTCAAGTGCAGAATGCTCAACACCCAAAATGACCTTAGCGAAGAAAAGAAGCATACCCAAGAGTTAGAGACTACCAACCAACAACTAAGGGGAGACATCATAGACTTAATTTGGCAATCTTGTGAACAAGATAGACAGATGGCTACTAAAGATGCCCCGATAGCTATTTTGTCTAGTGAGTGAGAGTTGTAACATACTTCGTTAGTTGGACCACCACACTTATCGTTTTTATTTCCAAAAAAATGTCTAAGTTATGTTGAATCTTTGATGCTTGTAAGGGATTTGTGTATGCCATAAATTGTGTGATTGTTGCAAAAGATATGCTTGTGATATTTTGTCTTGTGATTGTTCTCTTTTGATGTTGATTCTAACTTTTCTCTATCTTATAAAAATAGATGCCTACTGTTATTATCAACACGGCCGAGGAGTTCAAGGAAACTCGTTTTGGCACTCGTCTCATTGAGCTCACTAGTGTGCTCAACCTTCCACTTCCTAGCATCATGACGCTTCCCCTCACCAAGTTTGAGAGGAAGGACCTTTGGGGCTTCAGAGCCACTCAGCCCGGACGACAGGCAGAGCCAACCACGGAGACCATCACTTTCAAGCTGATGCATGATGACAAGGAGAAAGGCCTAGATGTAGTCATGCAGGAGTTACTTGGGCGCCTGGTAGGGAGACACTCCAGAGAGCTTAGAGGTCTTTACTTTCACCCCTTTGGGAGACGCGATGAGGAGGGTGAGGCTATTGAGTTCGAGGATGCTGCTACAGAGACGGTGGAGCCGATTCGTCTATACCTTCAAGACCTAGAGGTTCTTATCAGGCACCTAGATACTGATAGGACCAACGTCATGCTTAGCAATGACGATCTCCAGGTTCAGCTTCGTGAGAAGGACAAGCTCTTCCGGGAGTAAGACGAGATAGTCAAGGAAATGGAGGCCAAGTTTGAGAGCCAGGACCGGAAGTTCAAGAGTCAAGAGAAAAGAGTCCAAGACAGGAACAGGAGGATCCGAGATATGAATGAAGAGCTAAAGGCCAAGGACTTCGAGCTCGAGCATCAACAAGGAGTGATTGAGAGGCTTTGCTCACAGAAGAGGGCCCTTAGGACCAAGATAGAGGCCTTGACTACTAGTGTTGATGAGTACAAGACCGCCATGGAGAGTGCAGGTCTTACACTTGTTGATGAGGAGGTTGATGCGGAGGAGTAGGGTAGACTACTTGATTTACTTTCATCTACCGTACTATGTTTATTGAGTCGCAATGACCATCCAACATGTGGGTGGCTTGCTATGGTGTGTTTGTTTTTCCAAACTTGTTGTTTACACCATTTGAACTCTATGTTATTTTGATGTTTGGTTATTGTGATTGTCTATGTGATGTATTGTGCATAATAAGCATCTATGGTATCTCATTCTTATCCTTATGAAAACCACAGATGCCTCCTCGACGTGCCAACCCCAACCCAAACAATAACAATGTCACCCCCGAGATGCAGCAGATGATGACAGCACAGGCACAGCTGATGCAGATGATGACCACTTTTATGCAGAATCAGAATAACAACAGCAACAACAACAACAACAACAACAACAACAACAACAACAACAACAACAACAACAACAACAACAACAACAACAACAACAACAACAACAACAACAACAACAACAACAACCAGAACAATCCACCAGGATTTGACATGCTCACCAGATTCCTAAGACTAAGGCCTGCAAAGTTCTCAGGAACCACTGATCCAATGGTGGCCAATGATTGGCTACGTTCGGTGAACAAGGATTTGGTAACTGTCGGCTACACCGATGAGGAGAAGGTCAGGATTGCAGCACATCTGTTGGAAGGACCAGCAGCTACTTGGTGGGATAACTTCCAGATCACCACTCCCATTGAGGATGTGACATGGGCTATCTTTGAGGATGGATTACGAACAGCTCACATCTCATCCGGGGTGATGAATTTGAATAAGAAGGAGTTCCACAACCTGAAACAGCGTCACTGCAGCGTGGCTGAATATATTGAGGAGTTCAACAATATGGCGCGTTATGCACCGAATGAAGTTGATACTGATGCCAAGAGGAAGGAGAAATTCCTTGAAGGACTGAAAGATGAACTGAATCTGCAGCTATCTGTGGCCTATGTCCCCACCTACCAATCACTTTGTGACAAGGCTACCACCTTGGAGAACAAGATGAAATAGGTTGAAAGCAGAAAGAGGAAGCACAACTTTGACAAGAACAACTCGGGATTGTCTCACAAGCGTTCCCATCACGATGATAGTGGGGGTTCCGGACCCCACAAACATGGAAAGTACAACAACCACCACAGCCACAACCGTCATCATGACAACAAGCATCACCGCAGTCATGATAATGACAAGTACAAGAACCACAAGAGTGGACACAAGAGTCACCACAGTGGAGGTGGATGTGGAAGTGGTAGTCAGCCTGCAAAGAGAGATATCAGTCAGGTTGAATGTTTCAAGTGTAAGAAGCTAGGGCATTATGCAAATGAGTGCCCAGAGAAGAAAGTTGAAGGAACCACCAAGCCCAACCCTTTCCAGAAGGGACAAGTAAACCACATCAATGTGGAAGAGATATATGAGGAGTTCGATGTTGTGGCTGGTAAGTTCAAACTCAATTCTATTCCAGCACTTGTTATTTTTTATACTGGTGCATCACATTCATTCATATCAAAAGCATTTGTTGATAGAAATGGGTTTCCAACTGAAAATATTGGGTGTCCAATAAAAGTAAGTTCTCCCGGTGGAGATATGATAGTAAGTCTTGGATGTCGGGATCTAGTGATAGAATTTGGAAAGCATAAGTTTCCAGTTAGTCTGATAATCCTAGATTCCCAAGGACTGGATGTAATTTTGGGAATGGACTGGATGTCCAAGTATGAAGGAGTACTAGATTGTGCCAATCGTACTGTCGCACTCACAACCCCGGAAAAGAAACGGATAATATTCAAGTCTAACTTTGAATCAAAAGGGAGTAAGCTAAATTCTCTTAAGGGGGTTAGCATAGACAGTGTACCAATTGTGAGAGAATATCCGGATGTTTTTCCCGAAGAATTACCAGGAATGCCACCAGATAGAGATGTGGAATTTTTGATTGACTTGCTGCCAGGATCAGGACCAATAGCAAAGAGACCTTACAAGATGTCAGTTGATGAGTTGAAAGAACTCAAGAAAAACTTGGAGAACAGCTGTAGAAAGGATTTATTCAACCAAGTTCTTCATCTTGGGGAGCACCAGTCTTGTTTGTGGAAAATAAAGATAGAAGTCAAAGGTTATGCATCGATTATCGTTCACTCAATGAGGTGACTATCAAGAACAAATATCCTTTGCCCAGAATCAATGACTTGTTTGATCAGTTAGAAGGATCCTGTGTGTTCTCAAAGATTGATCTCCGGTCAGGCTATTTTCAACTTAAGATAAGCGAACAAGACATACCTAAGACAGCTTTCACCACTGGGTATGGATTGTATGAGTACACCGTGATGCCGTTTGGCTTGACCAATGCACCAGCTTACTTCATGAATATGATGAACAAGGTGTTCATGGAGTTCCTTGACAAGTTTTTTGTCGTTTTTATCGATGACATTTTGATCTACTCCAAGAGCAAAGAGGAGCATGAAGGACATTTGCGTTTGATACTTGAGAAGCTTAGAGAGCATAAGTTGTATGCCAAATTCAGCAAGTGTGAATTCTGGATGAATGAAGTTGGATTTGTTGGACACATTGTGTCAGGAGATGGTGTAGCAGTTGACCCCGCAAAATTGTTAGTTGTAACTGAATGGGAATCTCCTAAGTCAGTGAAAGAATTTCGTGGTTTCCTTGGCTTGGCAGGATACTATAGAAGATTCATTGAGAATTTCTCCAAGGTAGCTAAGCCAATGATGGAGTTACTAAATAAAGACAATAAATTTGCTTGGACTGAAGGATGTGAACTCAGCTTCCAAGAATTGAAGAAGAGACTAGTGACAGCACCAGTCCTATGCCTGCCAGATTTGGAGAAGGATTTCCAAGTTTATTGTGATGCATCTCATCATGGATTAGGTGCAGTTCTGATGCAAGAAGGGAAAGTTGTGGCTTATGCCTCAAGACAACTCAAAACTCATGAGGTGAATTATCCTACTCATGATTTAGAGTTAGCCTCTGTTGTCCATGCACTTAAAACATGGCGACATTATCTTTTGGGAAAGCGATGTGAAGTGTTCACAGATCACAAAAGTTTGAAGTATATCTTCACTCAGAAGGAAATCAACATGAGACAAAGAAGATGGCTAGAACTCATCAAGGACTATGACTTGAGTTTGCAATACCACCCCGGTAAATCAAATGTTGTAGCGGATGCATTAAGCCGTAAGGTATTTGTAAATGGCCTTACTAAGGGAGAGTTGCCAGATGATCTGTGTGCCCAATTTAGAGACCTTAGATTGGAGATTGTGCCTGAAGGACATCTCATGCAACCCACCTTGTTGGACAAAATCAAGGAAGCCCAAAAGACGGACAAGGAAATTGAAGAGATTAAGGAAAATATTGGTAAAGTAAAAGCCAAAGGATTCCATGAAGACGAATAGGGTACTTTATGGTATGGAAAACCTATCTGTGTTCCGCAAGACCCGGAGCTTCAGAAACTGGTTCTACAAGAAGCACAAAACTCACCATATTCCATTCATCCGGGTAACACCAAAATGTACATGGATATGAAGGAAAGATTTTGGTGCAATAATCTCAAGAAAGACATCGTCGAACATATTGCTTTGTGTGATGTATGTAGTAGAGTGAAAGCAGAACATCAGAAACCAGCAGGATTGTTACAACCACTACCTATTCCTGATTGGAAGTGGGATAATATTGGCATGGATTTCATCACCGGATTGCCAAGGACCAGGTCAGGATATGATTCTATTTGCGTAGTAGTGGATCGCCTAACTAAAGTGGCTCATTTCATACCCGTGAAGACAGCTTATACAAGTGCTAAGTTGGCCAAGATATATATGAATAGGATTGTGTGTCTACATGGAGTACCCAAGAGTATTGTGTCTGATAGGGGAACTCAATTCACTTCTCATTTTTGGAGGCAACTGCATGAGTCATTGGGAACGAGATTAGAATTCAGTACTGCTTTTCATCCCCAGACTGATGGACAGACAGAAAGGACCAACCAGATTTTAGAGGATATGTTGAGGGCATGTGCCCTAGACTATGGAGCTAGTTGGGATGAAAGTCTGCCTTACGCAGAATTCTCTTATAACAACAGCTATCAAGCTAGTATTGAGATGGCACCGTTTGAGTTTCTCTATGGGAGAAAGTGTACTACCCCATTACTATGGAATGGTGTGGGAGAAAGAAACTTGTTTGGGCCAGAACTAATCAAAGAGGCTGAAGAGAAAGTCAAGCTAGTAAAGGGCAGATTGAAGATAGTACAGTCTCGACAGAAGAGCTACGCGGATCCTAAGCATAGAGAAGTCACCTATGAGGTGGGTGATAGAGCTTATCTTAGAGTGTCACCACTTCGTGGAGTGAAGAGATTTGGAGTCAAAGTAAAATTGGCCCCAAGATATGTTGGACCATTCAAGATTCTGAGTCGTAAAGGAGAAGTAGCTTATGAAATTGAACTGCCGGAATCATTGTCTGCCGTTCACAATGTGTTTCATGTGAGTCAGCTAAAGAAATGCCATCCAGAGATGGAAGAGACTTCTTTGAAGGATACTATACCTTTGGAGGAGGTTCAATTGGAAAGTGATCTTACCTATGAAGAAAAACCTATCAAGATTCTGGAGACTGCAGAAAGAGTTACTCGGACAAAGTCTATCAAATTTTGCAAAGTTCAGTGGAACCATCATTCCAAAGAAGAAGCAACATGGGAAAGAGAGGATGACCTTCGGAAAGACCACCCTCACCTATTTTCTAGCCAATCCGAATCTCGAGGGCGAGATTCACCTTAAGAGGGTTAGATTTGTAACATGCCAAAAATCATGATTTCAAAGTTTGCACATCATTCATGCATTCATAATCATTTTTAGGATCATTTCTTCAAAAATAGAAACTTTGTGATATATTATTCTATGTAAGCAAGGCAATGGCCATATTGCTACCTTCTCATAATAAAAATACTTATTTTTAACAGTAAGGATTTGATCATGAACTTGAGTGATGTTTGTGAAGTTTGGTCAAGGCTTTCAAAAAGAAATTTATAAATTATAAACCATTCATATACTAATTATAAACACTTAATTAGGGCATGGTTTAATTTTCATTTTCAAACCCAATTTGAATTTGAGTGAGAATAAGTGTTTAACACACCCCAGGATACAAGAATCACAATACAAAAGTTTGGAGAAAATTTCAATTGAAACAGATTTGAAATGGGCATTTGAATTCAAACCAGAAAATCAAATCAAAAATGGAAAAAGATAAAAGAAATGAAAACGGGCTGGCGCCACCCTTTTGGCCTAGAAGCTAAAGCAGCCCACCTGCGGTTTTCCTTATCCCTCTGTTTCTCACTCAAACCGCGCACACCCCCTCACTGACGCTCCGACCCTACCATCCACCTCAGCATCATCGTCAATCACACGCCGGAGGAACTGCTCCCTGCGGCCGTTTCTCCGATTGGATTCCACACTTGATTGCGAGTAAACGCCATCGTGATTTCCTCTCTCACCCCGGCTATTTAACCTCCTCCTCCTTCCGCTCATTTCCCCTCAAGCCACACCACAGAGAGCCATCAGGCTGCCCGCAATCGAGCTCACTCCGCCGATGTACTGACGAACTCCGGCAGCGAATTCCGGTGAGAACTCCCCGCCCCTTGACTCCTGGTCTTGTTAGCGCGTTCCCTGCATCCTTGCGCATCGTTTAACACCTTTGTTGTGTGCTAGGACAACCCCGAACGTCGACGACTGCGCGAGCCCGACGAAGCACTCAACTCCGGCGAGCTGTTCTGGTTAGTCCCGAGCGCGCCTTGCCCTCTCTTTGATACTCGCTTGACCAGCATCGCTTCCCGCACTTGACGCGCTACTTATTTCTCTCTGGCATGATCTACATCCTCAGCAACGTCGACGAACACCCGTGCCCAAAGCCTTCACGAACTCCGGCGAGCAATCCCTGACGACTCCGAGCGCCCCTTCGCCAATGATGACCACCTTGAGCTCTAGCATCGTCACGCGAACACGGTGAGCTACCCCACTGCCCTTCTCGCTTCCTATAACACCGGCGACATCACCGTCTGACCGTGCCGCCGCCAGCCACCGTCGCAGTGCGCTTACTTTTGGTCTGTTTGATGTGGGCCGTTAGATCTAGATCGGGCGTGTAGGAATAGATCACTTAAACGAATGGGTAAGTTAGATCTGAGTCGTGCGATGCGTTTTAATCCAACGGCCCTCGAGCGTGATCCAGTGCGAAGCGGTATCGACCAATCAGAAAGCACCGTGTGGCCTGTGTTTTGATTTAAAATCTGGAATTAGATCTATTAGTTGTTCAAACTTGCAAAATTCATAACTTTTGATCCACACGTTCAAATTTTGTAAATTTTATATCATTAGAATCAGGAGAAAGAATTCTATCCAATTATGCATTTTGTTTAATAAATTGAATCTGTAAAATGGGTTGTTTTTGCAGAGACATTTATAAGCCTATTTGTATATATAAATTGTATGGAAAATGTTCTAAGGTCCAAATTAATTTTATTTAGTGTATAATTGATTTGTTTATGATTCAGTACTTTTCCACTTGTCTTGTTTGATTTAGAAAATCATCACATGGCATTTTCATGCATTCATATATTTTTGCTTGTTTATTTTGATATGTGAATTTGGTGCTATCATTTTATGTGTAGATTTTGGTGCTAGTGGTGATTGTGATTGTGAGGATTGTTTCTACTCCCCCAACTACCAAGGCAAGTGGCGCTTCATATTTTTGTCCCTATATTTTGACTATGCACTAGAAATATTTTGTATAGGCTTGCATGGGTATTTTTGCTAAGTATCTATATGCTATGCTTGGGAAATCCTAGTAGTTGAAGAATTGTTAGAATTCTCTAAAGTTAAGATACTTGCTATTTCCATGTTTAGCATAGCTAGTAGCAACCAAGGGTGGAATATATACATGCTATGTAAAAAAATATTGCTAAGTCTTTGACTTATGGTTTTTGCTTAATAAAACAATTAAGTGAATGAAACACCTGGGTGGAATGGTAATTGCTTGGTGGTTTTTGGTTGAGTGGTTACACAAGGCCCATTTCTATGGTTTACCTTGTGTATATCACTTGTGGATTGCCACCCAGGAACAAAGGGATTTGAGATGCCAAATATTAAGAAGCTTCTAGTGCAGCCACATGGCATTATGGGCTCTGCCTGGATCATATAGGTTGCAATAACTTAGCCAAATGGATAGTTGGTGGTAGGGGATTGATTGTAAGAGGTCTCAACCTAATAAGGTAGATTCCCCCTGTGTTTACAATGCTAGTCCCTGGATCAATAGCTAGCATCCACAGTTAAGATGTAAAGATACAAAGGTCATAATATAAATTTATAACCAGGAATAACATAGTTTTATTACATCATACATAGCTCATTTGGCTATTACATTACATTGCAGCGGAATAACTATAAGTATGGGTCCTTCATCTTCAAAGTGCCACAGGCAGATGTTGGTTGTAGACTTTGTAATCCTAATCAAACAATCTTCATTAAAATCAATCAAACCTGTAACATTACAAAAGTTCTGACCACAAGGGTCAATACATTTTGAATTGTATTGGCAAGCTTCACTTCTATGTATAATAAGAGTGGATCCTATCAATACATGCATATTTGGCTAAGTAGAGTTTAAGGCTTATTTGCACAAAGCAATATTTTATCCTATCTTTTCAAAAATGGTTTTGGTCCTTTGTCAAATCTCTTTTCCAAGAATTCCTTGAACTCCTTGGTAGAAACTCAAGTGTTTAAGTCCTTGTCAAAATCTCTTGAGCCACTTGGTAACCCCAAGTGCAACAAGCTTTAAAATCTCATGAGTTTCTTGGTAACCCCAAGTACATCATGCTTTAAGCACAATTTCTTGAGCACCTTGGTAACCCCAAGTGCAACAAGCTTTAACAAAATCTCTTTGAATTCCTTGGTAGACACACAAGGGCATCAAGTTTTTATTTTAGAAGTTGGAATGTCCAGATCTCCCATAGTTCAAACTTTAGTTGCTCAGTATTGTCCATAACCGGGGACACGGCTAAGTACTTAGATTTTATTATCTTCTGCAGAAGGAGTACACTTTACCCACATGTCACAATCCCATCCTTTTGCCACCAGTGGCCTCTTTGGATTAGTGCTCACCAAGATGGAATCTGCAGATTGAGAATGTGACGAAGTCTTTCAAAGGGTCCTCCCATACACCATTGCTAGCTTGCCTTTAGCACCCATGAAGCATTCAGATCCCCATGTCCGATTAATCAAGACAGTGCATGGGTCTTCCCAATGTAGTTGACTAAGCGAGCCATAATAGCATGTGGTTGCACGAAAGCCACAATTGGAGAAACATGTTCAATCTCTAAGTTTCCTAGGTGGTTTTCTTTTGGAGCACAACACAAAGTGATTCCCATAGACATGGTTCCTTTTGTTGCCACCTTCTCCAAAACTTAAAGTATCCACCACCTAGGTGGTTCATTGAGTCCTTGTTTTATTATGTAAAACACAAGTCCTTTTCTCAACCTTTGTAAAATCTCAACATGTATCTCTTTTCAAAATAAAGCATGGCTAAGCATGTACAACTACAATATTTTCACTAAGGAGTGTATAGGGAATCCTATTAGGATTTAGCATAGCATAAGCATAAAGATATCTTTTTCATGCATGTTTTCATAATCCACTAAGTATAATGAAAATAGTAGGACCTTTGTATGATAGTTTCACTTTCCTTTTTGGTAGGGAATGGTGGTTCACTCCTTGATCTTGCTAGTCTCACACTTTGCTAAATTCACTACAAGTCAATCAAGCAAACACAAAAATCAACTAACATTCCAAACCAAAGTCAAACAAACAATTTCACACTCACAAAGCAATGGAATCTAAGTCATGCATAATTATGCAAAGGATGGTTCTATTGCAAGGATGGTCTCCACTAGGTTTCTAAACTTTGGAAGGTACAAATTGGTCATTTACCAAAATGGCAAAGTCATTAGTTAGAGGGTTTTGCCCAAGAACTATTTTAAAATCCATTCAACATTTTATATGGTGGAAAATGGTTTTATCAAATCGAAAATCTTTAAGTTTCTCACCAAAAGTTTCTAACTCTCAAGACTTGGTGTTTTGGGTCAGTAGCTTTGAATTAAATATTTTCTCAAAGTTTTTATTCCAAAATCCTTTTTCATAATAAAACCATTATCTTTACTTAGCTAGAAATAGACTAATTCAATTAATCCATTCTAAATTTTTCCAATTTCATTTTCAAAACCATGGGTTGGTTCCTAGGGTCAGTAAGGTCACAACAAACCATTTGCAGAAGTTTTAACCCTAAAATCATTTTTAAACATTTTTCCTACTCTAAACAAGCTCACAAAGGAATCTGTAAAAACAAGTAAATTAACAGATACTATTTGCTAAACCAAGGGCATGGTTGGCTAGGTATTGCTCTCCTGAATCCAACGACATAAAATTTGTAATTTTTGGACGTGTGGATCCAAAGTTACAAGGGTTTGAAGTTTGCAAATAAATCTAATTCAAATCTGTTTTTAAACAGAATAGGTGACACGCGGCGTGTTTTAATTGGATGATACTGGTTCGCTGCGGATCACGGCTGTAGGGAGTTGGATCAGATCGATCGCATGGTCCTGGAAGCATACCCCTTCGGCGCTTAAGTGTTCTAATCCTGCTCGCCCATTCTAGATCTAACGGACCTAAACAAATGGTCATTTACTGGCGGCGCTGCGCGGCTATGCGTGGCGGCGACGGGCAGACGGCGGCGGCGCTGGTGAAATAGGAAGCGAGAGGGGGAAAGGAAGTTCTCACCGAGTTCGTGAGGACGAGGTGGTGCTCTGTGGCATCCCGCAAAACCACTACTAGAAAATTGCGTTGATGTTGTGCATCGCATCATCATAATTGCATGTCTTGTCTCGGTGCATCAGCATAACATCAGCATGCATCTATTTGTTTGAAACCAAATTTGCTAAAAACCCTAATTTTGTTTTCTATATTAAACGCCCCGTATTTAATTCAAAACCAAAAAACCCGGGCTTGTCCGGATTATTTTATTTCGTCTAGCATCGGTTTGCAAAAGCCTTGTTTATGATAAAGAAAATATTTTAATTATTTTAGTGGGGCAGCCGAACGGGCCGATTGACCCGAACGACCGCCCCAGAATTTCAAACGGTCCACCTCCTAAATTCCTAAAGCTACCCACTAACCTACCCACACCCCCTGGCCACATCACCCCCACCTATCACCATCTGCCACCTCACCTCTTCTCTCTTCCCCCACCTCTCACAGCTCGCCACTTGGCCACCCTCTCCACCACTTTCCACCACTGCCAGCCGGCCCCACCCGGCAGCACACACCCACACCCCACCAACCAGCCGCGCGCAGCCCCACTTCCACTCTGTCCTCACCCAGCCACCCTTCCCTCCTCTCTCTGTTTTCCCGGGCCCACGCCCCTGGCCCCACGCCAGCTCTCACTCACCAGCCCACACACCCACACACCCGCGGGCCCCACCCCCACCGCGTCCCCACCGCTGTCCCCTGGCCACTCTCACGCGCGTGCCCTCTCCTTCCCCCTGTTCATCTTCTCCCCATGCGCCGCACGCCTCCTCCCACCTCCCTGCCTCCACCAAGCCCGAGCCTCACCCAACCTCCACCGCATCAGCCGCCCCGCTCCTCCCCACCGCTCCACCGCCTCCGCACTCGCTGGCCAAGGCTCCTTCGCTGCCCTTTCGCCGCTGTTCCTCCGACCTCATTGCTGCCGCCTTGACGCCAACCTCGTCTGCCCGGTCCTCATGTCCCGCCGCCCGGCGGCCTCCTCATGAGCTCCTGGCCCTCTCCCTCCTCCGCCTGGCCGGCTGGCGCTGGCCGTCGAGACCGCGCGACCTCGCTCCTCCGTCCCTCGCCGTCCTCCGCGTCCAGCCGTCGCCGGCCCTGCCCTCTGTCCGTCCGCCCCAGCGGCTTCTCCCAAAGCGAGCTTCCTAAGCCGGCTCCCGAGCCGCCCTCAACCGCCCTCGCCTCGTGGCGCCCGCTGCCTCGTCAGGCCGCCCGGCGCCCGTTCATGCCCCGCGTCGCCCGTTCTAGTCGCCCCGGTCAACCACCAAGTACCTCGCCGGCCGTCGTCCCGTCCCTCGCTGAGTCGGTATCTGCACCGTGTGGATAGGCCTCGCCAAGATCTTCCAAGTGCGGATCAACGCCAAGTTCCGCCAAGACCCGTTATCGGACTCCGGGCCCGCCAAGTTCGTCCACATGAACCCTTTGAACCGCAGACCGACCCCGTGACGAGTGCATCGACCCCACCAAGATCTGCCGACGCCGAGAACTCACGATAGCGCCAAGGCCTTCGACACGGAACCCTGAACCCCGACAAGAGCCACGACACGAATACAACAAGTACCCCTCTCGGACCCGAGGGCCGAAGATGCCCGGAACGCCAAGATCGCCACCGGAACGCCAAGTTCTCCACTTTGAACGCCATGACCGTCGACATGACCCGAAGACCCCGAATGCGACAAGACCTACCCCCGCTGTCTGAGAACGTTCCCGCCGAGACCAATCCGTCGAACCCTGGACCCTGAGACCGACCCCGAACCCCGGAACCCCGAGACCGTCGCGACCCCTAATGTGTGACCCTTTTCCTCGATACCCTATTTTTATAAATGATATCAACTGTTGCATCAAATCATTCATCTTGCATGCATCTTGTCTTGTGGTTTGGGGGCCTTCTGCCGATTCACCTAATAATTAAATGTGGGGCCCATATGCGGGCAAATCTAGTCTCATATTGGCCTCATTAAAACTTGTGTAGCGAACCCGGTGCTAACTTTTGCCATGCTAAAACCACATTTAAATGGCAGGGTAGCTAAACAATATGAACCTATCAATTAATTGTCGGGACCCCTGGTTCCGCTTAATATGACCTAATTGCACCGCACCTTTGCCATGCCATGCATCATACCTGCATCATGCCGATTTTCTGCTGTTGTATTAAATATTGCATCCGGTGTTTCTTCTAGTGTTTTGGTTCTTCGCGGATAAGGCCGTTGAGTTGATGTGAGCTTCGCCCCGATCTTCGGTTGAACCTTCGACAATGTTTTCAGGCGAGCATCTCCCCCTTTCTACCTATCTTACTTTTATAGTATTTATTCCCTCCTGTTGATCTATTGCTATCTGTGTTGCGATGCTTTAGTTTCCGTACCTGTGATATACCGTGCAGCCCTATATTGCCTTGGACACATCCTATTACCTGTTGTTTGGTAGATAGTTGGACTTGCGCGTCGTAGTCGCTTGCTCAAGTGTTGTTGTGTGTCGTCAAGTGCCACAGTTGTTGATGTATTGCCGCATGTTGATGATGGAGATGATCATAGTTTTACTTATTGTTCACTTTACTTCCTGTTTAACAACTAAAATTGAAATAAGCAGAGGCATCGGTGGGTGATAGATAATATTTGGTTTCCGAACGCCCACTTGTGTCCCGTAGGACCCCGAGTACTTGATACCTGTTCCTTGATTTATCGCGCTATCCACATCTGGGAGGTATATGGGACCCCCCTGAGCCAGAGCTTGATTCAGTCTTATTTCTTGGGGCCACAAACTAGTTTGAGGTTTTATTACGATCCTGTACTTATGCCATGCTTTACTGCTTTATTTACGATTGTGCGAGGAGCACACTGTACTGTTTAGGTATGCGGAGTGATTACGCGGTATCGACAAGCCCAGCCACACTTTCGGGTTCCCAGTCGCTTACAGCCATTGGCGCAACCTTGAGTCCGTCTCGGAGCTTGCTTACTCCGTTGCGGGTTCTACTCAAAGGGGTGGCCCCCTGAAATATTTCCGAATCCGGTGATTGCTTTGTCGTGAAAGCCTCGTTGGGTTTTGTTTTGGTTTTTCCGAGGTTGATCGAGTGTGTGTTGCTATTGGTGCACCCCGGCCGGGTAAAACTTTCTGAAAGCCGTGTCCGCGGTTATGGACGACTTGGAGCACAGTATCTCGACCATAGACAAGCATAACTAAAGTTTACTGTTATAAATTTGACTTTATAATGACTAGTAATCAGCTTCACTATAACGGAATGTCTAATTAATACTGCCCACAATTGCTTGTTTTGGAGTGTCGCTTGCGACCATTGTACCTGACCAGTAAGTAATGCAACTACAACGGAATGGCTGAATAAAAGTACCAACAACTGCTGGGTTTCGGGTTTATCTCATGCTATCTGTATCTGATTAGTAATTGCTGCAACTATAACGGAATGGTTAACTAAAAGTGCCCACTGCTTATTTTATCGGATGATTATCTACACCGACTAGTAATTGCAACGATAACTGAATAACTAAAACGCCAACGTGTGAGTTCCTCGGTTGACTTCCTCGATCGGTGTCGAGGAAACACCAGATGGGTTTGTTTGGTGTTAGCTTGGTTGGATCCGGATAGGTCACTCTTACCCTCTCGATAACCGCCATTGTATCGAGTCTCTATAGGTTGTTTAGTGCATGCCTTTGCTGCTCGATCCACCATACCTATGTAGGCGAGGACGAATTCTAGCCTCGCCGTGCTTGGCCTCGATCGACGCTCCTTCTTTTTCCTTTGCCCTTTGTCGGCACCCTTTTTGTTTAAGCAGGTTTTGAGATCGGCGTCGTTAGGTGGTTACCCTTCCGGCTTGGCCTGCAGGGTTATGGACGCCATTGGTTATTCTTGGGGCTCTTAGCCCCATTTGCTTCTTGTCCGTGGACGCTCTACCGTTTTCAAGGTGATTTGGATCTTGTATATTATATTCGTATTCTTGACTCTTTGAGTCGTTGTTATATATATCTGCTCTGTGGGTCCCATCGAGGACTGTTGTGTAATGTTATTATGCCGTTTCCACCCGCACGAAAGTGCTGGTGGCACCTTTGAATCGTTTCTATGCGGGTTTGGCGAATTTTGCTCAAACTTGCATAGGTCCGATTCGAGGTGTTACTGAGTGGTATCGAGCTCGATTGCGATACCCCACAAGTCCAGCCTGTAGGATAACCTAGCTAACGGCCGAAGTAGAGTGTCAAAACTATTTTTCAAATCGGTTGGATAGTTCTGAATAGGTCTGATTTTACTCCTTACCCCCTGCTGTTCTCCTCTTACCTCTACGTATTTTGAATCCGCTCTCTTCTCTCTCTTCGAGTCCAGGATTTCTCGCGGTTGGGTTTCCGTCGTACCTTCAGTGTTTCGCTTTCTTCCTTTTGTAACGGAGGTGATACGATCAGCAATCTGCAAATGTTCTGTTGAGCCCTTCATCCGATCTTTTGTTCTTGACCTCTTTCTTCATGTGTGTTCCTTGCTGGATTTCCGTATCGTTGAAAAACATATGAGAAGGACGAGCATTGGTGAAGTTGGAGTATACCTTGAGCATGTGTTGTTCATGCCAATGGAACCATCACGGAACCTAATCATTGTGTCTTTCATACGAATTCTGCGGGCATCATCCCTTTGTTCCGGATACCGCCTATGAAGATCTTCAGTCTAAATCTCGAGAGTTGAGTTGCCTGATTCTCCTACTCATGTATAGAGTTGATAGTTTGGGTGCGGGATGGACTGATCACCCTACCCGACTCTTACTGTTCGCTTTGTACATCGAACTGGTGGATCGATGTAACTTTTCCTCTTCTAATGGAAGTTAGGGGTGGCCTTATCGTTTGATACCTCTATCTTCGTCCTTTGTTTCTCCGGAGTGTTCTATCGACGATCAGGAACAATGACCCCTTTGTTGGTGGTGTCGCCGATTTCCAGATGGAGGATGCACCATTGTTAGTGGTGTCGCGAGGATCTACACGATGCGAGAAGACGCAGACCGCCGGCCTCCCTTTCGGTACCATGAGGCGGATCTCGAGGGCGAGATCCCTTGTTAGTGGTGTCGAATTGTGGCATCCCGCAAAACCACTACTAGAAAATCGCGTTGATGTTGTGCATCGCATCATCATAATCGCATGTCTTGTCTCGGTGCATCAGCATAACATCAGCATGCATCTATTTGTTTGAAACCAAATTTGCTAAAAACCCTAATTTTGTTTTCTATATTAAACGCCCCGTCTTTAATTCAAAACCAAAAAACCCGGGCTTGTCCGAATTATTTTATTTCGTCTAGCATCGGTTTGCAAAAGCCTTGTTTAAGATAAAGAAAATATTTTAATTATTTTAGTGGGGCAGCCGAACGGGCCGATTGACCCGAACGACCGCCCCAGAATTTCAAACGGTCCACCTCCTAAATTCCTAAAGCTACCCACTAACCTACCCACACCCCGGCCACATCACCCCACCTATCACCATCCGCCACCTCACCTCTCTCTTCCCCACCTCTCACAGCCGCCACTTGGCCACCCTCTCCACCACTTTCCACCCCACCGCCCCACCCTGACACACACCACCCCACCAACCAGCCACACAGCCCCCACTTCCACTCTGTCCTCACCCAGCCACCCTTCCCTCCTCTCTCTGTTTCCCCGGGCCCACGCCCCTGGCCCCACGCCAGCTCTCACTCACCATCCCACACCCACACACCCGCGGGCCCCACCCCCACCGCGTCCCCACCGCTGTCCCCAGCCACTCTCACGCGTGCCCTCTCCTTCCCCTGCTCATCTTCTCCCATGCCTGCGCCTCCTCCCACCTCCCTGCCTCCACCAAGCCCGAGCCTCACCCAACCTCCACCGCATCAGCCGCCCCGCTCCTCCCCACCGCTCCACCGCCCTCACTGGCCACGCGCTGCCTCCGCTCGTCGCCGTTCCCCTCCGACCTCCGGCTGCGTCGCCTTGACGCCTAACTCGTCGTCGGCCTCCATCATGCGGTCCCGCCACCGGCCTCCTCCATGCGAGCTCCTGGCGTCCTCTCCCTCCTCCGCTCCGGCGAGCCGCGCCTGGCCGGAGACCCTTGACCCGGCTCCTCCGTCCTCGCTCCCTCCGGCGTCAGCCGTCGTCGGGCCCGGCCGTCTGCCGCCGCGGCTTCTCCCGGCAACGCGAAGCTCGCCCCAAAGCTCCCGAGCCGCCTCAACCGCCTCGCCTCGCTGCCCGTCTGCCTCGTGCCGCCTTCGCCGGTTTCAAGCCAGCGCCAGCGCCCGTTCTAGTCGCCCGGTCAACCACAGTACTCGCCCGGCCGTCCCGTCCCTCGCTGAGTCGGTATCTGCACCGTGTGGTTAGGCCTCGCCAAGATCTTCCAAGTACGGATCAACGCCAAGTTCCGCCAAGACCCGTTATCGGACTCCGGGGCCCGCCAAGTTCGTCCACATGAACCCTTTGAACCGCAGACCGACCCCGTGACGAGTGCATCGACCCCACCAAGATCTGCCGACGCCGAGAACTCACGATAGCGCCAAGGCCTTCGACACGGAACCCTGAACCCCGACAAGAGCCACGACACGAATACAACAAGTACCCCTCTCGGACCCGAGGGCCGAAGATGCCCGGAACGCCAAGATCGCCACCGGAACGCCAAGTTCTCCACTTTGAACGCCATGACCGTCGACATGACCCGAAGACCCCGGATGCGACAAGACCTACCCCTGCTGTCTGAGAACGTTCCCGCCGAGACCAATCCGTCGAACCCTGGACCCTGAGACCGACCCCGAACCCCGGAACCCCGAGACCGTCGCGACCCCTAATGTGTGACCCTTTTCCTCGATACCCTATTTTTATAAATGATATCAACTGTTGCATCAAATCATTCATCTTGCATGCATCTTGTCTTGTGGTTTGGGGGCCTTCTGTCGATTCACCTAATAATTAAATGTGGGGCCCATATGCGGGCAAATCTAGTCTCATATTGGCCTCATTAAAACTTGTGTAGCGAACCCGGTGCTAACTTTTGCCATGCTAAAACCACATTTAAATGGCAGGGTAGCTAAACAATATGAACCTATCAATTAATTGTCGGGACCCCTGGTTCCGCTTAATATGACCTAATTGCACCGCACCTTTGCCATGCCATGCATCATACCTGCATCATGCCGATTTTCTGCTGTTGTATTAAATATTGCATCCGGTGTTTCTTCTAGTGTTTTGGTTCTTCGCGGATAAGGCCGTTGAGTTGATGTGAGCTTCACCGATCTTGGTTGAACCTTCGACAATGTTTTCAAAGTAGCATCTCCCCTTTCTACCTATCTTACTTTTATAGTATTTATTCCTCTGTTGATCTATTGCTATACGTATTTGCGATGCTTTAGTTTCCGTACCTGTGATATACCGTGCAGCCCTATATTGCCTTCGACACATCCTATTACCTGTTGTTTGGTAGATAGTTGGACTTGCGCGTCGTAGTCGCTTGCTCAAGTGCTGTTGCGTGTCGTCAAGTGCCACAGTTGTTTATGTATTGCCGCATGTTGATGATGGAGATGATCATAGTTTTACTTATTGTTCACTTTACTTCCTGTTTAACAACTAAAATTGAAATAAGCAGAGGCATCGGTGGGTGATAGATAATATTTGGTTTTCGAACGCCCACTTGTGTCCCGTAGGACCCCGAGTACTTGATACCTGTTCCTTGATTTATCGCGCTATCCACATCCGGGAGGTATATGGGACCCCCCTGAGCCAGAGCTTGATTCAGTCTTATTTCTTGGGGCCACAAACTAGTTTGAGGTTTTATTACGATCCTGTACTTATGCCATGCTTTACTGCTTTATTTACGATTGTGCGAGGAGCACTGCATCTTGTTAGGTATGCGAGTGATTACGCGGTATCGACAAGCCCAGCCACACTTTCGGGTTCCCGATCGCTTCTACCATTGGCGCAACCTTGAGTCTGTCTGAGCTTGCTTACTCGCTATGGTTCTACTCAAGGGTGGCCCACGAAATATTTCCGAATCCGGTGATTGCTTTGTCGTGAAAGCCTCGTTGGGTTTTGTTTTAGTTTTTCCGAGGTTGATCGAGTGTGTGTTGCTATTGGTGCACCCCGGCCGGGTAAAACTTTCTGAAAGCCGTGTCCGCGGTTATGGACGACTTGGAGCATAGTATCTCGACCATAGACAAGCATAACTAAAGTTTACTGTTATAAATTTGACTTATAATGACTAGTAATCAGCTTCACTATAACGGAATGTCTAATTAATACTGCCCACAATTGCTTGTTTTGGAGTGTCGCTTGCGACCATTGTACCTGACCAGTAAGTAATGCAACTACAACGGAATGGCTGAATAAAAGTACCAACAACTGCTGGGTTTCGGGTTTATCTCATGCTATCTGTATCTGATTAGTAATTGCTGCAACTATAACGGAATGGTTAACTAAAAGTGCCCACAGCTTATTTTATCAGGATGATTATCTACACCTGACTAGTAATTGCTGCAACGATAACTGAATAACTAAAACTGCCAACTGTGTGAGTTCCTCGGTTGACTTCCTCGATCGGTGTCGAGGGGGAAACACCGGGATGGGTTTTGTTTGGTGTTACCTTCAGGTTGGATCCGGATAGGTCACTCTTACCCCTCTCTGATAACCGCCAGTTGTATCGAGTCTCTATAGGTTGTTTAGTGCATGCTGCCGCTCAGTCCACCATACCTATGTAGGCGAGGACCGCCGAATTCTAGCCTCGCCGTGTCGCCTCGATCGACGCTCCTTCTTTTCCTTTGCCCTTTGTCGGCACCCCTTTTGTTTAAGCAGGTTTTGAGATCGGCGTCGTTAGCGGTTACCCTTCGGCTTGGCTCAAGGGTTATGGACGCCATTGGTTATTCTTCAGGGCTCTTAGCCCCATTTGCTTCTTGTCCGTAGTCGGACGCTCTACCGTTTTCAAGGTGATTTGGATCTTGTATATTATATCTGTATTCTTGACTCTTTGAGTCGCTGTTATATATATCTGTTCTGTGGGTCCCATCGAGGACTGTTGTGTAATGTTATTAATTCGTTTTCCACCCGCACGAAAGTGCCTGGTGGGCACCTTTGAATCGTTTCTATGCGGGTTTGGCGAATTTTGCTCAAACTTGCATAGGTCCGATTCTGAGGGTGTTACATGCTCGTCGTGTGATCGACGTGGCAAGGGGCGCACGAGGTTTGCGGCAATTCCTCACCGGAGCTTGCTACAGCGACAGACGGCTCTGGACGTGGTCGGGGACGTTGCTACAAGTGACGAGAAGAACAATCGAGGGTAGGGTTAGACGCAGGAGGTCACAGAGGTGTTGTGTGCGTGAACGAGAAGAAGAGGGGCGACCTGGTTTACCTGGGAGGCGCCGTCGGAGAAGAACTAGTCGCGGCGGCGTTCAGATGCTTGCCATAGCCGAAGCTACGCGGTTGAGAGGAGGTGCTTTGGGAGATGCGTCTGGAGTGGGAAGCTGCCAGCGTGCTCGAGGAGGCTCGGGGTGGTGTCGAGTCGGAATCGGCACCGGACTTTGTCGAGCAGAGGTGCTCGGAAAGGAAATTGGGAGGTCTAAGGCGTGCGGCGAGGTGTCGAGGGGAAATATAGAGGCATGGGCGTTTAAGATTGCGTGGTCAAGGCGAGGTAAAGACGCGGCATTAAGGCGAATTGAATCCATGGAATCACAAAGAGTAGCGTCGAGGAGGAAGAAGGGTCGCGGGTGTGGACGATGAGCGATGAGAGGTGGGGTCCACGGTCGATGGGAAAAGAAATGAGTGAGGTCCATCTGTCTGCCTGAGTCGGACACGAGGTGCAACGTTTTCTTTCGAGAGAGGAGCTGCTCACGCTTCAGGCTTTGGGTTGGGTCGACGTTTTCTTATTTTTTACATTTCGAATCTTTTTCCTTTTCTATTTCTATTTTCCTGTTTTGATTTTCAAACAAACAACCAAGGTTCAAATCAATTCAAACCATCACTCAATCTTTGAAAGTTTGACTGGGTTCTGTTTAGTAACTTAAACCTATTCCAGAAATAAAATAATATTTTTATTCATTTTAGGATCCTTTTATTAATTAAATAAGGACCTTTAGTTATTTAATCATATGGGGTTTGATTTATTTAATAAAGACTTCATTTGAAACCCAAATGCTTTCAAAACCAAATCAGTAGGTTTTTAATTGAAAGCAAGGAATACTTGAAAGCTTGTTTAAAATAAAATAACATTTTTGTTATATAGGGTCCATTAATAATTAAATAAAATTGGACCTTGGTTATTAATTCAATAGGGTTTGACTTATTTCAAAGCTTTTATTTAAATCCAAATCTTTTCCAAAACCCAATCAGTAGGCTTTTATTTGAGAATATAAGATACTTGGAAAAACTTAATTTTAAACAAATAACCAAGTCTCTGATGGTTTATTAATAATAAAACCTTTATTAATAAAACTTGGATATTAAATCCTTTATTGTTTTATTTTGAATAAACTTTATTTATTTTTAATCAAAATGTTTTTATTTCAAAATGTTTGGTCAAGGTTTAATTTGGCTCTATAAAATAATTCCTTATTTTTAAATCCTTCCTTTTTCCTTTGGAAACTAAAACCTTTTATTAGCAATTCCAAATATTTTATTTTCCTTTTATAAATGTTTAGCCTTTTAAATCCTTTTAGGATTTTATTTAATCCAAATAGATTTGAAGTTCCATTATAAATTCAAAAAATTTCTTCTGGCTCTGAAAATCAAAAAAAGTTTTATTTTATTCATTTATTTTCACATTACAAGATTTGGAAAATCTTGGGATGTGACATTGATAGGATTGGAGCGCGTCCATTTCGGTCTAAGGGAAGGCTTCTGAAAGGTCCTGTCTTGGTGAAAATCAAGTCTTGTGGGGAAAGTGCACAACCTCTGCAGGTGGAAGAAACTAAGTACTTAGCCATGTCCCTAGTATTGGACAATTTGAGCATCAAGACATGGAAGCTATCAAGAATCTCCTCATCCCAATTTTATAAGTTAAAACTTGTGGTTGAACAAGGGTGAAGGATCACCAATTTCTATTGGTGGTTCCTTGGGAGTTTTTGCTAAACAAAAACTTAGTGTTTTCAACTGATAGGTAAAATATATTTTGAGCAAAGCAAGCCTAAGCTACACTTATCCAAATTCAGTAGTAACTAGATGCTAATATTCTACTAAGGTATTACTTGCCAATACTATTCCAATGTATTAACCTACTATGGATGTAACTTGTGGTGTTGCAGGTTACTCTGATGATGATTAGGGGTTATGAGTCTACACTCAACATGCTTGCGTGTGGCACATGAAGATGAAGACTTCTATTTTTATATTATTAAGTTAAACTCTTGTACTAGCCTATGACTATGGAGTTGTAAAAGACTTTGTTATCTCTGGAATGACGATGTAATAATGACCTTTGTTTCTGTGTACTTCATCTTAAACTGTGGATGCTAGCATTTGATCCAGGGACTAGCATTGCAATCACAGGGATCTTTACCTTTATAAAGGTGGTGATTCAAGAAATTCAATCTCATAAGCCACTTCTCCTTTGCGGCTCAAAATCTTGAATGGTCCAACATATCTAGGTGTCAATTTTCCTTTGACTCCAAATCTCTTCACACCACGAACTGGTGAGACTCTAATATAGGCTCTATCACCTACCTCATAGGTGACCTCTCTACGCTTTGGATCTACGTAGCTCTTCTGTCGGGACTGGGCTATCTTCAATCCGTCCTTTACCATTATGACTTTCTCTTCAGCTTCATTGATGAGTTCTGGTCCGAATAAACTCCTTTCACCTAATCCACTCCATAGTAATGGTGTAGTGCACTTCCTTCCATAAAGGAATTCAAACGGAGCCATCTCTATACTTGATTGATATTTGTTATTATAAGAGAATTCTGTGTAAGGCAGACTTTCATCCCAACTAGCACCATAGTCCAGTGCACAAGCTCTCAACATGTCCTCCAAAATATGATTAGTCCTTTCTGTCTGTCCATCAGTCTGAGGGTGAGAAGTTGTGCTAAACTCTAACCTTGTTCCCAATGATTCATGTAGTTGTCGCCAAAAATGCGAAGTGAACTGAATTCCTCTATCTGACACAATACTCTTAGGTACTCCGTGTAGACATACAATTCTATTCATATAGATCTTGGCTAACTTAGCACTTGTATAGGTTGTGTTCACATGTATGAAATGAGACACTTTAGTTAGGAGATCCACAACAATCCATATGGAGTCATATCCAGATCTAGTCCTTGGCAATCCGGTGATAAAGTCTATACCAATTTTATCCCACTTCCAATCAGGTATAGGTAGTGGTTGCAATAACCCTGCCGGTTTCTGATGTTCCGCCTTCACTCGACTACACACATCACACAAAGCGATATGTTCTGCGATGTCCTTCTTGAGATTGTTCCACCAAAATCTTTCCTTCACATCCATATACATTTTGGTGTTACCCGGATGAATAGAGTATGGTGAATTGTGTGCTTCTTGCAGAATTAATTTCCGAAGGTCGGAATCTTGTGGAATGCAGATACGCTTTCCATACCATAAAGTTCCTTGTTCATCTTCATGGAATCCTTTCGCCTTACCTTTGCTAATTTTTCCTTTAATCTCCTCTATTTCCTTGTCCAACTTTTGGGCTTATTTGATTCTGTCCAACAGTGTTGGTTGCACTTCCATTGACATGCGATATCCTTCAGGTACTATCTCAAATCTTAGATCTTTGAATTGGGCACACAAATCATCAGGCAATTCTCCCTTAGTAAGTCCATTCAAATAGACCTTATGGCTTAAAGCATCTACTACAACATTTGCTTTACCGGGATGGTATTGCAAACTCAAGTCATAGTCCTTGATGAGTTCAAGCCACCTTCTTTGTCTCATATTGAGTTCCTTCTGAGTGAAGATATATTTCAGACTCTTGTGATATGTGAACACTTCACAACGCTTTCCCAAAAGATAGTGTCTCCATGTTTTGGGTGCATGGACAATAGAGGCTAACTCTAAGTCATGAGTAGGATAATTAACTTCCTGAGTTTTGAGTTGTCTCGAGGCATAAGCCACAACTTTCCCTTCTTGCATCAAAACTCCACCCAGTCCTTGGTGAGATGCATCACAAAAGACCTAAAAATCTTTCTCCAAGTCTGCCAGACATAAGATTGGTGCTGATACTAGTCTCTTCTTAAATTCTTGGAAACTGACTTCACATCCTTTAGTCCAATCAAACTTCTTATCCTTCTTAAGTAGCTTACTCATTGGTTTAGCCACTTTCGAGAAATTCTCAATGAACATCCTATAGTACCCGTCCAAGCCTAGGAAACTACAGACTTCTTTCACTGACTTGGGAGATTCCCACTCAGTCACGGGGTCGATAGCTATACCATCTCCTGACACAACATGTCCGACAAAACCAACTTCATTCATCCAAAACTCACATTTGCTGAACATGGCATATAACTTGTGCTCTCTGAGCTTCTCTAGAATCAATCGCAAATGTTCTTCATGCTCCTTGTCACTCTTGGAGTAGATCAATATGTCATTGATGAAAACGACAACAAACTTGTCAAGAAACTCCATGAACACCTTGTTCATCATGTTCATAAGATAAGATGGTGCATTTGTTATCCCAAATGGCATCACAGTGTACTCATACAATCTATAACTAGTGGTGAAAGCAGTCTTAGGTATGTCTTGTTCTCTAATCTTTAGCTGAAAATAGCCTGATCGGAGATCAACCTTTGAGAACACACGGGCTCCTTCTAGCTGATCAAATAGATCATTGATTCTAGGCAAAGGATACTTGTTCTTTATAGTCACCTCATTGAGTGAGCGATAATCTATGCATAGCCTCTGACTTCTGTCTTTCTTCTCCACAAATAGAACTGGTGCACCCCAAGACGAAGAACTTGGTTGGATAAATCCTTTCTACAACTGTTCATCAAGCTGTTTCTTGAGTTCTTTCAACTCATCAACTAACATCCTGTAGGGTCTCTTGGTTATGGGTCTAGATCCGGGTAGTAAGTCAATTAGAAACTCTACATCCCTATCTGGTGGCATTCCCAGCAATTCCTCCGAAAACACATCCGGATATTCCTTCACTACTGGCACACTGTCTAGGCTAACCCCCTTAAGACAATTTAGCTTACTCCCTTTTGGATCAAAATTAGACTTGAACCTAATCCGTTTCTTATCCGGGGTTGTGAGTGTGACAGTACGACTGACACAATCTATTACTCCCTCATACTTAGTCATCCAATCCATACCCAAAATTACATCCAATCCTTGGGACTCTAGGATTATTAGACTAACTGGGAACTTATTCTTTCCAAATTCTAATACTAGATCATGGCATCCAAAATTCACTATCATCTCTCCACCCGGAGAGCTTACTTTTATAGGGCACCCAATAGTTTCAGTTGGTAACCCATTTTGGTCTACAAATGCTCTTGATATGAATGAATGCGATGCTCCGGTATCAAAAAGGATAAGTGTTAGAAAAGAATTAATCTTGAACTTACCAACAACAGCATCAACCTCTTCATGGATTTCTTCCACATTGATGTGGTTCACATGACCCTTCTTGAAAGGATTGGGCTTGTTGGCTCCATCAGCTTTCTTTTCTGGGCATTCATTTGCATAGTGCCCAGTTTTCTTGCATTTGAAGCACTCAACCTGACTGATGTCTCTCTTAGCAGGCTGACTCCCATTACCATTTCCACCATGGTGGCTCTCACTCTTGTGGTTCTTATACCTACCATTGTCATTGCTATAGTGGTGCTTGCTATCATGGTGACGGTTACTGTTGTGGTGGTTATTATACTTCCCATGCTTGTGGAATCCAGAACTTCCACTATCATCACCATAGGAACGCTTGTGAGACGATCCCGAGCTGTGCTTGTCAAAATGATGATTTCTCTTTCTGCTCTCCACCTGTTTCATCTTGCTTTCTAAGATGGTGTCTTTGTCACACAGTGATTGTGTCACATCCCAAAATTTTCCAAATTTTGTAATGTGAAAAATATATAAAAAAAATAAATAATTGTTGAAATTTAGGGTGAAAAGAAACTTTTTGATTCCAAATAGAAACTTAAAATCCCATCTTGAACAAACTTTGATTAATGTTTGAATCCAACTAAATTCAAATCAAGTGGAATGCTTCCTTCATAAAAGCATCTTGAAAATTTAAACATTTGGAAAATAAAACAAAACCCTAGAACCCCAATGGAATAAAAACATTTCCAAGTTATATCTAAGCCTATGGATTTGATCCATATAAAAGTTGTCAACAAACATATACAAATGATTAAGAATGACAAATAAGAAATATTATAAAACCATATAAATTGGTTTCACTTAATTTGGAGCCATAAATAAAATCTTATGAATTTAATAAGATAAGGAAATTGAATTTCCAAAGCTAATAAAGCACCTATCAAGAAATCCATACCAAATGGTGAGCAAATAATCCTAAAGAGATTTAAAAGGGTAAACAAATATTAAATAAGATTTTACCAATTGGAATCACCAAGTTTGGATCTTTAAATAAAAAGATATGGATTTTATAAGTTAAAGAAAGAAATATTAAATGAGGAATATTTAAAGACCAAATTAAAACTTGGCCAAGACCATAAGCAAATGGAATGAATATAATCCAAATCCAAATAAAATAAAAGGATAAAGAATTTCCAAATAAAATAAAATGGCATTAACCAAATTCTATCCCTATTTAAATAAAGACAAATCTCTAATAAGAATGATTAATTAAAATCATGGGAAAATAGTATTTGGAATTTACCCAAGTGGAATAAAAGTTATTTAATTAACTTAAATGGGATCAAAGAAATCAACTAAATAAATTTATGGAATTAAACCCATAATTATTTTCATTAGAATAAAGACAAGTACCCAGATCAAAATGATTAATAAATCATATTAAAAATATTCCAAATAATTCAAGGTGAATAATTTGACACCCTATTAAATAAAACCTACTGAAAAGATTTGAAAATATTTATATTTCAAATGGAGTTTGAAAACATTATTAAACCTTATTTGAATAAATGCAAGGGCCTATTTTAAATAATTAAAAGACCCTAAAAAGAATAAAATATTTATTCTAAATTTGACTTCAGAATAAATTATTAATCAGTATTTAAATACACACAAGGATTGGTTGAAGTTTGAAATCAAATTGTTGTTTGAAAATTTTAAATAAAATCAAAACAGAAAAATGAAAACAGAAAAATGAAAACAGAAAATGATAAATGAATCAGCACAAAAAAATGGAAAGGGTTCAGCCCAGCCCAACTAACCTATCTGGCCCAGCATCAGCCCATCCCTCTAACACCGCAGTGAATCGTTTTTCACTCAAATAGTCACCCCTAGAGTCGATGACTGCCTGGACCCACTCCTCCTCTCTCTCTCTCACTGTCAACCCGACCCCACCTCCCCAGTCTTCTTCTTCACCCACGCGACGACCACGCCCTCAACCCCTTCTCCCCGTTTCTGGCCGATTGAAGACAGCGTCAATATGCGTTACTGCCCCCATTAATTCCCCTTGACCTCGCATACTTAATCGACATGCTCCTCTCTCCCTTTCCCCCCAACCAGAGCCACCAGAGAGCCACCAGGCTGCTCGGAATCATCTCCGAACCCCCACTGTCTCCGACGAGCCTCTGCTCCAATTCCGGCCACACCTCGTCGCGCCTCGCCCCCTTGACCACACAAGCGTGTTCGCCAGACCCCTGCGCACCTCCCAGTACTGTCAGCTCGCTCGCGCGTGCCCCCTATCGTCGGCAACTACCTTGAACCCTACAGGTAGTCTGCTCCAACTCCGGCGAACCCTACAGGTAGTCTCTGACTGCGCCTCCTCTTCTCTTTGATGCTCCGATACTCCCCACTCCTCTGTGCATCTAACCATGCCGTTTGCTTGCTCTCTCGTGCTCCGTAGCGTCGCCCCCGACGACGAACAGAGCCGCCAGACGCCGACTACAACTATGGACAGGAATCGCCAGCAGCTCTGTGCGCCCCTTCAGCAACGACAACCACGTTGAGCTTCAGCACGATGAGACGAACCCAGTGAGCATCATCTCCCTCTCCCGCACTTGCTAAATCCCTGGCAACCTCACCGCCAGAGCCGCGCCGCCGCCAACCATCGTCGCTGCGCCGCCAACCTTTGGTCGAACGCGTGTGAGCCGTTAGATCCTCATCCTGTGGCGTAGACAGAACAACTTAAACGAATGGATATGAGAGCATATGTGCCGTGCGATTCACATTAGATCCAACGATCCTCAGGGCGTGATCCGAACGAATCGGTATCAGCCAGTAGAAAATTTGTAAATTGCATAACTTTCAAACAAAACGTCCAAATTTTGCAAATTTTATATCAATATAATCAGCAAGACAAGTACTTTCTGACCATGCACTTTGTTTAGTAAATTGCTTCTGTTAAATTGTTTGTTTTTGCAGAAACTTGTGTAGGCATGTTTTGAATATAAAATTCATTCTAAAATTATTTTTGTGATAAAACCTTTGGAAAATGGATTGTTTTGAACCTACTGGCCATATAAACCAACTTGTGGATGCAAAAACATATTTTGTGAAGCAAGAGAATAAATCTTTGAATTAAAACATTTCTAGTCAAATAAAAATGTTGTTTATATGTTGAAAATACTTTTTGAGAAAAACCTTTGGGAAATGTTTTTATTTAAACTCTCTGACCCCAAACACCAAGTTTTAGTATTTAAAAATGTATTTGGTGAACCCTATAAATATTATTGCTTTGTTAAAGGCATTTTCAACCACATAAAATATTGATTTAGTTTAAAAATGATTTATAAGTAAAATCTTTTGCAAATGATTTTGCCACTTATATAAAATGACCAATAAGTGTTTTAGAATGTTTATAACCTATTAGAAACCACTTTTATAAATAAAACAATCTTTGGCATGCTTGCATGCATTGTTTTGTTTCTATTATTTTATGTGATGTTTGCTTGAATGGTAGATTGAAATTGTACCTTGCTTGATTGAATTGTAGTGATTGGAAGAGTGTGAATATTGCAAGATCAAGGAGTGAACTTATATTCTCTACCAAAAAGTCAAGTGATGCTTCATACTTTTGTCACATTATTTTCACTATGCATTAGTGATATTTCTAAGTAGGACTTGCATGGAATTTTTGCTAAGTATAAACTATGCCATGGGAAATCCTAGTAGATGAAACCTTAGTAGAAATTTCCTAAGTTAAGATTCCTACTACTATGATGCTTAGCTTAGCTAGTAGAAAACAAGGGTGGATTATATTCATGCTATGGAATATGTCTAAGTCAAGGACTTGTGTTTTGTTTAATAAAACAACTAAGTGAATGAAACACCTGGGTGGAATGGAAGGAATGGTTTGTGTTGAGTGGTTACACAAGGCCCATTTCTATGGTTTACCTTGTGTATCTCACTTGTGGATGGCCACCCAGGAACAAAGAGATTTGAGATGTCAAATGTTGAGAAGCTTCAAAGGCAGCCACTTGGCATTATGGGCTCTGCCTGGATCATATAGGTTGCAATAACTTAGCCAAATGGACAGTTGGTGGTAGGGGTTTGATAGGTTGGAGCACGTCCATTCTGGTCTAAGGGAAGGCTTCTGAAAGATCTTGTCTTGGTGAAACCAAGTCTTGTGGGGAAAGTGCACCACCTCTACAGAGTGTAAAAATCTAAGTACTTAGCCATGTCCCTGGTAAAGGACAATTTGAGCATCAAGACATGGAAGCTATCAAGAATCTCCTCATCCCAATTTCTAAGTTAAAACTTGTGGTTGAACAAGGGTTGAAGGATCACCAATTTCTATTGGGAGATGCCTTGGGTGATTTTGTCAAGAAAATCTTAGTGTTTTCAAATGATAAGGAAAAACTATTTTGAGCAAAGCAAGCCTAAGATCCACTTAGCCAAATGCATATAGATGATAGACTCCACTATATTACCATAGTATCACTTGCCAATACAATTCAAATGTATTGACCCTTGTGGTTGTAACTTATTATGTTACAGGTTTGTTTGATGCTAGTGAGGTTTATTGATTAGGATTACAAGTCTACGACCAACATGACTGCCTGTGGCACTTTGAAGATGAAGGACCCCATGCTATTGTTATATTCTGCTGCATTGTAATGAGATATCCAAATGAGCTATGTAAGATGTAATGAATTATTTTATTCCTGGTTATAAAGTTGTATTATGACCTTTGTTTCTTGATATTACATCTTAACTGTGGATGCTAGCTATTGATCCAGGGACTAGCATTGTAAACACAGGGATCTCTACCTTATTAAAGGTTGGGAACTCTTACAGATTGATAAGTTGGGACATATGCAACAGACAGCTGCATGCACATCTCATCATTTAGTCCCTCAAGGAACTTCTCCTTCCTCTTGGCATCTGTGTCAACATCATCTGGTGCATAGCGTGCCAAATTGTTGAATTCCTCAATATATTCTGCCATGTTGTGGTGACATTGCTTGAGATTGTGGAACTCCTTCTTTTTCAATCCCATCACTCCCGAAGAGATATGGGCAGTGCGGAATCCATCCTCAAAAATTTCCCAAGTCACTTCCTCAATAGGAGTAGTGATTTGGAAGTTGTCCCACCATGTGGCTGCTGGTCCTTCAAGCAGATGTGTTGTAAATCTGACCTTTTCCTCATCTGTGTAGCCCACAGTAACCAAGTCCTTGTTCACGGAACGTAACCAATCATTGGCTACCATAGGATCAACGGTTCTCGAGAACTTGGCAAGCCTCAACCTTAGAAACCTGGTGAGCATGTCAAATGCACGTGGGTTATTCTGATTGTTGTTGTTGTTGTTTTGGTTCTGATTGGCCATGAACTGGGTCATCATCTGCATCAGTTGAGTTTGACCTACCATCAACTGATGCATCTCTTCACCGTTGTTGTTGTTGTTATTGTTGTTTTAGTTGGGATCGGCATGACGGGGAGGCATATGTGGTTTCAATAAGGATAAGTAATGAGATATAACCCATAGATGCTAACATGCACAATACATCACATAACAACAATCACAATTAACCAAGCACAAGATAAAACTTAGATTTTAAACAACATGAACAACAAGTTTTGGAAAAGTAAACACACTAGCAAAGACATCCACATGTTGGATGATCATTGCGACTCGATAATTAAAATGATGATAGATAAATAGATAGCCAAGTAATCAACACTCCTCCTCCATGTCGACCTCCACGTCCACTAGAGTAAGTTCGGCTGTCTCCATGGCTGTCTTGTACTCCTCCATGCTGGTGGTCAAACCCTCAACCTTCGCCCGAAGGGCTCTCTTCTGCGAGTGCGGCCTCTCTATCACTCCCTGTTGAGTCTCTAGCTCAAGGTCCTTGAGCTCTATCTCGGCCCTCGTGTCCTTGATCATCTTGTGTCTATCCTACACTATCTTCTCTTGATTCTTGAACCTCTTGTCTTGGCTCTCGAATCTAGCTTCCATCTCCTTGATGATCTCGTCCTGCTCCGCGAAGAGCTTGTCCTTCTCCCTCAACTGAACCTGAAGCTCGTCATTGCCAAGCATGATGTTGGTCCTATCTGTGTCGAGGTGTCTAACGAGGCTCTCTAGGTCCTGGAGATACAGACGCACCGGCTCGATAGTCTCTCTAGTGGTATCGTCATACGCTACAGCCTCTCCATGCTCGTCACATCTCCCGAATGGGTGGAAGTAGAGGCCCCTAAGCTCGATGGAGTGACGTCCGCAGAGGCGTCCAAGTAGCTCCTGCATGACTACGTCTAGTCCCTTCTCCTTATCAACATGCATCAGCTTGAAGGTAATATCCTCGGTGAGTGGCTCCGTCTGGCGTCCTGTCTGCGAGACTCTAAAGCCCCAAAGATCCTTCCTCTCGAACTTCGTAAGCTGAAGTGCCTTAATACTAGGAAGTGGGACATTGAGAACACTAGTGAGCTCCACAAGACGAGAACCAAAAAGAGCTTCCTTGAACTCCTCGGCAGTGCTGACAACAAAGCTAGGCATCTAATGCATAAGATAGAGAAAAATTAGAAACAATACAAGTAAATAGAAATCACAAGATAGTGAAACAAAAGCCAAAATCATACTTTCAACAATGAAACACACAAGTCTTAACATTCAATAATCCAACATAAGCACTAAGGTTCAATCATAACTTAGACAAAAATTTGCCATACCACATAGGTTGGTATGATAAAATTATTAACGCGAGAATAACGATAAGTGTGGTGGTCCAACTATTGTAATATGCCATATTTCTCACTCTTTGGTCAGAGTTCCTATCTGAGCATCCTTGGTTGAAATTTGCTTGTCTTGATCACAAGAATCAAATACCAAGTCTATAACATCCTTCCTTAGACTTTTTATGGTGGCCTCTAGTTCTTGGGTATGCATCTTCTCCTCTCTAAGATCATTTTGAGTGTTGAGAATTCTACACTTGAGTCTGTCGCCAAGCTCTTTGATAGCATTCCAAGCTGCATTCCTTGCAGAGTCAAAGAATGACATGTGCATCTCACAGTTGGTGACCATGCAGAATCCCGAATCTTTGTGGTTGTACTCCTTGTTTTTATACAAGTGGAGTTGTACCCACCAATATTCTTCTCCTTCATCCATTACTGGGAATCCATTGTACACAGCTTCACCATGTATTCCCATGGTAACCATCAGGTTCTTGAGTGCTTTAGGAAACTCAGTCTCACACTCCAAATTCATGGTCATCAGTGGTCCCTTCCTGATGGCTTTGTTGATGGAGTTCATCTACAAATAGAGATAAGAAAGAAGATTAGGAAAAGTTTTACGAGATGAAAAGAGACAAGTGTAGAAATTTGTAAAGAAGTTTGCATTTCCTAGTGGTTTCCTTAGTCTAATCCATCTTAGGGTCATAATCCTACAGGCAACACAGTGCTCTGATACCATCTGTAAGATCTCACCAAATATGGTAGAGATCACTGTGATTGCAATGCTAGTCCCTGGATCGAAAAGCTAGCATCCACAGTTTAAGATGAAGTACACAGATACAAAGGTCATTATTACATCGTCATTCCGGATATAAACATAGTCTTTACAACTCAATAGCCCAAGGCTAATACATAGAGTTCATAACATAAAGTAAATAACTAGAAGTATTTATCTTCATGTGCCACAGGCAAACATGTTGAGTGTAGACTCACAACCCTAATCTCCATCAGAGTAACCTGCAACATAATAGGTTACAGCCACAGAGGGTCAATACATTTGGAATTGTATTGGCAAGTGATACCATAGTAGAATAGTAGTATATAACATCTATATAAATTTGGCTAAGTGTAACTCGGGCTTTCTTTGCTCAAAATAGGTTTTTCTTATCAGTTAAAAACACTAAGTTTTTGTTTGATAAAACACCCAAGGAACCACCAATAGACATTGGTGAACCTTTACCCTTGTTCAACCATAAGTTTTTAACTTAGAAATTGGGATGAGGAGATCCTTGATTTCTTGAATGTCTTTGATGCTCAAATTGTCCATTGCCGGGGACACGGCTAAGTACTTAGGTTTTACCCTCTCGAGAGGTGGTGCACTTTCCCCACAAGACTTGACATGCATCGAGATGAGACTTTTCAGAAGCATTCCCTTAGACTACCGTGAACGCGTTCTATCATATCACCCTACCACCAACTATCCATCTGGCTAAGTTCTTGCAACCTATTTGGTCAAGGCAGAGCCCATATGCCATGTGGTTGCACTAGAAGATTCTCAACACTAAACATCTCAAATCCCTTTGTTCGTGGGTGGCAATCCACAAGTGTCATACACAGGGTAAACCATAGACGTGGGCCTTGTGTAACCACTCAACATAAACCAGCCATACCATTCCACCCAGGTGATTCATTCACATAGTTGTTTTATTAATCAAAAACACAAGTCATAGACTTAGCAAAATTTCATAGCATGAATAACCACCCTTGTTTCTTACTAGCTAGGCTAAGCATACTAGTAGCAAGTTCCTTAACTTAGGGAAAATTTACCAAGACAACAACTACTAGGATTTCCCAAGGCATAGCATAGTATATACTTAGCAAAAATCTCCATGCAAGTCCTACTCAAAATATCACTAATGCATAGTCAAAATAGTAGGACAAAAAAGTATGGAGCATCACTTGCCTTGGTAGCTAGGAGAGTATCAATAGTCCTCACAATCACAATAAGCACTATCACCAAAATCTACACACAAAATCATAACACCATATTCACATTCAAATATTCAAAAAAATTATATATGAATGCATGCAAATGCAATGGGATGATTTTATACACTAAACAAGTCAAACCAAACAGTACTGAACACAACATAAACTTTCTAAGGTTCAAATAAAACAAGTTTTACTCTAAAACAATTTTCTAAACATTTTATATAGCCAAAATAAGCCTATAATTGGTTCTGCAAATAATCCTATTTTCCAGAAGGAAAATACTAATTCAAGGTCAAAAAATTGTAAGGGCTTGATTTTCTGAATCCAATGATATATTATTTGCAGATTTTGGACAAACAGAACAAAAGATATGAATTTACAAGTTAAATCAACTAATAGATTCAAAAACAAATTTTAAATCAAATAGCCAGACACGCGGCGCGTTCCTATTGGCCCATACCGCTTCGTGCGGATCACGCTTCCATGTCGTTGGATCAAGTCAGATCCAACGCGTCAGATCTAAACAAAATGTTTCGGCAAGTGATCTATTCTACAGCGCACGATCTAGATCTAACGGCTCTGGAGCATGCGACCAAAACCTAGCGGCGCTGATGCCTACTGCGGCGGCGATGGCACCGCCGGCGATGTTCTGCCGAGTCCAGAGGGGGTTGGGGGTGGTGCTATGGCTTACCAGTGTCGCGTGGATGCGAGGAAGCTCAACGTGGTCTTAGTTTGGACAGGGGCGTGGTGTAGCGGTTGTGGGAGCTCGTCGGAGACCTCACTGGCATCGGGTGCGTGTTGGCGGAGACGACGGCGACGACCTAGGTCACCATAGGGAAAATGAGTGGCATTAGTGGCTGTGCAAAGAAACGGCGCACATAGTGGTTTAAACTAGAAGGCAAGGGGCGTGCAGATTTTACAGAATCGCTCGCCGGAGTTGGTTGGTGCCTCGGGTGCTCGCGGAGGTGGACAGGGACGGTGACCTAGGGAGAGTTGGGGAAAACTAGAGGTATGATTAGCTGTGCAGGAACAAGAGGAACACACTCGTGTGATCGAGAGACAGAGGGGCGCGCTATACTCACCGGAATAGCCCGCCGGAGTGCGTCAGGCAGCGGCGGTGCGATCTTGATTACTAGCAGCCTCGGGGCGCTTAGGTGATGGGTTTGAGGGGAAATGACCGCGGCGAGGTGGTGCTTAAGTATCCAGAGCAGGGGCGGCAATCGTGCGGCGAATCAATGGAATTTAATAGAATTCATTCACGACAGTGAAGGGGAGAAACGAGCGGCTACGACATCGTCTACGGGCGCGGGGTTTGGGGACGAAGGGTGATGTGGCATTGGGCCCAGTGGTCAGTGACTGTGGGGTCTGGCTTGCGCGGGTGAGAGAGGGATCAAAGGGAGAGAACCCCGGGTGGGTTTGTTGGGCCAGATGTGGTGCTGGGCTGAATAGGTAGCGCAGGTATATTTTTTTCTTTAACCTTTTTATTTTTTGTTTTGATTTTGAGGAATGGTTTTAAAACCCTAATTCAAATCTATTTGAATTCAAACCTTTTCCAAAATTTTGTACTGTGATCCCAGCATTTAAATCAAACACATCTATCCACTCAAAAACACTTTGGTATTTTGAAAATAAAAATAAACCATGCCCCATATATGATATATAAAGTGGGGTTTTAAATATGGTTTCAAATAGGGTTTTGGTTTGAAAATTTTGGTTTGAAAACATGCTATGATGATATGAATGCAATGATATGACTTTTTTTATTTGATGAAATTTGGGATGTTAGAGCTATTGTTTGTCCTCTTATTTGTGTGATTTATATATAACTAACACGGACTGACGTTGTTTTCAGCATAATTGCTTTGGTGTCTCGTTTTTGTGCAGGAAATCAACTTTCATGAAAAATCCCAGAAAATATGTCGAAAATCCTATTTTCCCAGAAGACTCACGGAGTCAGAAGACTGAGGGGAGGAGAGGCATGAGGGGCCCACACCACCCCCTGGCACGGGCCAGGCCTGGCCATGTCGGGGCATGGTGTGGCCGCCTCGGACTCCGCCTCGACCTCTCCTTTCGCCTACAAATACCCTGTGACCTAAAAGCACCGGCGGGTTGGACAATTTCCAGAGAAAAGTTTTGTTGCGCCGCCACCACCATAAACCGTGATTCGGAACCAGAAACTTCGTTCTGGCACCGTGTCGGGACGGGGAATTGGAGGAGATCATCGCCATCATCATCGCCAATGCCTCTCCATTAACCATCATTCGGAAATTCATATGGCTCCCACATATTTCTATGATTACTTTGTGATCGAATGAACCATTTACATACGATACCAATTTCCCTTTCTCTCACGATATTTTACTTATCCGAGGTTTGATCGTCGGTATCTCTGCATACCTAGTTCAACCTCGTTACCAATAAGTACTCTTTACTCGTTCATGTGATATGTGATCCCTTCTGAGCCAGTCACATGCTTGCAAGCTAATTTGATGACATTCCACCGAGAGGGCCTAAAGTATATCTATTCATCATATGGATGGACAAATCCCACTCTTGATCCATGTGCCTCAACACATACTTTCTGAACACTCAATGCCACCTTTATAACCACTCAGTTATGAAGTGGTGTTTGATGTCATCAAAGCATCCTTCTGGTGATGGTGATTAGCATGATCTCATGGTCATAGGAATTAGGTTACTATGTATTTGAAAGCTTATAGCAACTAAACTATTAAAATGACTTGATCTTTATGCTACGCTTATATATAGGAGTATGTCCATCACACCATTCTCCTAATGATATGATATTGTTGTTAACAACATGTCAATGTTCATGATCAGGAAACCATAATCATCTATCAACCAACAAGCTAGTATTATACAGAGGCTTTACTACGGAATCTAGCAAGTTTACAAATCACACAAGTATTAATGTTTCCGGTTAATAAAATTATAGCATGAATGTAAACATTTATCATAAACATAAAGATATAATAATAAATGCTTTTATGATTGCCTCTAGGGAATATCTCCAACAGTCTCCCACTTGCACTAGAGTCAACTAATCTAGATTACATGGTAATATACCAAACACCCATGGCGGTTTGGTGCTGGTCATGTTTTGCCCTCGAGAGAGGTTTAGTCAATGGATCTTCCACATTTAGATATGTGTGTACTTTGCAAATCTTTATGTCACCATCTTGGACATGCTCTCCAATAGCGTGAAAATGTAGCTTGATATGCTTCAGCTTCTTGTGTGACCTTGGTTCTTGGGCATTGGCTATGGCGCCCATGTTATCACAATAGATAGACATTGGGTCCAGCGCACTTGGAACCACATCGAACTCCATAATGAACTCATTCATCCATATCGCCTCTTGTGAAGCCTCCGAAGCAGCTATGTATTCCGATTCAGTTGAAGATCTCGCCACAACGCTTTGCTTTGCACTCCTCCAGCTCACTGATGCACCATTCAAAGTAAATACGTATCCAGATTCAGATTTAGAATCATCCAGATCGGTGTTCCAACTAGCATTGGTGTAACCATTAACAACAAGTTGTTCATCACCTCCATAAGAAAGAACCATATCCTTAGTTCTTCTCAAGTACTTAAGGATGTTTTTAACCGCTATCCAATGATCCACCCCTGGATCACTTTGATATCTGCTAGTCAAACTAACAACATATGCAATGTAGGGTCTAGTACATAGCATGGCATGCATGATAGATCCTATGGTTGAGGCATAGGGAGTCTTACTCATCCTTTCTGTATCTTCTGTCATATAAGCCCTTTGAGTTGTACTCAAGGTCGTATTGGGCAACATGGGAAAGAACCCTTTCTTGCTATCTTACATTCCAAACCTCTTTAGAACTTTGTCCAAATATGTACTCTGTGATAACGATATTAGGCGTCTCAATCTATCTCTATAAATCTTTATGCCTAATATCTAAGCAGCTTCACCAAGATCCTTCATTGAAAAACAATTATTCAAATAATCTTTGACACTTTTAAGAAGGTCTATGTCATTCCCAATCAACAATATGTCGTCCACATATAGTACTAGGAATGCTACGGAGCTCCTACTCACTTCTTGTAAATACAAGCTTCTCCATAAGTTTGTATAAAATCAAAACTTTTGATTACCTTATCAAAACGTTGATTCCAACTTCGGGATGCTTTCTTCAATCCATAAATGGACCGTTGAAGTTTGCATACCTTGTGAGCATATTTAGGATCGGCAAAACCTTTGGGTTGTACCATATACAACTCTTCATCAATGTCTCCGTTGAGGAACGTCGTTTTGACATCCATCTTCCATATCTCATAATCATAATATGCAGCGATTGGTAACAAAATCCTCACATACTTTAGCTTCGCTACCGGTGAGAAAGTCTCATCGTGGTAAACTCGTTGAATTTGTCGAAACCCTTTTGCGACAAGTCAAGCTTTATAGACGGTCACATTACCATCAGCATATGTTTTCTTCTTGAAAATCCATTTGTTCTCGACAGCCTTCCGGCCATCCGGTAAGTCCACCAAAGTCCATACTTGGTTTTTTTACATGGATCCAATCTCGGATTTCATGGCTTCTTGCCATTTATTGGAATCTAGGCTCATCATCGCTTCCTCATATGTCACAGGGTCGTCGGTGTTGTCCACCAACATGACAATCATAACGGGATCATACCAATCGGGAGTGGTACGAGTTCTCGTTGACCTGCGAGGTTCCGTAGTAACTTTGACCGAAGTTTCATGATCTTTATCATTAGCTTCCTCTCCTATTGGTGTAGGCGCCATGGGAACTTCTTTCGGTACTGCGCTACTCTCAAATCCGAGAGAAGTTTCGACAACATCGTCGAGTTCTACTTTCCTTCCAGTCACTTCTTTCGAGAGAAACTCCTTCTCTAGGAAGGATCCATTCTTGGCAATGAAGATTTTGCCTTCGGATCTATGATAGAAGGTATACCCAATAGTTTCCTTTGGGTATACTATGAAGACGCATTTTTCCGCTTTGGGTTCAAGCTTGTCGGGTTGTAACTTCTTTACATAAGCTTCGCAACCCCAAACTTTAAGGAACAACAATTTAGGTTTCTTCCCAAACCATAATTCATACGGTCTCGTTTCAATGGATTTAGATGGTGCCCTATTTAAAGTGAATGCGGCGGTTTCTAATGCATAACCCCAAAACGACAAAGGTAAATCTGTAAGTGACATCATAGAACGAACCATATCTAAGACAGTTTGATTACGACATTCGGACACACCATTACGTTGTGGTGGTCTCGGCAGTGTCAATTATGAATGTATTCCGCATTTCTTTAAATGCTTGTCAAACTCGTAACTTAGATATTCACCTCCACGATCAGGTTGTAGAAACTTAATCTTGTTGTTACATTGATTATCCACTTCACTTTGAAATTCCTTAAACTTCTCGAAAGTTTCAGACTTATGTTTCATGAAATAGATATACCCATATCTACTCAAGTCATCCGTGAAAGTAAGAACATAATGATAACCACCGCATGATGCCACACTCATTGGGCCACATACATTGGTATGTATGATTTCCAATAAGTCCGTAGCTCGCTCCATCAAACCAGAAAATGAAGTCTTAGTCATTGTTCCCATCAGACATGCTTCACATCTTTCAAGTGATTCAAGAAGTCCATCGGAATGGAGTTTCTTCATACGCTTCACTCCAATGTGACCAACACGACAGTGCCACATGTATGTAGAATTATCGCTCAATTTCAAACGTTTAGCTTCTATATTATGAACATGTGTATCACTACTATCGAGATTCAATAAGAATAGACCATCTATCAAAGGTGCATGACCATAAAAGATATTAATCATATAAATCGAGCAACCATTATTCTCGGACTTAAACAAGTAACCGCGTCTCGCAATAAACAAGCCTGATATAATATTCATGGTCAATGCAGGAACCAAATAACAATTATTTAAGTATAAAACTAATCCCGATGGTAGATGATGAGGGAGTGTGCTGACCGCGACCACATCAACCTTTGATCCGTTTCAAACGTGCATTGTCACCTCGTCTTTCGCTAGTCTCCGTTTATTCTGTAGCACCTTTTCGAGTTACAAATATGAGCAACCGAACCAGTATCAAATACCCAGGCACTACTACGATTACTAGAAAGATACACATCAATAACATGTATATCGGATATACCTTTTTTTATGTTGCCATTCTTCAGATCCGCCAAGTACTTGGGGCAATTCTGCTTCCAGTGACCTTCTCCCTTGCAGTAAAAGCACTCAATATCAGGCTTAGGCCCAGCCTTGGTCTTCTTCGTTGGCGCGGTAGCTTTCTTACCGCCCTTCTTGAAGTTACCCTTTTTCTTAGGCTTGCCTTGCTTCTTGAAATTGGTGGTCTTATTGACCATCAACACTTGGTGCTCTTTCTTGATCTCCACTTCTGCAGACTTCAACATAGAGAAGAGTTTTGATAACGTCTTATCCATGCATTGCATGTTGCAGTTCATCACAAAGTTGTTGTAACTTGGTGGTAGTGATTGGAGGACACGATGAATCCCCAACGCATTAGGAATTATTATGCCCAAGCTCAGGAGCTTATTAGCATGCCCAGACATCTTAAGCACATGCTCACGGATGGAGTTGCCCTCTTCCATCTTGCAGTTAAAGAACTTTTTAGAAGCTTCATAACTCTCAACTGCTGCGTGAGCCTCAAAAATCATTTTGAGTTCACGGACAATATCATGTGGGTCAAAGTTCTCAAACCTCTTTTGAATCTCCGATTCCAAACCATACAAGATAGCACATTGAACCATGGAGTACTGATTCTTCCGAGTATGGAAAACATTTTTCTAATCATCGGTAGCATCTTCTGCAGGTGGGTCACCCAGCGGTGCATCCAGCACATAGGTCAACTGACCAGCATTGAGGATAATCCTCAAATTGCGGAACCAATCCACGAAGTTGCTTCCATTGTTTTTCAACTTTTCTTTCTCTAGGAACGCATTAAAATTTATGGTAGGGGCCGCCATTGATCTACAACATATTTGCAAAAGTTTAGACTAAGTTTATGACAAATTGAGTTCTAATTAATAGTTAAATTAACCTAGGTGAACTCCCACTCAAAACAATATCCCTCTCATTGTTTTAGTGATCACGCGAACCAAATCCACTACATAGAAACCAATCATCACGAGAGATGATGTAGTTTCAAAGGCGAACAATCAACATGTTCATCATATCTACTATATGACTCATGCTTTACCTTTCGGTGATCCGTGTTCCGAGACCATGTATGTACATGCTAGTCTCGTCAAGATTAACCTTAGTTTCTGCATGAGCAAATCTGGCTTGCTCCCGTTGTATTCACACATTGATTCTATCACACCCGATCATCACGTGGTGCTTCGAAACGACGAGTCTTGGTAACAGTTCTAACTAAGGGTGAACACTTTACTTGATAATTGTGTGAGAGGGATCATCTTATAATGCTACCGTCGCAATCTAAGCAATACAAGATGCATAAAAGGAATAATGTCACATGCAATTCAAAATATGTGATATGATATGGCCTTTCTTCATGTGCTTCTGATCTCCATCTTCAAGCACAAACATGATCTCCATCATCACCGGTGTGGCATCAAGGTTAATGGCACCGCTCCATGGTTGTCGTCCACCAGCATCAACTATCACAACTATTTTGAATAATAGACACACGGGTCTTAACGAGATTAAAAGACAACCATAAGGCTCCTGCCGGTTGCTGACTTACAATAAGGAACATTGCATACATCATATATAATCACAATCATGGTCATATCACATCACAGCACACCCCTGCAAAATAAAGTTAGACGCCTCTAATTTTCTTTGCATATTTTACGTGGTTTGGGGCTTTCAATAAGTATCGTTCTAACTTACGAACAAAAACCACAATGTTGATGCTTGAACTATCAAGTGCCCGTTGTAAATTGAATCTTTACTATGATGGGAGAGACAGACACCCGCAAAGCCACTTATGCAATACAAGTTGCATGTTGAGTGTGGAGCAAGTATCATGAACAATGTCATGTAAGGTTAGCCCGGGCCGCTTCATCCCACCATACCACAATATGCAAAGTACACAATAAGCAATTGATAATAAAAGCACCACCGCCCACAAATGACCATTATGTTCTAGTCGTGCAACAGATCTACATATAGACACGGCTCTGATACCACTGTAGGGGTTCATAGCATGGAAAACAAAAAAATTCTACCGCATGAACACATACAAGCCAAGATCTATCTACTAGATTGTAGCAACGAGTCGATTAGAGTACTCACCCTCGAAGATTCCAAAGCGGTTAACGAGAGCAGATTCTCATGGGTGATATAGTTGTTCACTTGCCGATCTCAAGATCGTGTAGACGATCCTTCTGGCGCCGCGTTTTGGCAGTGCTCCCGCAGTTGGTCACATGTTCGGTACTAGATGAAGACCTTCCTCTCCCTTGTTCTAGCAGGAAGCGGAGGTTGTAGCTCTCTCCTCGCGATTTCGGCAGCACGACGGCGTGGTGTCGGAGTTAGAGGGAAGATCTCGCAGGGCTTCGCCTTAAGCCGGAGCGGGTATGATGGATTAGAGGGTTTCCCTGGCATTCTAGGGTTTAGAGGCTGGAGAGGAGGAGGCATGGCCGCCGGCGGCGGCTTGGGGTGGGGTTGTGTTGGTGTTGTGTTGGAGGGGCAGCCCCATCCCCTCTATTTATGAGAGGTAGGGGCAGCTAGGGAGGGGAGGTCAAATCCTCCCCCAACTCCCTCTCCTCCTTGGCGCGTGGTGGAGGGAGAGGAGGTTTCTTATCCTCCCTCCACCAGGATACATTGTCCCAGTTTGAATTTTCAAACTTGCCTTTTGACTTTCAATTTTGGAGTTTGATTTCTCTCTTTTATTTGCATAGTCCTTTGACCTAGGACATGACGCAACCATTCCACTTTGTCATGACTCATTCATGTACCCTTCCCCTTCCGGTTTGGTGAACCTGTAGGGGTTCGTAGCATGGAAAACAAAAATTTTCTATCGCATACAAACAAACAAGCCAAGATCTATCTACTAGATTGTAGCAACGAGTCGATGGAATAACTTACCCTCGAAGATTCCAAAGTGTTTAACGAGAGCAGATTCTCGTGGGTGATGTAGTCGTACTCTTTCCGATCTCAAGATCGCGTAGACGATTCTTCTGGCGCCACGTTCCGGTGGCGCTCCCGCAGTCGGTCACACGTTCGGTACTCGACGAAGACCTTCCTCTCCCTTGTTCCAGCAGGCAGCGGAGGTTGTAGCACTCTCCTCGCGATTCCGGCAAAGACAGCGTGGTACCTAAGTAGAGGAGATCCCATGAGCTTCCTTAAGCCGGAGCGAGTATGGTGGATTATGAGAGAGGGCTATTAGTGGTCTAGAGATTAGACACACCAATTAGAAGGCTCTAAACTAATTAGAAGGCTCTAAACCGCAGGCTAAAGCAATTAGAAGCTCTAAACCAAAACGGCTCTAAACCGGAGGTAGAAGATAGGAACTTATGTGTTGTAGGAGGGGAGCCCTGCCCCTCCTTATATAGATGGGAGGGTCTTGGCGCGCCAGGGGAGGGAGGGAGTCCCTCCCCAACTCGGCCTAGGGCTGGCCGTCGGCTTGGAGGACAGAAACTCCTCCTCCAAGTCGGTTCCAACTCCTCTTGCTTGTTTCCCACAGTTTCTTGTTTTAGCCGTTTGACTTTCAAACTGGACATTTGACTTTTCTGTTTTAGGATTCAATTTAATCCTTTATTTGGGACAGCAAGAACACTTAGTACATGATGCAATCATTCCAATATGTAATGACACATTCATGTACCCTTCCCCGGTCTTGACAATCCGAACCTACTGAACATTCCGATGAAAACACGGAATCATTCCCGAACTCCAAACGGGACTTTCCTTATATGAATCTTATTCTCCGGACCATTCGGATCACCTCGTGATATCCCGGATCCCATCCGACTCCAACAACATTGGTCTCTTTCTCATAATACCATAACTACTCAAACAACGTCAATCCTTAAGTGTGTCTCCCTACGGTTCGTGAATTATGCGGACATGATCGAGACACTTCTCGAACAATAACCAATAGAGGAATCTGGAAATTCATATGGCTCCCACATATTTCTCGATTACTTTGCGATCGAATGAACCACTTACGATACCAATTTCCCTTTGTCTCACGATAGTTTACTTATCCGAGGTTATGATCGTCGGTATCTACGCATACCTAGTTCAACCTCGTTCCGATAAGTACTCTTTCTCGTTCGTGATATGTGATCCCTTGTGAGCCGTCACATTCTTGCAAGCTAATTGGATGACATTTCACCGAGAGGGCCCAGAGTATATCTATCGTCATATGGATGGACAAATCCCTCTTGATCCATGTGTTTCAACCAATACTTTTCGAACACTCAATGCCACCTTTATAGCCACCCAGTTACGGTGTGGTGTTTGATGTCATCAAAGCATCCATCTGGTAAAGGTGATATGCATGATCTCATGGTCGAAGGAATTAGGTTACTATGTATCAGAAAGCATATAGCAATTGAACTATTGAAATGACTTGATCTTTATGCTACGCTTATCTATAGGAGTATGTCCATCACATCATTCTCCTAATGATATGATCCTGTTGTTAATAACATCTCTATGTTCATGATCAGGAAACCATGATCATATATTAACCAACAAGCTAGTTTAACAAGAGGCTTTACTAGGGACTCTTATTTTAGTTTACAAATCACACAAGTATTAATGTTTCCGTTAATACAATTATAGCATGGTATGTAAACATTTATCATAAGTGTGAAGATATGATAATAACCACTTTATTATTGCCTCTTGGGCATATCTCCAACAGTCTCCCACTTGCACTAGAGTCAATAATCTAGTTTCAAATCTTTGTGTATTCAACACCTATGGCTTTCCGTGTTGTATGTACACGATTGCTAGTGGTCAATCGATCTCGGATCTGACACTTCCAGGTCCGTGTGTAATTGCATGTCTTTGCGTCTCTACGCATCACTCATTCTCTAATGAGATGGCTTCGTACAAATTTGGTCCTTTGGTGTGACCTTTAGTTCTTTGGGGTTAAAACATGTTGATAATATTGTCGCACAATATATCTTCATAGTATTATCCCTCTGTGAACTACACCTAGTTTGATAACAAACTACTTGACACAAATGCCCTCTTTTGCTGCTATAATAGCAGTCATATACTTAGCCTTTTGTTGTAGTATCTGTCACAATGTCTTAACTTTGGAACTCATCCAAATCCATTATGGAACTCACTTTCCATTATATTGTGACACCCTTAGTTTAGATTGAGATAAACTTAATTTGCACTTTGTGACAAAACTAGTATCAATGTGGTACTTTTACAATGAACTAGCCATCTATTTGTCACTTCTACAAACAATATATTCTTAGTTCTTCCAAAAGATCATAAGAATATCCTTACTATCGTCCAATGATCATCTTATGAATCATTCTGGTATATGCTCATAACCTTTTAAAGCATAGGACAAATCTGGATTTGTACATATCACAGTATGATTGATATAAATATTCTTTGTGATTTCATACATCAAGTATCAATCTATACTTGAATCTTTGTTTCACTTGCCAAATGTCAATACACTTGAATATATCATCAACATTGAACTCATTCAATCCTTTCTGTGTGACAAGAACCTCTTCTTGTAGTTTCTATATTGAACTCATTCAATATCTTGTCTATGTACTTCTGGCACAACCATATTAGCGTCTATTGATGCCAAATATTTGGGTTTTGCCTAAGTCTTTCATCGGGATGAAATTCTTAATATGTGTTAATAAAAGATACATTATTTCCAATCAACAATATGTCTTCCACATAATGTATTAGAAATATGTCTTAGCGCTCCCACTTAATTTCTTGCAAATGCAAGCATCTTCATTGTCTCTAATGAACTTTTAAACTCCTTTAACAGTTTCATCACAGTGAAGATTCCAACTCCGCAATGCTCACTTTAACCATTGAAGTTTGCATATGCTTTTAGCATCCTTTGAATTAACAAAACCCTATGGACCGTGTTATGCACATGTCCTAGGTAACAATTCTATTAGAAGAACTTGTTTTGTTTATTCAACTACCATATAACAAAATTATATGTAGTGGTTGCTACATTAATCCGTCTAGACTAAATATCGCTATGAAAGATCAAATCTTGTCATAGTCAACCTTTGAACATTGTTGTGAACTCTTTCCCAATATGTCGATTATAGATGTGAAACATCCATGTCTATTTATTTATAGATCCAAATACGACTGTAAGGTCTTGTACCTTCCCAGAGGGTCTTTCAAGTTCAAATCTTGATCTCTCGTGTATGGAACTATCACGGATTTTACGGCTTCAAGCCATTTTACGGAGTCAGGGCCCATCATCGCTTCTTTGCATGTAGTACGTTCATTATTCTCAAATAATGATTCAACCCTCAAATCTTGGTATTTGATTTTTTACTCGACCTACTTGGTTCAATAGAAACTTTGACCTTCGTAATCACAACCTTTGAGGCACGTGAGCCATGAGCATTGTTGCTGCCTCCGGAACACTTTTCGGTGCTATGCAACTCTGCACATATAGCTAAGGTTCTTTTAACCATATCAAAGTTCTATTGTCCTCCCACTTAACTTTTCACGAAAAATTCCTTCTCAAAGAAACTTGACGTTCTAAGCAACAAACACTTTTGTCTCCGGTGTATATGGAGGAATACTTAATAGTTATACAAAGACAGGTTCATCCGACTTTGGTTGCAAACATCTTTCTTATGCATAGCATACCAATGTTTAAGAAAGGACAACTTGGGTTTTATCCCAAACCATAACATATGGTGTCATTTCAACGGATTACGATGGAGCTCTTTTCAGTGGAAAAACGGTAATCTCTAAAGCTTCTAATCTTTAAAATATAATGGCAGTTTTATGAATTATACCTTTGATCTTACCATGTCAAACAAGGTTTAATTACATACCTCGAACGCCCCATACCCTTATGGTGTTTCGGGAAATGCAAATCCATGGAACGATTCCTTAAATCTTAGGTATTATGCTAAACTTGTAACTCAAATATCTTCTTTTATGATCTTATCATAAACTATCTATATTCTTGTTACAATGATTTTGCACTTCATCTTGAAAATCTTTGAACTTTTCAAATATTTCACACTTCATCCTTATTAAGTAAATATTCATATATTCACTCAAATTTTCGGAGAAAGCATATGAAGTTGAAATCCATCGCTCTTGACTACACATAATGGATTTTGTACAACAATATGTACAAGTTCCAATAAGCTAGTCATTCGTTCCCTTTTGGCCTATGAACGAAGTTTTAATTATCTCTAGGAAAGTTTCACAAGCGTCATTTGATCAAAATCAAAAGACTCCAAAATTCCATCCACATGGAGTTTCTTCATGTTTTCTTTCAATATAATTTAAACGGCGATGTCACTTCCGAAGTGATCTTTCAATCAATTTGTCTTTCGACATTTTTAGCACTAGTTTTATGGATGTGATTTCTCCAACAAGATTTGTGAATCATCCATCTTTTATGGATTACGGCAATTATTTGAACAACCCTTTTGTTCTCATAATACCTGATAAAACAAATCTTTGAAGGCAAGCTTTGATGTTTAACGAGCAACACAATAACCCTTTATTTGTTCTCAATGAACATCATCACATATTCTTTTGCTAGTTACTTAGGCCATTGTAGTTCATGAATTGTGTTGTTTCGTATGACGATTCACACCAACAAATTCAGCATCAAATACTTAAGAACCACATTGTTTAATAAGCAAAGAATATAGCCATAACATGTATATCATCTATATACTTAAACTGAACAATTCTAGTCTTTTCTTTTCTGCCATATACTTATGAGATTTTCTTTCAATATTTCCTTTTCTGTTTGAAAGAATCTATCAACATCAATAGTGGAGTCATACTATTAGACCCCTCCTTTATAAAGGATAGGATCCCTGTGATTGCAATGCTAGTCCCTGGATCAATGCTAGCATCCACAGTTTAAGATGAAGTACACAGATACAAAGGTCATTTATTACATTCATTCCAGAGATAAAACATAGTCTTATACAACTCATGGCCATAGGCCTAATACAAGAGTTTTAAGGAAACAAGTAATAAACATAAGTCTTCATCTTCATGTGCCACAGGCAAGCATGTTGAGTGTAGACTCATGACTCCTATTCATCATCAGAGTAACCTGCAACATCACAAGTTACAGCCACAGAGGGTCAATACTTTGCAATAGTATTGGCAAGTGATACCTTATTATGTTTAAGTGGACTATCTTACTATATGCATTTTGGCTAAGTGTAGCTTGGCTTGCTTTGCTTGAAAATAGATTTTACCTATTATTTGAAATTACTAAGTTTTTCTTTGTCAAATAAAACATTCCCAAGGAACCATCAATAGACATTGATGTCCTTCACCCTTGTTCACCCATCAATTTTTATTTAGAAGTTGGAGTGATGAGATTCTTGTAGCTTCCATGTCTTGATGCTCAAAGTGTCCATTTCCTTGGACAAGGCTAAGTACTTAGGTTTTCCATCTGCGGAGGTTGTGCACTTTCCCCACCAGACTTGGTTTCCCAAGACAGGATCTTTCAGAAGCTTTTCCTTAGTCAAATGGACGCGTTCCATCCTATAATCCCATCTACCACCAACTGTCCAAGTGACTAAGTGCTAGCAACCTATATGATCATGTGAGCCCATATTGCCAAGTGGTTGCTGTAAGCTTTCTCAACACTTGGCCTCCAAATCCCTTTGTGCTGGGTGGCATACCACAAGTGAGATACACAACCCAAATCCATGGCCTTGTGTAACCACTCAACATAACCCAATCTTTCCATTCCACCCAGGAGGTTTATTTGCCTTAGTTGTTTTATTAAGAAAATATAAGTCTCTTGACTTAGAATATTTTTATCATATACCATATAGATGTGCACCACCCTTGTTTTCTATAAGCTAGGCTAAGCAAAGTATGGTATCTTATCTTAGGGAAATTTCCCTAGCATTTCTACTACTTCACTCTACTTAGGATTTCCCATCTTAGCACTAAGCAAAATATCATGCATTTACTTTAGCAAAATATCTAATGCAAGTATAAAACTTAGGATAGGAAATTCATGAAAATATCACTTGCCTTGGTAGTGGGGAGAGTAGCACTCCTCACAATCACAATCACTAGCAAAATCTACACAAGAAACAATAGCATACAATTACACACAATATATATACAACCAAAAATAATATGAATGCATGCATGCAAGAATCTACTAAGTGATGATTTTTGAAAGTTATACCAAGTATGTTCATGAGTACAGAAACTTAACAAGACACAAGTTTGCCAACTAAACTTATTTGGCCCCAAAATAATATACAAGATTAAAACTATATCTAAAATAGCCCTAAACATGTTTCACAATAAAAATCATTTTTAACTGTTACTATATGCTAAATAAAGTGGATATTCAGAAAGGTCTTGTTTCACTGAATCCAACGGTATAAAGTTTGCAAAATTCCAACGTGGCATTCAAAAGTTATAAGCATTTGAAGTTTGAATCTAAATCTGGTTTTAAATTCTGTTTTTAATCTAAACCTTGCCACGCGTCATGTTTTTATTCGCCGTCTTGCTTGCACCGGATCGTCCCTACGCCGTTGGATCTAACTAACGATGCGGCTCAGATCTGTCCTTACCCTTCGTTAAGTGATCTGTTTCTCGCGTAGGATCAAGATCGGACGCACGATCTATCAACCAAACGGCGCGGGCGGGCGGTGTTGGCGGCGGCCGTCTCTGATGGCGGCGGCGCTCTAGATCGTCGGAAACAAGAAGGTGCTTACGAGAATCGGTGGCGTCTTTGGCTCGAGGTGGTGTTGGTTTGCGAAGGCGTCTTTGATGCGGCTTCAGAAGCTCGTCGGAGTAACGGGCGGCGTCGGTCGCTTGCAGACGTGGTGCTTGCCGAGGTTTGGCGTCGCTAACACGAGCCGTAGGCATCGAGTTGCGCAAAAACCAGCGATCAAACTCGCGTGGAAGAGGGGCAAGGGCGCTCGGGTTTTACTCGAATTGGTCGCCGAGTCAAGCGGCGCAGTGGTCTCGGTATGCGTGGGAGACGGTGACTGGTCACGAGCGGCAAAAGAAATGTGTCGAGTGCGTAAACGTCCGAGCATCCTTGTTTGATCGAGAGGAAAGGCGGTCGAGGCTCACCGGAATCGATCACCGGAGTTCGTGCGAGCGGTGGCGGTCGGTTGTCGACGCTGCCGCGTGGTTCATGCGAAGCAACAAATGGAGAGTGTCAAAAAAGCGCAGACTCACTGGTCTAGTTTGCAAGAACGAGGCGAGGAAGCGCAGAACTCACTGTAATTGGCCGGAGTAGTCGCCGGAGACGGCGGAGTTGCAGAGAGCAATGCGCGCAGCCTGGGGGCGTTCTGTGCTTGGGGTTTTGGGGAAAAGAGAGAGGGGACAGTGGGGTTTCTTATAGCCTGGTCGCGAGCGAGAATCACTCAGCCAATAACTCGAATTGACGCCGCGATTAACACACAGGAAACGGCCGCGTTGATTGGGGATGAACTGGTCGTGCGGGTGGAGACGATGCTGGCGTGGAGATGGCCCGCTTGTCAGCGACGTGCGCGAGGTGGGAGTGGGGGTCCGTCTGTCAGTGGCTGTCTGCGTGTGTTCGCGCGTGTGAGAGGAAACGAGGATCCCCGGGTGGGCTTGCTGGGCTGGATTGGCTGCTGGGCCAGATCCTGGCCGCATGGCCTTTTTCTTTTGTTTGCCCTTTTCTTTTTCTGTTTTCTATTTTCTGGAATGATTTTGATATGAATTCAAATCCTTTTTGAATTCAAACAAATTTGGGGATCTTTATAGGGTTCTGTGGTTTCAAATGCAGTCATTTAACCAAGTGATTACCTTGTAGGGTTTGGTCAAGCTTGTATTTTCAAAATAATCAGAGATTTTGCTATAGTTGCAATTATTTGAATTTAGGGTTTTGAAATCATTTCTAAATTTTGAATCCTGGTTAAAGCTTCACCTAATCATTCCAACAATGGAGTCAAGTAATCAAGTACCTAGTCTTCCAAATTTTCAAAGTGTGATGGTCATTTTGGAATCAAATGTCCACATGAAATCATAGTCTCAACTTCTGTTTCTAAGTGATTTTTGATAAAACCCTAATGAATGAATGATGCATAGATGATATGAATGGGTTTTGAAACTATGATTTTTGGGATGTTACAAATCTAACCCCCTTAAGATGAATCTCGCCCTCGAGATTTGGTTTGGCTAGCAAATAGGTGAGGGTGGTCTTTCCGAAGATCATCTTCTCTTTCCCATGTTGCTTCCTCTTCGGAGTGATGGTTCCATTGCACTTTACAAAATTTGATAGTCTTGGTCCTGGTGACTCTTTCTGCTGTCTCTAGAATTTTGACAGGCTTTTCCTCATAAGTGAGATCACTTTCTAGCTGAACTTCCTCCAAAGGTATGGTATCCTTCAAAGAAGACTCTTCCATTTCTGGGTGACACTTTTTAAGCTGACTCACATGAAATACGTTATGGACTGCTGATAGAGATTCTGGTAATTTCACTTCATATGCAACTTCTCCCTTGCGACTTAAAATCTTGAATGGCCCCACGTATCTTGGTGCCAACTTTCCTTTGACTCCAAATCTTTTCACTCCACGGAGTGGTGATACCCTGAGATAGGCTCTATCCCCAACTTCGTAGGTGACTTCTCTACGCTTAGAATCTGCGTAGCTTTTCTGTCGGGATTGTGCTATCTTCAACCTGTCCTTAACCAACTTAACTTTCTCTTCGGCGTCCTTGATAAGATCAGGTCCAAATAAACTTCTTTCTCCCACACCATTCCATAGCAATGGGGTGGTACACTTCCTTCCGTAGAGTAACTCAAACGGTGCCATTCCAATACTTGATTGATGGTTGTTATTGTAAGAGAACTCCGCGTAAGGCAAACTTTCATCCCAACTTGCTCCATAGTCTAGAGCACAAGCTCTCAACATGTCTTCAAGAATTTGGTTGGTTCTTTCCGTTTGTCCATCCGTTTGAGGATGAAAAGCAGTGCTAAACTCCAATCTCGTTCCTAAGGATTCATGAAGTTGTCTCCAAAAGTGAGATGTGAACTGGGTTCCTCTATCAGACACAATACTCTTTGGCACACCGTGAAGGCATACAATTCTGCTCATGTAAATCTTAGCTAACTTGGCACTTGTATAAGTTGTCTTCACGGGTATAAAATGAGCCACTTTAGTCAGGCGATCCACTACCACCCATATGGAATCATATCCTGATCTAGTCCTTGGTAATCCGGTAATGAAATCCATACCAATATTTTCCCACTTCCATTCAGGAATAGGCAATGGTTGAAGCAAACCTGCTGGTTTACGTGCTCGCTTTGACTCTGCTACACACGTCACACAAAGCGATATGTTCGGTGATGTCCTTTTTGAGATTGTTCCACCAAAACCTTTCCTTCATGTCCATGTACATCTTGGTATTTCCCGGGTGAATAGAATACGGAGAGTTGTGACCTTCCTGTAAGATCAGTTTCCGCAATTCTGGGTCTTGTGGAACACATATACGTTTCCCGTGCCATAAGGTACCTTGTTCGTCAACATGAAAACTCTTAGCTTTCCCTAGACCAATGTTTACTTTAATCTTTTCAATTTCCTCATCGCCTTACGGACTTCTGATCTTGTCCAATAGAGTGGGTTGAACATCTAAGGACATGAGATGTCCTTCCGCACAATCTCTAATGAAGTTCTTTGAATTGCTTACACAAGTCATCGGCAATTCCCTTTGTAAGGCCATTTACAAATGTCTTACGACTTAGAGCATCGCTACTACATTTGCTTTACTGTGGTGGTATTGCAAACTTAAGTCGTAATCTTTGATAAGTTCTAACCATCTTCTTTGTCTCATGTTGATTTCCTTCTGGGTGAAGATATATTTCAAACTCTTATGATCGGTGAACACTTCACAACGCTTTCCCAAAAGGTAATGTCTCCATGTTTTGAGTGCATGGACGACAGAGGCTAACTCCAAATCATGGGTAGGGTAATTTACCTCATGAGTTTTGAGTTGTCTCGAAGCATAGGCTACGACCTTACCATCTTGCATAAGTACGACACCCAAACCCTGATGAGACGCATCACAATACACTTGGAAATCCTTTTCCAAATCTGGTAGACATAGAACTGGTGCTGTTACAAGTCTCTTCTTCAATTCTTGGAAACTGACTTCGCAACCTTCAGACCAAGCAAACTTCTTGTCCTTCTTTAGTAATTCTGTCATAGGCTTAGCAACTTTTGAGAAATTCTCAATGAACCTTCTGTAGTAACCTGCTAAGCCGAGGAAACTACGAACTTCTTTCACATTTTTAGGTGATTCCCATTCTGTCACAGCTGAAACCTTAGCAGGATCAACTGCCACACCATCTTTTGTCATCACATGACCAAGAAAACCAACTTTCTCTAACCAAAATTCACACTTGCTGAATTTGGCATAAAGTTTATGTTCCCTCAGTTTCTCAAGTATCAAGCGTAAGTGTCTTTCATGCTCTTCCTTGCTCTTGGAGTAAACCAAGATGTCATCGATGAAAACTACAACGAACTTGTCAAGGAACTCCATGAACACCTTGTTCATCATATTCATGAAATATGCTGGAGCGTTGGTTAACCCAAATGGCATCACAGTATACTCATACAATCCATACCTTGTGGTGAATGTTGTTTTTGGTATGTCTTGCTCTCGTATTTTGAGTTGAAAATAACCTGACCGAAGATCAATCTTCGAGAATACACATGCTCCTTCTAGCTGATCAAATAAGTCGTTGATTCTTGGCAAAGGATACTTGTTCTTGATTGTAACCTCGTTGAGAGAACGGTAGTCAATACATAATCTTTGGGTTCTATCCTTCTTCTCCACGAACAAAACTGGGGATCCCCAAGATGAAGAACTTGGTTGAATAAACCCTTTCTTCATTGTTCTCCTAGTTGTTTCTTGAGCTCCTTTAATTCATCAACAGACATTTTGTATGGTCTCTTAGCTATTGGTCCTGATCCTGGCACCAAATCTATTAGAAACTCTACATCTCTATCTGGTGGCATTCCTGGTAATTCCTCCGGAAACACGTCCGGATATTCACACACAATTGGTACACTTTCCATGCTAACCCCCTTAAGAGAATTCAGCTTACTTCCCTTGGATTCAAAGTTTGACTTAAATTTTATTCTCTTTCCTTCTGGGGTTGTGAGTGTAACTGAACGGTTGGCACAATCTAATACTCCTTCATACTTAGCCATCCAATCCATTCCCAAAATCACATCCAGTCCTTGGGAATCAAGAATTATTAGGTTTACTGGAAACTTATATTTTCCAAACTCTATGACTAAGTCATGGCATCCAGAGTTTACTATCATTTCTCCCCCCGGAGAACTTACTCTTATAGGACACCCAATGGTTTCTACCGGCAGTTCATTTCTTTCAACAAATGCCTTTGATATGAATGAATGAGATGCACCGGTATCAAAGAGTACAAATGTTGAAATTGAATTGAGTCTGAACTTACCAGCCACGGCATCAGGTTCTTCATAGACCTCCTCCACATTGATGTGATTAACCTGTCCTTTCTGGAAAGGATTCGGCTTGTTAGGTCCTTCCACCTTCTTTTCGGGGCACTCATTTGCATAGTGTCCCATCTTCTTGCATTTGAAGCACTCAACCTGACTGATGTCCTTTTTAGGAGGTTGGCCTCCACTTCCACTACCATTTCCACCATAGTGGCTCTTATGTCCACCCTTGTGGTTCTTGTACTTGTCCTTGTCATGACTGCGGTGATGCTTATTGTCATGACGGTTGTGCTTGCTGAATTTCCCATGTTTATGGGATCCTGAGCTGCCACTGTCATCATAGTGAGATCGTTTGTGAGACGATCCCGAGTTGTGCTTGTCGGAGTGTTTCCTCTTTCTACTCTCGACTTGTTTCATTTTACTTTCCAAAATAGCAGCCTTGTCACACAACGACTGATAAGTTGGAACATACGCCACAGATAGCTGTAGGTTCAGTTCATCATTCAATCCTTCCAAGAACTTCTCCTTTCTCTTGGCATCAGTATCAACCTCATCCGGTGCGTAGCGCGCCAGATTGTTGAATTCCTCTATATATTCTCGCCACGCATGGTGGCTGCTTTGATTGTGAAACTCTTTCTTTTAAGGCTCATTATCCCGATGAGATATGAGTCATGCGAAATCCATCTTCAAAGATGGCCCAAGTCACCTCATCAATAGGAGTGGTGATTTGGAAGTTGTCCCACCATGTGGCATTTGGTATTTCCAACAGATGTCTTTGCAAACTGACCTTTTCAGATCCGTGCAGCCCACGGTCACTAAGTCTTTGTTCACGAGCGTAACCAGTCATTGGCTACCATGGGATCGCTTGTTCCGAAAACTTTGGCCTCGCACGCGAAATCTGGTGAGCATATCGAAACCCGGAGGGTTGTTGTTGTTGTTGTTGTTGTTGTTGTTGGGGTCGTTGTTGTTGTTGTTATTCTGGTTTTGGATGAACGTTGTCATCATTTGCATAAGCTGTGTTTGCGCATTCATCATTTGTTGCATTTCCGGGGTGATGTTGTTGGGGTTGGGGTTTGCGCGACGGGGAGGCATCTGTGGTTTGTTCAAATAGATAAGAATGAGATACCCATAGATGTTTCATGCACAATACAACATAAACAAACACATAACAAGTAATATAAGAACAAAGGTTCAACAACCACATAACAAACTCATGAATTAAAACACACAAGTGACAAGCCATCCACATGTCGGATGGTCCAATAATAAGTTCACCATAACAAGTATGAATATGAAAAGTAAACGAGTAGCCAAATCTACTCATCAGCGTCAATCTCCTCCTCAACGAAAGTAAGACCTGCGTTCTCCATCGCGGTCTTGTTCTCCTCAATCGTAGTAGTCAAAGAATCAACCTTGGCCTTGAGAGCCCTCTTCTGGGAGCGGAGCCTCTCAATGACCATCTGCTGCTGCTCAAGCTCGAAGTCCTTGGACTTCAGTTCCTCGGTCATGTCCCGGATTTTCTTGTTCCTATCCTGGACGCGTTTCTCTTGACTCTTAAACTTGCGATCCTGAGCCTCAAACTTCGTCTCCATCTCCTTGATCATCTCATCCTGCTGTGCGAAAAGCTTGTCCTTCTCGCGTAGCTGCACCTGGAGCTCGTCATTGCCTAGCATGACGTTCGTCCTGTCCGTGTCTACGTGCCTGAGAAGAGTCTCTAAGTCCTGAAGATAGAGGCGTATCGGCTCTGCAGTGCTACTCGAGTCGTCCTCAAAGTCGATGGAATCTCCATCTGCATCACGCCTTCCGAAGGCGTGGAAGTGAGTGCCCCTAACCTGTCGGGAGTGACGGCCTAACAGTCGTCCTATCAGGTCCTGCATGACTACCTCCATGCCTCTCTCTCTGTCGTCGTGCATCAGCTTGAAGACGATGGCCTCCGTAGTAGGCTCAGTCTGGCGTCCTGGCTGGCTCACCTTGAAGCCCCAGAGGTCCTTCCTTTCAAACTTGGTGAGTGGGTACACCGTGATGGTAGGAAGAGGGAGATCGAGCAGAGTGGTAAGCTCAACGATACGGGGTCCAAAACGAGTAACCTGGAACTCCTCAACGGTGCTGACGGTAATAGGCATCTATTTATAAAATTGAAAAGTTAGAACAACACTATAACGAACACAAAACAACCATCTCATACATAACCATGGAACACAATTTCACACAAGTCATGCTTACATAAATCCATTACATCAAACAAGGTACAACTTATTTAAGGTATCATTTTGGGAAAATAAGGTGATAAGTGGTGGTCCAACTAACGAAGTGTCCTTACAATCCAATCTCACGGGATCTATTATTAAACACAATGTTCCTAGAGGCAATCCACCAATCTTGCTCCCTTGACTCTATCACTAAGTCTATAACATCTCCTCTTATCTCTTGGTTGGTGTCTTCCAACTCTTGAGTAAGCTCCTTTTCTTTCTCTAAGTCCTTTTGGAGGTTGAGCATTCTGCACTTGACTCTAGCACTTAGTTCCTTGATAGTCCTCCAAGCTGCATCCCTGGCTGACTCAAAGAATGTGGTGTGCATTGTAGTGTTGGTGTACATGCAGAATCCTCTTTCTTTGTGGTTGTCTTCCTTGTTTTTGTACAAGTGAAGTTGCACCCACCAATACTCCACTCCTTCATCCCTCACTGGAAAACCTTTGTACACGGCTTCACCATGTGCATCCATTGCTTCCATGAGATCCTTGAGAATACTGGGAAACTCCGTCTCACACTCCAAGGTCATGGTCATGAGTGGTCCCTTCTTTACGGCTTCGTTGATGGAGTTCATCTACAAAGGAGGTTGAAAGAGATTAGAAAAGTTTTACGAGAAGAATAGACAAGTGTAGAAGTAGTTGAAAAACTTTTTCCTTAATGGTTTCCAATTCCTAGGGTCATAATCCTACAGGCAACACAGTGCTCTGATACCATCTATTAGACCCCTCCTTTATAAAGGATAGGATCCCTGTGATTGCAATGCTAGTCCCTGGATCAATGCTAGCATCCACAGTTTAAGATGAAGTACACAGATACAAAGGTCATTTATTACATTCATTCCAGAGATAAAACATAGTCTTATACAACTCATGGCCATAGGCCTAATACAAGAGTTTTAAGGAAACAAGTAATAAACATAAGTCTTCATCTTCATGTGCCACAGGCAAGCATGTTGAGTGTAGACTCATGACTCCTATTCATCATCAGAGTAACCTGCAACATCACAAGTTACAGCCACAGAGGGTCAATACTTTGCAATAGTATTGGCAAGTGATACCTTATTATGTTTAAGTGGACTATCTTACTATATGCATTTTGGCTAAGTGTAGCTTGGCTTGCTTTGCTTGAAAATAGATTTTTACCTATTATTTGAAATTACTAAGTTTTTCTTTGTCAAATAAAACATTCCCAAGGAACCATCAATAGACATTGATGTCCTTCACCCTTGTTCACCCATCAATTTTTATTTAGAAGTTGGAGTGATGAGATTCTTGTAGCTTCCATGTCTTGATGCTCAAAGTGTCCATTTCCTTGGACAAGGCTAAGTACTTAGGTTTTCCATCTGCAGAGGTTGTGCACTTTCCCCACCAGACTTGGTTTCCCAAGACAGGATCTTTCAGAAGCTTTTCCTTAGTCAAATGGACGCGTTCCATCCTATAATCCCATCTACCACCAACTGTCCAAGTGACTAAGTGCTAGCAACCTATATGATCATGGCAGAGCCCATATTGCCAAGTGGTTGCACTGTAAGCTTTCTCAACACTTGGCCTCCAAATCCCTTTGTGCCTGGGTGGCATACCACAAGTGAGATACACAACCCAAATCCATGGCCTTGTGTAACCACTCAACATAACCCAATCTTTCCATTCCACCCAGGAGGTTTATTTGCCTTAGTTGTTTTATTAAGAAAATATAAGTCTCTTGACTTAGAATATTTTTATCATATACCATATAGATGTGCACCACCCTTGTTTTCTATAAGCTAGGCTAAGCAAAGTATGGTATCTTATCTTAGGGAAATTTCCCTAGCATTTCTACTACTTCACTCTACTTAGGATTTCCCATCTTAGCACTAAGCAAAATATCATGCATTTACTTTAGCAAAATATCTAATGCAAGTATAAAACTTAGGATATGAAATTCATGAAAATATCACTTGCCTTGGTCGTGGGGAGAGTAGCACTCCTCACAATCACAATCACTAGCAAAATCTACACAAGAAACAATAGCATACAATTACACACAATATATATACAACCAAAAATAATATGAATGCATGCATGCAAGAATCTACTAAGTGATGATTTTTGAAAGTTATACCAAGTATGTTCATGAGTACAGAAACTTAACAAGACACAAGTTTGCCAACTAAACTTATTTGGCCCCAAAATAATATACAAGATTAAAACTATATCTAAAATAGCCCTAAACATGTTTCACAATAAAAATCATTTTTAACTGTTACTATATGCTAAATAAAGTGGATATTCAGAAAGGTCTTGTTTCACTGAATCCAACGGTATAAAGTTTGCAAAATTCCAACGTGGCATTCAAAAGTTATAAGCATTTGAAGTTTGAATCTAAATCTGGTTTTAAATTCTGTTTTTAATCTAAACCATGCCACGCGTCATGTTTTTATTCGCCCGTACTGCTTCGCACCGGATCGTCCCTCTGTGCCGTTGGATCTAACTAACGATGCGCGGCTCAGATCTGTCCTTACCCCTTCGTTAAGTGATCTGTTTCTACGCGTAGGATCAAGATCTGACGGCTACGATCTATCAACCGAAGCGGTATTTGGCGGTGTTGGCCGGCGGCGTCGACTATGGTGGCGCTGGCCTAGATCGTCCGGAAACAAGAAGGTGCTTACCAGAATCATGTGGCGTCTTTGAAGCTCGAGGTGGTGTTGGTTTGCGAAGGCGTCTTGATGCGGCCAGAGCTCGTCGAGTAACGGGCGGCGTCGGTCGCTTGCGGGCGTGGTGCTTGCGAGGTTTGGCGTCGCCTAACACGAGCCAGAGGCATCAGGAGTTGCGCAAAACGCAGGCGATCAAACTCGCGTGGAAGAGGGGGCAAGGGGCGCTCGGGTTTTACCTGAATTGGTCGTCGGAGTCAAGCGGCGGCGCAGGTGGTCTCGGTCGTGGACGGAGACGGTGACCTGGGTCACGAGCAGGCAAAAGAAATGTGTCAGCAGGTGCGTAAACGTGCGAGCATCCTTGTTTGATCGAGAGGAAAGGGCGGTCGAGGCTCACCGGAATCGATCACCGAGTTCGTGCGAGACGGTGGCGTCCGTTGTCGGCGACGCCGTATTGTGGTTCATCGAAGCAAATGGAGAGTGTCAAAAGAAGCGCAGAGACTCACTGGTCTAGTTTGCAAGAACGAGTGGCAGAGGGAAGCGCAGAACTCACCGTAATTGGCCGGAGTAGTCGCCGGAGACGGCGGAGTTGCAGAGAGCAATGCGCGCAGCCTGGGGGCGTTCTGTGCTTGGGGTTTTGGGGAAAAGAGAGAGGGGACAGTGGGGTTTCTTATAGCCTGGTCGCGAGCGAGAATCACTCAGCCAATAACTCGAATTGACGCCGCGATTAACACACAGGAAACGGCCGCGTTGATTGGGGATGAACTGGTCGTGCGGGTGGAGACGATGCTGGCGTGGAGATGGCCCGCTTGTCGACGTCTGCGAGGTGGGAGTGGGGTCCGTCTGCTGGCTGTCTGCGTGTGTGCGCGCGTGTGAGAGGAAACGAGGATCCCCGGGTGGGCTTGCTGGGCTGGATTGGCTGCTGGGCCAGATCCTGGCCGCATGGCCTTTTTCTTTTGTTTGCCCTTTTCTTTTTCTGTTTTCTATTTTCTGGAATGATTTTTATATGAATTCAAATCCTTTTTGAATTCAAACAAATTTGGGGATCTTTATAGGGTTCTGTGGTTTCAAATGCAGTCATTTAACCAAGTGATTACCTTGTAGGGTTTGGTCAAGCTTGGATTTTCAAAATAATCAGAGATTTTGCTATAGTTGCAATTATTTGAATTTAGGGTTTTGAAATCATTTCTAAATTTTGAATCCTGGTTAAAGCTTCACCTAATCATTCCAACAATGGAGTCAAGTAATCAAGTACCTAGTCTTCCAAATTTTCAAAGTGTGATGGTCATTTTGGAATCAAATGTCCACATGAAATCATAGTCTCAACTTCTGTTTCTAAGTGATTTTTGATAAAACCCTAATGAATGAATGATGCATAGATGATATGAATGGGTTTTGAAACTATGATTTTTGGGATGTTACACATACATATGACACATAGTCCAAAACATGTATAGTTAAATACCAATGTCTTTGGACTTGCACTTTGAAGTAGATCACCATCATCAAATGTTTGGTGTTCTTTCAAATTCCTTTCTTTAGTAATCTCTTGGTGTAGTAAACATTTTACCTACATCAAATATTCACATTATCATGGAATCGTCCATGATCAAGCTACTTTTAGCTTATAACGATGAATTATGAGTATAATGTTGCTATCCAAAACTTTTTGGAGGATTAGGACAACAAGTGTCTACAACCCTTTGCAAATTCTCATCAAAATATGAGAACATGAACTTTGCCATATTATACTCTATCATGTTGCAACCAAAACTTCGTTTCAGATATCACAATATCTTCCACACATCATGGTTTCTGAAACAACTCTTTCAGATCCTAGATAACCTTGATATTAAGAGAATCCTTTGAATATCAAGAATCATGGAGACAAACATGATACTTATATACTAACACTTGGAATTGTTACTCTTGATTTAATACTAATTATTAAACTTCATGGAGTAACGAACTTCTTGAAAGTTTGCAATAGGACTTTTAAACTTTAGATTAACACTTCAAAACAATACGATACCGATTAAGAAAGTAACTAACGAATTCTATAGTTCTATCATCTCAATTATAACTAAGCGCAAGGTGGTAAACGGATGCCAATGACTATGCAAATTCACTTTGATTTAGTTTATGATAAATTGAGTTCTAATTAATAATTAAATTAATCTAGGTGAACTCCACCAAAACAATATCCCTCACATTGTTTTAGTGATCACACGAACCAAATCCACCACATCAAAACCGATCATCACGAGTTGATATAGCTTCAATGGCGAACAATCAACATGTTCATCATATCTACTATATGACTCATGCTCTACCTTTCGGTAATCCGTGTTCCTGAGGCCATGTCTGTACATGCTAGGCTCGTCAAGATCAAACCTTAGCTTCCGCATAAGCAAATCTGGCTTGCTTACGTTGTATACACTTGCGGAATCTAACACACCCGATCATCACGTGGTGCTTCGAAACAACAAGCTTTAGCAACGGTGCTAACTAAGGGTGAACACTTTATGACTTGATATTCATGTGCATGAGGGATCATCTTATAATGCTACCGTCGTCTACTAAGCAATACAAGATGCATAAAGGATTAACATCACATGCAATTCAATAATATGTGATATGATATGGCCTTTCTTCTTTGTGCTTCCGATCTCCATCTTCAAGCACGAACATGATCTCCATCATCACCGGCATTGCATCAAGGTCAATGACGCTTCTCCATGGTTGTTGTCCACCGGCTTCAACTATTACAACTACTTTGAATAGACACACGGGTCTTAACATAAATTAAAAACAACCATATGGATCCTGCCGGTTGCCAACTTACAGTAAGGAACATTGCATACATCATATATAATCACAATTATGGCCATATCACATCACCTCACACCCCTGCAAAACAAAGTTAGACGCCTCTACTTTCTTTGCATATTTTACGTGGTTTGGGGCTTTCAATAAGTGTCGTTCTAACTTACGAACAAGAACCACAACATTGATACTAGTATTGTTAATCACCCGTTGTAAATTGGATCTTAACTATGCTAGGAAAGCAGGCACATAAAGCCACTTATGCAATACAAGTTGCATGTCAAGCGTGGAGCAAGTCTCATGAACGATGTCATGTAAGGTTAGCCGGGCTTCATCCCAACATATCGCAAGATGCAAAGTACACAAGAAGCAATCAACAATAAAAGCATCAACGCCCACAATGACCATTGTGTTCTACTCGTCTGTGATCTACATATAGACACGGCTCGATACCCTTTGTAGGGGTTCGTAGCATGGAAAACAAAAATTTCTATCGCATACAAACAAACAAGCCAAGATCTATCTACTAGATTGTAGCAACGAGTCGATGGAATAACTTACCCTCGAAGATTCCAAAGTGTTTAACGAGAGCGATTCTCGTGGGTGATGTAGTCGTACTCTTTCCGATCTCAAGATCGTAGATGATCCTTCCGGCGCCCGCGTTAAGCGGCGCTCATGATCGGTCACACGTTGACTTTCGGAAGACCTTCCTCTCCTTGTTCCAAAGGCGGCGGAGGTTGTAGCACTCTCCTCGCGATTCCTGACAACGTGGCGTGTACGGAAGTAGAGGGAGATCATGAGGCTCCTTAAGCCGGAGCGAGTATGGTGGATTATGAGAGAGGGCTATTAGTGGTCTAGAGATTAGACACACCAATTATAAGGCTCTAAACCAATTAGAAGGCTCTAAACCGCAGGCTAAAGCAATTAGAAGCTCTAAACCAAAACGGCTCTAAACCGGAGGTAGAAGATAGGAACTTATGTGTTGTAGGAGGGAGCCCCTCCTTATATAGATGGGAGGGTCTTGGCGCAGGAGGAGGAGTCCCTCCCAACTCGCCTAGGGCTGGCCGGCTTGGAGGAGAGAAACTCCTCCTCAAGTCGGTTCAACTCCTCTTGCTTGTTTCCCAGTTTCTTGTTTTAGCCGTTTGACTTTCAAACTGGACATTTGACTTTTCTGTTTTAGGATTCAATTTAATCCTTTATTTGGGACAGCAAGAACACTTAGTACATGATGCAATCATTCCAATATGTAATGACACATTCATGTACCCTCCCCAGTCTTGGGACAATCCGAACCTACGAGAACATTCCGATGAAAACACCGGAATCATTCCGAACTCCAAACGGACTTTCCTTATATGAATCTTATTCTCCGGACCATTCCGGATCACCTCGTGATTTCCGGATCCCATCCGAGACTCTGAACAACATTCGGTCTCTTTCTCATAATACCATAACTACTCAAACAACGTCACATCCTTAAGTGTGTCTCCCTACGGTTCGTGAATTATGCGGACATGATCGAGACACTTCTCCGAACAATAACCAATAGAGGAATCTGGAAATTCATATGGCTCCCACATATTTCTACGATTACTTTGCGATCGAATGAACCACTTACATACGATACCAATTTCCCTTTGTCTCACGATAGTTTACTTATCCGAGGTTATGATCGTCGGTATCTCTGCATACCTAGTTCAACCTCGTTACTGATAAGTACTCTTTTCTCGTTCCCGTGATATGTGATCCCTTGTGAGCCAGTCACATGCTTGCAAGCTAATTGGATGACATTTCACCGAGAGGGCCCATAGTATATCTATCCGTCATATGGATGGACAAATCCCACTCTTGATCCATGTGTTTCAACCAATACTTTCCGAACACTCAATGCCACCTTTATAGCCACCCGATTCGGTGTGGTGTTTGATGTCATCAAAGCATCCATCCGTAAAGGTGATATGCATGATCTCATGGTCGAAGGAATTAGGTTACTATGTATCAGAAAGCATATAGCAATTGAACTATTGAAATGACTTGATCTTTATGCTACGCTTATCTATAGGAGTATGTCCATCACATCATTCTCCTAATGATATGATCCTGTTGTTAATAACATCTCTATGTTCATGATTAGGAAACCATGATCATATATTAACCAACAAGCTAGTTTAACAAGAGGCTTTACTAGGGACTCTTATTTTAGTTTACAAATCACACAAGTATTAATGTTTCCGGTTAATACAATTATAGCATGGTATGTAAACATTTATCATAAGTGTGAAGATATGATAATAACCACTTTATTATTGCCTCTTGGGCATATCTCCAACAGAACCTTCTAGACCCTTCTAGATCATTCCGGTGAAAACACTGGAATCATTCCCGAACTCTGGAATTGCACTTTCCTTATATGAATCTTATTCTCCGGACCATTTCGGATCTCCTCTCGATGTCCCGGTGTAGGGTTTCGTAGCATGCAAAACAAAAAAATTCTACCGCATACAAACAAACAAGCCAAGATCTATCTACTAGATTGTAGCAACGAGTCGATGGAATAACTCACCCTCGAAGATTCCAAAGTGTTTAACGAGAGCGGATTCTCGTGGGTGATGTAGTCGTACTCTTCCCAATCTCAAGATCGCGTAGACGATCCTTCCGGCAGCGCTTCATGATCGGTCACTGCGTTACTCGACGAAGACCTTCCTCTCCCTTGTTCCAAAGGTGATGGAGGTTGTAGCACTCTCCTCGCGATTCCCGGCTGACAACGACGTGTCGGAAGTAGAGGAGATCTCGCATGAGCCTTAAGCCGGAGCGAGTATGGTGGACTATGAGAGAGCTCCTCGGCAATATAGGGTTTAGACACACCAAGGAGGGGCAAGGCCGGCGGCTAGGGTTTGCCCTAGGCGGCGGCTATGGAGGGCGGCGGCTAGGGTTAGGGTTTAGAGAGGGGCAACTTGTGTGCTAGGAGGCAGCCCGCCTCCTTATATAGGTGGAGGCGGCCAGGGAGGTGAGTCCCTCCCCAACTCGGATCCCAAGTGGGACGGCGGTGGAGGGGAGGAACTCCTCCCCAAGTAGGTTTCCTACTTCCCCTCCACCTTCCAAAATAGCCGTTTGACTTTTCAAATTGGCGTTTGACTTTTCAAACTAGGATTTGATTAAACCCTTTATTTTGTTCAGCAATGACACCTAGTACATGATGCAATCATTCCAACTTGATATGACACATTCATGTACCCTTCCCCTCCGGAGTGCCGGACATTCCAGAACCTTCTAGAACATTCCCGATGAAAACACCGGAACCATTCTCCAACCCCGAAATAGGACTTTCCTTATATGAATCTTATTCTCCGGACCATTCCGGATCTCCTCGTGATATCCCGGATCCCATCCGAGACTCCGAACAACATTCGGTCTCTTACTCATCATTCCATAACTACTCAAACAACGTGGAATCCTTAAGTGTGTCTCCCTACGGTTCGTGAATTATGCGGACATGATCGAGACACTTCTCCGAACAATAACCAATAGAGGAATCTGGAAATTCTTAAGGCTCCCACATATTTCAACGATTACTTTGCGATCGAATGAACCATTTACATACGATACCAATTTCCCTTTGTCTCATGATAGTTTACTTATCCGAGGTTATGATCGTCGGTATCTCTGCATACCTAGTTCAACCTCGTTACTGAAAAGTACTCTTTTCTCGTTCCCGTGATATGTGATCCCTTGTGAGCCAGTCACATGCTTGCAAGCTAATTGGATGACATTCCACCGAGAGGGCCCAGAGTATATCTATCCGTCATATGGATGGACAAATCCCTCTCTTGATCCATGTGTCTCAAACAATACTTTCCGAACACTCAATGCCACCTTTATAGCCACCCAATTACGGTGTGGTGTTTGATGTCATCAAAGCATCCTTCCGGTGAAGGTGATATGCATGATCTCATGGTCGAAGGAATTAGGTTACTATGTATCAGAAAACATATAGCAATTGAACTATTAAAATGACTTGATCTTTATGCTACGCTTATCTATAGGAGTATGTCCACCATATCATTCTCCTAACGATATGATCTTGTTGTTAATAACATCTCAATGTTCATGATAGGGAAACCACAATCATTTATTAACCAACAAGCTAGTATTATAAAGAGGCTTTACTAGGGACTCTATTTTAGTTTACAAATCACACAAGTATTAATGTTTCCTTGTTAATACTATTATAGCATGAATGTAAACATTTATCATAAACACAAAGATATAATAATAACTACATTTATTATTGCCTCTAGGGCATATCTCCAACAGTCTCCCACTTGCACTAGAGTCATCTAATCTAGATTACATGGTAATATACCGAACACCCATGGCAGTTCGGTGCTGGTCATGTTTTGCCCTCGGGAGAGGTTTAGTCAACGGATCCGCCACATTTAGATCTTTGTGTACTTTGAAAATCTTTATGTCCCCATCTTCGACATGCTCTCGAATAGCGTGAAAACGTAGCTTGATGTGCTTCAGCTTCTTGTGTGACCTTGGTTCTTGCGCATTGGCTATGGCGCCCATGTTATCACAATAGATAGACATTGGGTCCAGCGCACTTGGAACCACACCCAGCTCTGTAATGAACTCTTTCATCCATATTGCTTCTTGTGAAGCCTCCGAAGCAGCCATGTATTCCGATTCAGTTGAAGATCTCGCCACAACGCTTTGCTTTGCACTCCTCCAGCTAACTGCTGCACCATTCAAAATATCATTATCCAGTTGTGATTTAGAATCATCCGGATCGGTGTTCCAACTAGCATCGGTGTAACCATTAACAACGAGTTGTTCATCACCTCCATAAGAAAGAACCATATCCTTAGTTCTTCTCAAGTACTTAAGGATGTTTTTGACCATGTCAATGATCCACTCTGGATCACTTTGATATATGCTAGTTAAACTAACGGCATATGCAATGTCGGGTCTAGTACATAGCATGGCATACATTAGAGATCCTATGGTCGAGGCATAGGAGTCTTACTCATCCTTTCTCTATCTTACATCGTTGTCAGACTTTGAGTTTTACTCAACGTCGTATTGGGCAACATGGGCAAGAACCCTTTCTTGCTATCTTCCATTCCAAACCTCTTTAGAACTTTGTCCAAATATGTACTTTGTGACAATGATATTAGGCGTCTCAATCTATCTCTATAAATCTTTATGCCTAATATGTAAGCTGCTTCGCCAAGATCTTTCATTGAAAAACTATTATTCAAATATTCCTTGACACTATTAAGAAGGTCTACATCATTCCCAATCAACAATATGTCATCTACATATAGTATTAAGAATGCTATAGAGCTCCCACTCACTTTCTTGTAAATACAAGCTTCTCCATAAGTTTGTATAAATCCAAAACTTTTGATTACCTTATCAAAACGTTGATTCCAGCTTCGGGATGCTTGTTTCAATACATATATGGACCGTTGAAGTTTGCATACCTTGTTAGCATCTTTAGATCGACAAAACCTTTGGGTTGCATCATATACAACTCTTCATCAATGTCTCCATTGAGGAACGCTGTTTTGACATCCATCTGCCATATCTCATAATCATAATATGCAGCGATTGCTAACATAATCCTCACAGACTTTAGCTTCGCTCCGGTGAAAGTCTCATCGTAGTCAACTCCTTGAATTTGTCGAAACCCTTTTGCGACAAGTCGAGCTTTATAGACAATAACATTACCATCAAGATCTGTTTTCTTCTTGAAAATCCATTTGTTCTCGATGACCTTCCGCCATCCGGTAAGTCCACCAAAGTCCATACTTGGTTTTCGTACATGGATCCAATCTCGGATTTCATGGCTTCTTGCCATTTATTCGAATCTGGGCTCATCATCGCTTCCTCATATGTCGCAGGGTCATCGGTGTTGTCCACCAACATGACATTCATTACGGGATCATACCAATCAGGAATGGTACGAGTTCTTGTTGACCTGCGAGGCTTTGTAGCAACTACAACCGAAGTTTCATGATCATCATCATTAGCTTCCTCTCTTATTGGTGTAGGCGTCACAGGAACTACTTCCGGTGCTGCGCTACTCGCAAGTTCGAGAGAAGGTTCGACAACCTCGTCGAGTTCAACTTTCCTTCCAGTCACTTCTTTCGAGAGAAATTCCTTCTCTAGAAAGGATCCATTCTTGGCAACGAAGATTTTTCCCTCGGATCTATGATAGAAGGTATACCCGATAGTTTCCTTCGGGTATCCTATGAAGACGCATTTTCCGCTTTGGGTTCAAGCTTGTCCGGCTGTAACTTCTTTACATAGGCTTCGCAACCCCAAACTTTAAGGAACGACAATTCAGGTTTCTTCCCAAACCATAATTCATACGGTGTTGTTTCAACGGATTTAGATGGTGCCCTATTTAAAGTGAATGCGGCTATTTCTAATGCATAACCCCAAAATGATAGCGGTAAATCTGTAAGTGACATCATAGAACGAACCATATCTAAGAGAGTTCGATTACGACGTTCGGACACACCATTACGATGTGGTGTTCCCGGCGGTGTCAATTGTGAAAGTATTCCGCATTTCTTCAAATGCTCGCCAAACTCGTAACTTAGATATTCACTTCCACGATCAGAACGTAGAAATTTAATCTTCTTGTTACGTTGATTCTCTACCTCACTTTGAAATTCCTTAAACTTCTCGAAAGTTTCGGACTTATGTTTCATGAAATAGATATACCCATATCTACTCAAGTCATCCGTGAAGGTAAGAACATAACGCTGACCACACGGAATGCTACACTCATTGGACCACACACATCGGTATGTATGATTTCCAATAAGTCCGTAGCTCGCTCCATCATACCGTAAAATGGAGTCTTAGTCATTTTACCCATCGGACATGCTTCGCATCTTTCAAGTGATTCAAATCAAGTGATTCAAGAAGTCCATCGGAATGGAGTTTCTTCATACGCTTGGTCAATGTGACCAAGGCAGCGATTGCCACATATAGGTCAAGTTATCGCCGATTTCAAGCGTTTAGCCTAAATGTTATTAATATGTGTATTTCCACTATCGAGATTCAATAAAATAGACCATCTATCAAAGGTGCATGTGCATAAAACATATTACTCATATAAATCGAACAACCATTATTCTCGGACTTAAACAAGTAACCGTCTACAATAAACAAGATCCCGATATAATGTTCATGCTTACTTGAGCACCAAATAAAAATTATTTAAGTATAAAACTAATCCATGGTAGATGAAGAGGTAGCGTGTCAATAGCGATCACATCAACCTTTGATCTGCTTCCCACGCGATCGTCACCTTGTTCTTCGCTAGCTTCCGTTTATTCTGCAAAGACTGTTTCGAGTTACAAATATGAGCAAATCAACCAAGATTAAATACCCGTGCACTACTACGAGTACTAGTGAGATACACATCAATAACATGTATATCGGATATACCTTTCTTCTTGATGTTGTCGTTCTTCAAATCCGCCAAGTACTTTGGGCAATTCCGCTTCGAGGACCTTCTCCCTTGCAAGAAAAGCACTCAAGATCGTGCTTAGGTCCAGCCTTGGTCTTCTTCGTCGGCGCGGTAACTTTCTTACCACCCTTCTTGAAGTGTCCCTTTTGCTTAGACTTGCCTTTCTTGAATTTGGTGGTCTTATTGACCATCAAAACTTGATGCTCTTTCTTAATCTCCACTTCTGCAGATTTCAACATGGCAAATAGTTCTGGCAACTGCTTGTTCATGTTTTGCATATTGTAGTTCATCACAAAGTTCTTGTAACTTGGTGGTAGTGATTGGAGGACACGATAAATCCCTAAAGCATTAGGAATCACTATACCCAAGCTTTGAAGTTTGTTTGCGTGACCAGACATCTTAAGCACATGCTCACTGACGGAGTTGCCCTCTTCCATCTTGCAGTTAAAGAACTTTTCAGAAGCCTCATAGCTCTCAATCGCCGCGTGAGTCTCAAAGATCAATTTGAGATCACGGACAATATCATGTGGGTCTGAATTCTCAAACCTTTTCTGAAGCTCCGATTCTAAACCATACAAGATAGCACTTGAATCATGCGATCTTGAGTCTTCCGAGCGAGGTAAACATTCTTTACTTCATCGGTAGCAGATGTCAGTGGGTCACCCAAATGTGCATCCAAAGACATAGGTCAAATTACCATGTGAGGACAATCCTCAAATTGCGGAACCAATCCGCGAAGTTGCTTCCATTGTTTTTCAACTTTTCTTTCTCTAGGAACGCATTAAAATTGATGGTAGGGGCTGCCATTGATCTACAACATATTTGCAATAGTTTAGACTAAGTTTATGACAAATTGAATTCTAATTAATAGTTAAATTAATCTAGGTGAACTCCCACTCAAAACAATATCCCTCACATTATTTTAGTGATCACACGAACCAAATCCACCACATCAAAACCGATCATCACGAGAGTTGATGTAGCTTCAATGGCGAACAATCGACATGTTCATCATGTCTACTATATGATTCATGCTTTACCTTTCGGTGATCCGTGTTCCGAGACCATGTCTGTACATGCTAGGCTCGTCAAGATCAAACCTTAGCTTCCGCATGAGCAAATCTGGCTTGCTCACGTTGTATACACTTGCGGAATCTAACACACCCGATCATCACGTGGTGCTTCGAAACAACAAGCTTTAGCAACGGTGCTTACTAAGGGCGAACACTTTAGGACTTGAAATTCATGTGCATGAGGGATCATCTTATAATGCTACCGTTGTTAACTAAGCAATACAAGATGCATAAAGGATTAACATCACATGCAATTCATAATATGTGATATGATATGGCCTTTCTTCTTTGTGCTTCCGATCTCCATCTTCAAGCACGAACATGATCTCCATCATCACCGGCATTGCATCAAGGTCAATGACGCTGCTCCATGGTTGTCGTCCACCGGCTTCAACTATTACAACTACTTTGAATAGACATGCGGGTCTTAACAAAATTAAAGACAACCATATGGCTCCTGCCGGTTGCCAACTTACAATAAGGAACATTGCATACATCAAATATAATCACAATCATGGCCATATCACATCACAGCACAACCCTGCAAAACAAAGTTAGACGCTTCTACTTTCTTTGCATGTTTTACGTGGTTTGGGGCTTTCAATAAGTGTCGTTCTAACTTACGAACAAGAACCACAACATTGATACTAGTATTGTCAATCACCCGTTGTAAACTGGATCTTAACTATGTTGGGAGAAACAGGCACCCGCAAAGCCACTTATGCAATACAAGTTGCATGTCAAGCGTGGAGCAAGTCTCATGAACGATGTCATGTAAGGTTAGCCCGGGCAGCTTCATCCCACCATCCCGCAAGATGCAAAGTACACAAGAAGCAATCGACAACAAAAGCATCAACGCCCACAATGACCATTGTGTTCTACTCGTGCAACAGATCTACATATAGACACGGCTCTGATACCACTGTAGGGTTTCGAATCCTTAAGTGTGTCTCCCTACGGTTCGTGAATTATGCAGAAGAGATTCTCTTATGATGGCAGTCACTGCAATTACTCCTGCTTGGGCTTCCACTGTATCAACTAATGATGATCATCCTTCTATTTTTTAGACTTTGTTAATGATTCTTTTTGAGATAGAAAGAATATGCGGACATGATCGAGACACTTCTCCGAACAATAACCAATAGAGGAATCTGGAAATTCATATGGCTCCCACATATTTCAACGATTACTTTGCGATCGAATGAACCATTTACATACGATACCAATTTCCCTTTGTCTCACGATAGTTTACTTATCCGAGATTATGATCGTCGGTATCTCTGCATACCTAGTTCAACCTCGTTACTGACAAGTACTCTTTTCTCGTTCCCGTGATATGTGATCCCTTGTGAGCCAGTCACATGCTTGCAAGCTAATTGGATGACATTCCACCGAGAGGGCCCAAAGTATATCTATCGGTCATATGGATGGACAAATCCCACTCTTGATCCATGTGTCTCAACCAATACTTTTCGAACACTCAATGCCACCTTTATAGCCACCCAGTTACGGTGTGGTGTTTGATGTCATCAAAGCATCCTTCCGGTGAAGGTGATATGCATGATCTCATGGTCGAAGGAATTAGGTTACTATGTATCAGAAAACATATAGCAATTAAACTATTAAAATGACTTGATCTTTATGCTACGCTTATCTATAGGAGTATGTCCACCATATCATTCTCCTAACGATATGATCTTGTTGTTAATAACATCTCAATGTTCATGATAGGGAAACCACAATCATTTATTAACCAACAAGCTAGTATTATAAAGAGGCTTTACTAGGGACTCTATTTTAGTTTACAAATCACACAAGTATTAATGTTTCCTTGTTAATACTATTATAGCATGAATGTAAACATTTATCATAAACACAAAGATATAATAATAACTACATTTATTATTGCCTCTAGGGCATATCTCCAACACCTGGATCCCATCCAAGACTCTGAACAACATTCGGTCTTCTTACTCACATTCCATATCTACTAAACAACATCGAATCCTTATTAAGTGTCTCCCTACGGTCGTGAATTATGCGACATGACCGAGACTCTTCTCCGATCAATAACCAATAGAGAAACTGAAATTCATTTGGCTCCACATATTTCTCATCTTCACACCATTGTCGTCAATATATTCTTCTTCCTCAAAGTGCCGCCAGATCTTGAGGTTTTCTTCGCGCTTGCTTACCTAGAGCGGTTGGATTTTGGCTAGCAGAAGTGGTGGATGTATCGGGAGAACTTGTGTTTGTTGGTGTTGGATGATCGGATTGGGTATATGGAAATTGCATGGTGTCAATGTTGTCATTGCTATGGAAGGGAGAAGTATTGAAGTTGGGAGAATTTTGACCCCCTAATCTTCGGCATCGAAAAGAAACTGGTTGGGATTAGCCATGTGTTGGTGTACAATATGAGAGAGGTGTGGGATGGTGTGAAGATTGAGAGGGGTGTGCTGCCCTTTTTATAGCAAAATTCTGATCAAATTCGGACTAAAAAAATTTCCCAATTACCTAAAACCCTAAAAATACTTTTAAAAAAAGACCAAACTCCTGGAAAAACCCTAGCCCAAACCCTCCCAACGGACAAAAACGGTCACTCCCCTGACTTTCCTAGGCCCCGTAAATTCAAAATCTACCCCCTCCCTCCTCGTGGTGGGCCACCGGCGTGCCTGACGGGCTAGCCCGCGTGCCCCGATAAATGGCCCGTCAAGCCACGTGTCGTGCTAGGCCCATGTCAGGCCAAAATCGCGTACCGCGGCGCGTGAGGATGAAGCAGTTTGGCGTTGGCTGCTGCTTGATATCCGTTGATTCGAATGAACGGTGGATACAAGGAGGCAGCGAGGCATCGGATCTGTGTCCCTCATCTCAGCCCCCTCCCTCCAGCAAAACCCTAGCGACCCTCACGGAGCAGAGATGGACGCGGAGGAAGCAGCCTGCCAGCCTCGGAAGATGTGGGGGGGCCTCCGCTTCTGGGGTACGTATCCTCTTTCCCAAACCGAAATCTTGATCGCACCCTGTTCTGGCCTCGTCTCGTCTGATCGCCGGGGAAGGGGAAATTTCGTCGGTGCTAATGGATTTTAGTAACCGTCGGTACTGATAAAATTTGGCCTTCAAATCGAAATTAAAACTCCAAACTTCGTCTCCATCCTCCCCGCAGTCCGCTCGCCGTCCAAGGGGTTCCTCGGGGTCGCCCCACCTGACCCTGCTCGCTGCTCAACGATCTGAACAGACCTGTTGCACAAGGTAGAGACATGGTTAACAACTGGGGAGCTCGATCTGTAGCAGCAGAGTAGCAGGACAAATCGATCCGTAGTTTGTTGTTGCTGCCTGCTACTTGCTACGACCGGGAAACAACAACTCACAACCATGGTTGAGATGGAGTATTTCTGAATTTTTGTTCTCACCACCATCAGTATTAAACACGAAATGAGCCTCTGTTGCCAAATGCAAATTCCTTATGCAAAATTGCAAACCATGGAAAAGAAACACTGCTCAAGAAATAATCTGCATAAATTCATTAAGAAGGTGCTCGTACCACTGCATTTCATTAAGAAGGTGCAGCAGCACAGCGCTCTATCCTAGCCCGCCATCTCCTCTCCCGTGCTTCGGTGGCATCGGTAAAGAACGAGGACGGCGACCTGGAGCTTCTCCTTGCCGTCAGAGAGCAGATCAAGGAGACATAGCATTCCAACCTTGAGCACTACTATTGTCTTTGCAGGCACAGGCTCGCCGCATATAGGTCGATGAGGAGGGAAACAAGGCACGGGCAGCGGCGTGGGGCGGGGCAGGGGCAGTGGGCGGCGTGGGGAGACCGGAAAGTGAGCAACTTCTAATTAGTAACTCGGGCAGGAGGAGTAACTCATTCCTGTGGTTTATGTTTGTGCCTACAAACCATAGTTAGTATTTCCTTGCGTTTGCATACTGTAGCTTGATCTAGAGGAGAGTAATCTGGGTACCGTGTCCTGATATGGAGAGAGTAATGTGGGTACCATATCTTGATCCACCGTACTGCACCTAATAGATATGGAGCAGTATTAATCTCATGGATATCGAGTTGGATGGTACCTTCACTAGCAGTAACCTACATTTTGATGTGTAATCAACTTCGATATATGTTCTGCTGCGACCTGTATTTCTTTTGAAGCTAAGCAAGCTCTGGTAATTGAGTGCTTACGTAAGCAATAGATTTTTGTGTTTCCCAATTTCCCATATTCGTAATGACTACTATGCATAAATGTTCACATTCTTAGGAGTTGTCGTCAAGCCCGGAGAGCCAGTGAATATCGACCCAGGAGAGTTATATTATCATTTATCACAGGTGTGCTTTACAATATTTATTTGTAATTGACCTTTTAGCTCACTTGATCAAGTTTGTTGAGTCTTCAAGAGGTTGCTTTTTTCGTTTACTACAGATAGCATTGGAGGCTGAGGAGAAAACGGAAACGAATGTGGAATTGAAAAATGATGAAGCGAAAGAGAGAGTGGAAGGGAAAGAGGATGAGGAAGAGAAAGAGAATGGGGAAGGGAAAGAGAATGAGCAACCGCAACCAAAAGAAAATGTGAATATTTTCATCAAGATTGATGATGAAAGTATTATGCTTGGCACACTTTCAGTTGACAAGGATCATCACTTTACAACTAATTTGGTGCTCAAAAAGAAGTTTGAACTTATGCACTCCTCAAAGACCAGCGACATCTACTTCACTGGCTACAAGTTCCATATTATGGATCCAGGAGATGATAAGGTTTGTAAGCTTTACAAGAATAAGCAACTGTGAGTTATTACAGAACTGTTGTTTCCTGGTTGATTTGTTTTCTTGCCCTAGTTGTTTTGGATTGCTCATTCTGAATGTTAGTAAATAAGTTCAATGAATATTCTACATATGTCAGTTAATTGTGTTACTAAAAATAGTTAGCGTGGACTATGCATGCATTTTGACAGATTTTTTTATGTATATTATCAGTGGTTTCCATGTGTACACAGTTCCTACTTTTATGCAACCTACCACATTCTGTAGTAATTGGTACTTGGATGACAGATCCACAAATGGTAGCTGTGGGTTGTAGCAGCCCAAATAGTGGCCTAGGAAGTTACTACTATTTTGTGCTAAAACCTGATTGCTTAATACATTTGTAGGACAAGACTGATGCACAGAATTCAAGTGATGTCGTTGATAGTGAGAGTTTTGAAGATGTGGTTTATTATCCTCAAAAGGTGCGAGATTGTTCAAAGAGACCTGTCATTTTAACAGCATTTTTTATGTATATAATCATTGGTTTCCATGTGTACACAGTTCCTACTTTTATGTTGATGACAGATCCACAAATGGTACTTGTAGTTGTAGCAGCCTGAATAGTGGCCTAGGGAATTGATACTACTTTTATGCTAAAACCCGGCCAGGATTTGTCATGCTGATTGCTGAATACATTTGCAGGACAAGACTGATGTACATAATCCAAGTGCTGGTGATGATAGTGAGAGTTCTGAAGATGTGGATTCTCCTCGAAAGGTGTGAGATTTCTCAAAGAGACCTTTTATTTGATGCTTCTTCATTTTGTAAAATCCTGAACTCTCCCTTTTTTGTATTGTTAACATAAAGAAAGCAAAGGGCGAGAAAAGGCCACTGGAAACACCAACGAGGACACCTCAGGGGAAGGAGGCGAAGATAGGAACACCAACTACTGGCAACAAAACTGGTCTGAAGCTTTCTTGATTTCTAATTTGCTGAACTCGCATTGTTTATCTATTGGCACAGCAATCTCACTAGATAGATTATTTGCACGCAGGCTATGTCCACATCGCGACCCCTCATCCAGCAAAACAGGCTCCTAAGACAAGTGACCATGTCCATGTTGCGACCCCTCATCCAGCAAAACAGGCTCCTAAGACAAGTGACCATGTCCATGTTGCGACCCCTCATCCAGCAAAACAGGCTCCTAAGACAAGTGACCATGTCCATGTTGCGACCCCTCATCCAGCAAAACGTGCAAGGACGACACCTAAAAGCAATGACGAGTCTACGCAAACAACTGGCCACATCTGTGGTCTATGCAACAGGCAAAATCTCCTCCCTTTATTTGAACTTCTTAGTACCATCTATATGCTGTTGTATCCTCAGTTCCTCACACATGCACTTCTCTTCTTCTTCTTCTTCAGGACTTTCAGCTCCCCAATGGGTCTCAGAGATCATTCCAAGGCGAAGCATGGCGCTACCTAGTGACCTTAAACACATTGTGAGGTGTTAGCTAGTAGGGGAGGGGTGGGGGTGCTAGTTCTCTGAATTTTGGTATCGGTGATGCAGAGATGGTGTAAAGAGGTTTCCTTTATCTGGCACCGCGTGTCATGCGCAATTAGGGATATTCTCCTGTTGACACCATCTGTAGACTTATTGGTGAAATGCTGTTATCCGTGCCAGGATTCTAAGATCAGTGGTGATTACTGTAGTTATTATTTTGTGTTGATGAATCGTTTTGGTCCTTATGTGCGTTTTGGTGATTCATCATGCTTGTAAGTGGCCACTAGAAGGTGCTTTTGAGTGATGAACTGCCTGTGTGAAGGCGATGAAGCTTTTGATTTTGCTGATTGAAGGACTTGTGAGTAATAACCATAAATTTCGGAAGAGTTTGTGCATGTTTCTAGTTGCTTCATGTAGTTAAGCCATGTAGCTCTGTTATGATGCGGGGAAGTAAGTCTTGTATGAAATCTCAAATGCACGCTTCTTAGTTCGTGCTTCTCAGCTATAGGTGTCATATTTTTAGGGGAATGGGTATTCATTTCTCAGTTATTTGTGATACATTTTAATGAGTCATTCATTTCATCAACTTCTGTAACCGATGAGATTCAGAGGATCGGGATACCCAAATCCTCAAAGTGTAAAGAGGTCGCCTTTTCTGTCATTGCTTGGCACGCAAATTAGGATTTTTTTCTCTCTTTTCACATCGTTCTATGAGATCAGCGGTAATTATTTTGGTCGGTTTCTACTATGTTGATGGACGTTCTTTTTATTTCCTCGTGTTTTGGTGAGATTCATTATGCTTGCAAGTGGCCACTATTTCCAGCGTTGAGCTGCCTGTGCAAAGGTGATGAAGTTTTTCATTTGTACTGAGTGAAAGTCCTGAGTAAAGGACTTGCGAGTGATCACGACTTTCAGGATATTGTGCACATGTATCAGTTTCTACTTGCTTCAGGTAGTCAAGTCACATAGTGGTTATATGAATAAGGGGTAAACAAAATTTAGTTAAAAGTCAAACCTTGATTAAACATATAGAAAAGTATCAACATCTACGATATAAAATAAATACATTATGAAGATATAATTTGTGGTGAATCTATTGCCATTAATTTGGCATTGTAATTCTTTATAATTTTTTTTCCAAAACGTTGGTCAAACTTGGATGCTGTTGACTTTTGACTACATTGATAAGCCTTATTAGGATTCATTTGTCATTTATATGTGGCATTTTTAAAGGGGAAATGAAGATTCATTTGTCTTTAATGATCTGGTCGTTTCTTGCACTTGTGGTTGCAGATCCATGTTTCCTTTTATGAAATTCAAGAGGATCCAGATACCATCCCGAATGGATGTGGTACAATTATTTAAAAGCTGATCCACATTTGCAAGGAAAAGAAACATTAAAGACTACTCACAGTCGTCGATGCTGTTATCCTAAAAGGGGGCCAAAGAAATAATCGAAAAAACATATTTTTTTGTGTAAAGCTCGTTTACTTATACCAGGTCCTATATGGAAATGCCCACTAGAAAAATTGCATCAACAAGTAAGCAAAGGTGACGGTGAAGTGGCTTGGGTTGCAGCTATCAGGATAATCGCACGGCAAATGAAAAGAAGAACGTACAATGTGAAGTGCATAAACTGGTAAAATTACAATCTCACGTTTCACCTCCAACTCAGATGTTTCAGGGGATTAACCAGCATCGCAGTAACTAGCAGATTCACCAAAAATATGAACGGCAACAAACAGCCAGAAGTCTGCTATGCAACAACCAACGTGGCAACGCCACAGGCAATTTCTAAGGTTTCAAGAGAGGACCAAACAGACTAATCTAGTGAGAGGGGGTATCTTTCCAAGTTATAGGTTTCAGGAGATGACCAACAAGACTAATCCAGTGCTCATTTGATCGCAAAAATAGGAGACCAGCAACCCAATCACTCGCTACATGTGCTTTTGCCTTCTCATGGGACCGGAGGGCTGAGTCGGTTCCTAATGTCCTGAAAGAATTCGACCAAAGCATTAGAATTCAAGCTCTGCAGTTTGCATCGCCAGAAAACTAAATTGTGAAGCCGTCAACATACTTGCTGCACGACTTGCAGTCATTGGTGCCGACGGATTTATGGAACTTCTTTGGCCTGCTTTGCTGGACGAGGAGTCACCACATCAGAAGGTCTCTTGTCACCTGAAGCAAATGTAGGCTTAGTTAAAACTGTTTTTTACAATGACCTGACAAGGTTGACTATCAACACACCTGCTGTCTGGCCAGATGGTCTTGCAATCTTTGCCTTCTTGTCGGAAACAGGTGTCTTCACCACGGGAGTTTTGGCCACCTTCTTCTTGCCATCCTCAGGCTGTGTGGTGCACATAAAACAGAGAGAGATTAGACTGTTGAAGGAAAATGGAATTATGGAAGCAGGGAGAAATGTCAGATCCACACCTTCTTAGAAGTGGTTTTATCTTCCTCATCACTTGCATCCTCTTCCCTACTGGTGGCAATCTCTTCAGTACTGGTATGATCCCCTTCAGTGTTTACCACGGGCCTGAACTTCTCCAGAGAACAAGGTAAAGGATTGACTTCGTTCAAATCATGGAAGATTAGGTAGAAGAGTTCTTCAGCCCTATACTGGTTCTCCTTTTCCTGCAATACACAAACTTTCGATGAGAAATTGCAAAGCCTGAAAAGGTAACATCATATGGAATTTAGTGGATCCTCCGAAATTACAATTTCAATGGTACAATGAAGCCGACTCTCTTCGCCATCGTAGTGGCGCAGGAACTTCTTTGTATATGATGCACAGGCATTGCCTAATGGATGTTGTCGGGGCACTTCCTTGCTCCAAATCTTCCATTCTGAGAAATCTTCAAACTGTTTACCAGTCACAGTTTGAAAAGCATCACTCAGGCGTTTAATAGCTCTGTAACCACCAGGGTCATTTCGTTTTTCAAACGAACTACCGTTCTTGATCCAGTCAATGGAGTCCAGAACATCAACGCGAGAGTAGACTCGGTTGATGCAGTACACACTGAAATGGTTGTTGTGGTGATATGTCCAAAGGATCTGAATAGATTTACATGGCAAGCAAAAAATAATTAATGCACTATACAGAATAAAACTAACTTCAATTGCATAATATTACAAGCACTAACCATCTTAATCTGTTTAGGGTCAACACCGTTTAGATGCTCACGTAATAATTTGGCGGCCGTGGAACTGTCGTACACCTGGCCTAGTATAATCTCTTCACAGTTCAACAGGGACTGGCATAAGAAATGCAGCACAAAAAGGAAAGAGTCATATATCAGACCTGGAAACGGAAGGCAGGTGCATGAAGCAAAATAAGGATCTTATGCGCTGCAAACATGAAAATTAGTTGGCATACCCCAAGCTCCCAACTTAGGAAAATCCTATAACCTCTACACTCTGGCGGAAGCAGATTCTCATCGTTACGATTACACGCAGTGAAGAAGTGCATGATCTCTATCGATGTTGACGCGCTGTCCTTAAAAGACGAAAGCAACTCCTTGCCACTGGCGCACACGCCAAGGGACGCGTTGGATATAAGAGTAACCCTGCCAGAGCTTGAAATGAGTACTGAATAGCAAAATGTCGAAAAGAATAATACAAGGCATAAGGAATACTTACCCCATCAAGCTTTCGTCAGATATGACGATATCACGCACAGCAATGGCTTTATCAAGAGGAATATGAGAGACTCCTTTGTTAGGTCGGCAGTTGAAAGGAGAAATCAGTTTGGAACTCAGATGCTTATTTTCCATGTTTGTTAACGGTGGTTTGGTTCCATAGAAAACTTTCTGGCTAGAAGCAACCTTGTTATTGGAATTCCTTGATGTGGATAATTTATTTGAGAGACTCGAAACATCGGACTGCATGCAAAAAGGCGAAAGACTACAGGTTACTGAAACAAAATTTAAAAGAAAACGAGGATGATATTATTATGTAGCTGGGTCGCCTAATGTTACAGAAGCATTACATAATGAGAAGCAATACATAATTAGCTGGTTATGTAGGTGATAAACTTGCAGTGCACATGAACTGCCAGTGAAGCATTTCAAACAGAAGCCACAGTTCATCGCCCTTGCATGGCGTCTCAGATCAATGCACTGGATAAATACATTTATGTGATGATTATGTACCAGTTTTGAAGACCATACATCTCTCAATAACTTAGCCCGCAAATGGCTTGGGAAATCATCCAGAGAATGACCGAGCTGTCTTGCTTTCGCTTTTGTTCTACTATCAAACTTTATATTCTACCTGGGTACTTAAGCAAACTTTGTTTCGACCACCTGGGCACACTTGACTCTAGTGCTTTTGATGTATAATTAACACTATGTATTGCATATAATGTCTTATCTCTATCATTTTCCAAAACGTTTGTTTATAAATTGTTGCCAGTCGCTTTACGGGCAAGTGACAAATTATGATAATAAACCAGCACACTTGGTGCTGCAAACAAAACACAGATAAAAAGTAAATATCGTTACCTCTTGCTTCGGGACCCAAAAGATCCCACGCGGGGTTGCAGAGAAAATCTCGCAACTAGCCCGATGACTGAAAATTAATGGAGCAGTAAGTGGTGACAAAGATAACAGGTTGACCTCTGCCCGCTTGGGAGTGACAGTGGGCTGCTGCCTGGGAGTGCCAGCGGGCACTTTTGCAAGTATTCTCTTGTAACACTCGTAGTACTGGTCCACTGCATTAACAGCAAATGATAAGTAAAAAAATGTTCAAAAAAATCGCTGCCCAGCTCAATAGCATGCATGCAAGAATTTTCGTCTTTATGCAGCCCCTAGATGGGACAAACTAGTAGACCGAACGGTAAGACACAAGGTGCAATAGCAAATCATAGTAATATGAAGAAATGGCAAATTGTCTAAATCCAGAAGATTCAATGACATGGCACATGTTAAAGCGGGAACTATAAATACGTGAAATTCTTATAAAGTTAACTTGAAGTTTAAGTAGGTCTTCGAAATAACATACGTGATACTTTTGGTGACTTCAGACTATCCTCCGTGGGATCTTCAGTATACTTATTCAACTCTGCGAAATAAGAACCCAATATGTCACCAACACGGAAAAGTACTAACTATGAGAAGTGAGAAAGAGAAGTTCTTTACCTTTTAGTTTAAATTCAAAAGATTGGTTATGCACTGTGTAACCAGAAAAGAACAAACTCGTGGTATTTGAGGTGTGTGATAACGTAACCACATCATCAAACACTAAGTTTAATCTTGTGCGATTGCAACCAGCTACAAGTTCACCCACTGATTGCATTCCCTTATTGCAGCAAACATGCAACCCGATATTTTCACTTGTGTTTTCTCTTGAATAAACCTGCAGACCACACCAACAAGACCAAACAATTTATTATATTGATTAAAAAAATATTTAACAAAGTGAGATATATATCACACCTCCAAAATGTGATACTCTTTTCCGTCATCAAGAGGATTGAACCTGAGCTTTTCAGATGGGTGCACCTCCACAACTACAAGTATACAAATATTGTAAGATATGTAGCTCCCAAAATGATTCGTTTCCTTTGGATAGAAAATGTACAAAATCCTTACTAAGAACCTATTTAAAGTCGGTTCTTATGTTTTTTCAACTTTAATCAAATAAGTCAAAAAGAAAGGTACCCCTCCAACGAACCATATTGCCTAATCTACCCAATGCTATGGTGCCACACCGGCTGATAAACAGAGTCAAGGGAGTCCAGTGAAAATTACACACCAGATGTGACGGGGGTCTATGCCCTACCCTAAAAAGAAGTGTAAATATTAACTTATATGCACCTCATCTTAGGAAGTTAAGACTTGCGCACTTAATTTTGCATGTCTAGCCTATGTCCCAACTCCCAAGTCCTTACTCAAAAAAGGGACTCTACTTTCATTGTTATGGGTGCGATCAACCTTGGTGAAGCACCCTCACATTTCGGGTGAAGACCCTGCTTGACCTAGGTGAAGGACCCTCATGCTTTAGGTAATGAACCTGATTGACCAAGGTGAAGCACCCTCACGCTTTAGGTAATGAACCTTCTTGGCCCCCGTGAAGCGCCCTCACGTTCCAGGTCAAGACCCTACCTATGCACTCCCTGGTTGTGCCCTAGCGGGCCCCTCAACCACCATGGCCCAGGTTGCAGCTCATGGTGGGCATAAAACCCGATACCCGAAGCCCGAAGACCAAACCCGAAATACCCGAGCACTAAATCGGGTTGGAAACCTGAAATATATTAGGGAAATTTGGGTTTGTACTTCCGGTACCCGAACAGCCAGAATTACCCGATGTTAGTTCCATCCAACGCGTATGTTTGCACTTCTAGCCTAGCCCAACAAAATGAAACCACGCACAGGCACACCAACTAGACCAATAGCCCACAGCCCACCTTGCACCACACTACCTCGCACGGGCATGGCCACACCCTCCAGTCCTCCACTAGCAGTTCCCAATTTGCCATCCCCACATAGTCCTCCTGGTCAACTCACGAACCCTCGCCAAAAAACGCATCCGCTGCCACAGCCTGTGACGTGGCCGCCTCTCTCCTATCGCTCCGCCACCCCTTTTTTTAGCCGTATAAATTCTGAAGAGCCAAACTTTTTTTAGCCCGAATTAGCTGACCCAAAATTTGGGGTAAACCCGAACGGCCAGAGTGAGTTGCAGCTACCAAGGACGCGAGCGTGCAACGAGCTGAAGGACTAGAGCAACCCATGTGAAGCAAGCAGAAGCTATGGTTGTGCCCTAGCGGAAAATCACTATTCAGGTTTCCAGTGAGTTGTGGTATACGAGGAATAAGTAACATACCCCATAATTCTTTGTTAGCCTGCATGGTGACAGACTTGGCTCTCCTCCATACTTCTCTGTCTGGAAGCAACTTGCTTTTGGGTGACTTGGCAAGCGTCAGGCGGAATCCATTGAAGAACACAGCCTTCCTTGGAGACGTATGTGTTAGCTCACAATCTTCACCCAAAGTGAGCTCGAGTTGAATACATGGACATGCTGCAGATAAGAAACCGAGCAGAACGGTATCCTCGCCATCGCGCTTGACGTATATCTCGATGATATGCTCCAAAGTCTTGGCATGGTCTGGATGCAGTCCAGCCTACAATATTACTCAAATCGATGATTTGATATGAATGAAATACTATGATATGTAAATGGCAAATGGTTAGAATATAAACCTCATAGAGATAGACGAGGGAGTGCTTTGATTTGTCCTTGTTTCGGAAGCGAAAGGTTTCCCCTGCTGTCACTTTTATGCCTGTAGATTAGAGAACATTCAGATCAGTTGAGTTTCATCCCGTGGATGAGTAGTAGTAAGAATAGACAAAATGCATTTAATTACCTTTCTTACGGCTCAAAGTTGTGGCTCTAAGACCAAGCAACATAGATGAGAGGCATTTGATGTCGGGCTGTGCATACTTTTTCTGGACCATAGGAAAATGGTAATTGTATACCCTTGACGTCTCTTTAGCAGACATCCTTCCACTTGAGCTGCGACTCGAATCAAACAAACGAGCAAACCGCATATTGATTGAAATCAATCCCCGACACATGGAGTATTAACGATGAAGGCTAACAAAAAAGTTAACTTGATACTTTTGAAAAAAAAAAGGCATGCCAATACACCTAATAAAGTTCTGCACATGAATTTCTAGACTAGACAGAAAAGAACAAGGGATGGCTACCATAGCGGTTGGCAGCAAGCTTCACTACCACATTAACCCAAGATATGTCGACCATGATGCATGGAGTGGGCAGAAAATCAAAATACCTTTGGTTGGTACGGGACACGGCCTGCTGCGGGTAGGAACTGGGGAAACTGACGGCCAGGTGCTGTAGGTGCCGGAGCCTGCCAGATCCGAGCCGAGGCGGCGGCAAGATGCTAGTAGTTGGGAGGTGGGGGGCGTGAAGCTGCTGGAGCCGAGACAGGAGCAGAACCTGAGATTCTTGACGTGTGAGACGACAATCAAGAGGAAGAAGCGGGGGAGGGGGACAGGAGCAGATCCAGCCGCGTCGCCGATGGTGGCCTCCGCTCCGCTCCGCTGCGCTCTGCCCGGCCCAAATCCCCGCCTCAGGAGTCAGCCCCTGGCCGCCTCCACTATTTTACCTCACGCCGTGTTCCTCCTAAGCTGCCGGTAATGTGAGTGGTGCTAACTGCTAGTAGTAACACACACAGAGCTCTCCTAGCCCAGTTTTTTTTTTTTGCTGGTAGTATAATAAATATAAATAATTGCGACTTTTCTTTTCAATTTATTAGTACACAGTGAAATATAATCAAATGAAAGGGTACGGGTCCAACTCATTTCTTCCTATGATGATATCAATCAATAGCTTAATTTGAGAACAAAACACCCAAATGAATTGTGCTATTTAGGAGGAGCTTCTCTTCCACAAAAGGAGATGGGTACGTATGCATTGGAAGAAGCAACTAAAAATCGATTCGTAGTAACAATTTTATTGTTATGTGCAACTCACGTGTACTCACATATACCCAGTCGGTCATCGATCCTAGTGCATCCCAGCCGCCGCGTGCCCCAAAGGCCTATTAGGCGCAATGGTTGTTGTGTCCTACAGCTTGTCCTTGTCCGACCTCGCCAAATCATCCGTTCTAAAATAGATGTCTTAGATTTATCAAAATTTGGATGAATGTAGACACTATTTAGCATATAGATTCATCCAAATTTTTACAAATCTAAGGCATCTATTTTGGAACGGAGGGAGTAGTAAAATGATGAACATATGTAGTAAAATGATATTAAAATGCCCTACATAGTAATATGTAGTAATATGTTGCATATATGTAGTAAGTTTCTAAATGCCGCACATATGTAGTAAAATTCTCAAAAGTGTATTAAAATGCTCCAAATATATAATAAAATGCTCCAAATATGTAATAAATATGCTCCAAATATATAATAAAATGCTCCAAATATGTACTAAGTATTGCACAAATGTAGTAAATATGCTAGAAGCTAACAATTATATTGTGATGTGCAACTCACGTATACTCCAATATCCGCACCGAATGGAGCAAATCGATCTTAAGAGTATCTTCAATGGCCTATTTGGCGCGTGTAACATAAAACCGCGCCCCCCGGCCGTCCCCCAAAAGGGTCATTGTGTCCGGCACGGCCCTATAGCTTTTCACATGTCGTCCCCAACCATAGGGTGCCTTCCAGGCACCACGTTGGACGGACTGGCCCACGGGTTTTCCTGTGGTGCCCCTAAAATGCTCCAGATATGTAGTGAAGTGCTCCAAATATATATTTAGATCATTCATATAGTAGTAAAATGGTGCACATATATGTAGTACAATGATATTAAAATGCTTTACATAATACTATGTAGTAAAATTCTTCATATATATAGTAGATCTAAATATATATTAAAATGTTCCACATACTAGTAAAATGATGCACATTTGTATTAAAATGCTCAACTATGTAGTAGGATGCTCCACATATATATTAAAGTACTCCAAATATATATTAAAATGTTGCACATATGTAGTAAAATGCTCAAAGGTGTATTAAAATGCTCCACAATCCACATAGGTAGCAAAATGTTACAGAAATCTAGTAAAATGCTCAAATATGTAGTAAAATGCTATAGAGTAAAATGATGCACAATGTAGTAAAGTGCTACACAAATAAATGTACTAAAAATCCTAGTAAAATGCTCCAAAAATACAGTAAAATGCTCAAATTTGTAGAAAATGCTTTAAATATTAGTAAAATGCTCTAAACGTGTACTAGAATTCTCCAAATGTGTAGTAAAATGCTCCCAAAAATATAGTAAAATGCTTTATATGTGTCCTTTAAATCGGCATTTTACCTCTGCGCCCTAGCCTTCCTCTGGTTGGGGCTAGTTTGGCTCTCACTAATCCTTCGATTGACTCTTACTCTGAAATTAAATGCTTATGTGCCTAGGAGGTGGAAGAGTTTTGGGACTGCATGATTTCCAGTATGTGCCCTTTAAACCGGGATGGAGGATAGTAAAAATGCTCTAAATATGTACTAAGATTCTCCAAATATGCAGTAAAAATGTAGTAACAATACTCTAAATATGTACTAAAATTCTCCAAGTGTAGCAAAATGTTGCAAGTTAAATGATTGAAACTTAACCAAACATCATCTGGGAGGGCCCTATGATGGTTGCGGCTGGGGAGAGGAGGTCCCCTATACGCTGGAAACATGCGCCAGCTATCCCCCATACGCATGATCCGTCGCTGTTGCCAGACCCTGGAGATGACCTAAGCTAGGTTTTCTATCATATCATAATCATATTAACGAAAGCTTCAACTCTAATCCTAACCAGATATATCTCAATGTTGTTTTGCTCGCGTAGAAGGCTCTCGATGGGAGCGAGCAGCATATATTTATAGAAAAGAAAAGAAAAGGAAAGGAAAAAGATACCGAGCAGCATAGAAAGAAAGTAGAAAATGAGAGCAGCCTCCGTCCTAGAAAAGATGTTTAGTTTTTTCAAAATTTAGATAAATCTATATACTAAATAGTGTTTAGATTCATCCAAATTTTAAGACATCTATTTAGAGACGGACGGAATACTACTATACTTGCAATTACATCTGACTTGCTGACGATGATCCAATCCCTGACGGATGACTGTATCTAGATCTGCTGAGTCTTCATAGACGGGTCGAGTCGTTTCAACGGGAGAAGCTCTCCCTAACGAATGGAATGGAATCGATCGGCGGAGAAGAAATGAACACGCGGCCGGGGCCTGCTTACTCTACGAAATGACCTTACCCTGTTCTTCTAGATACATATATGCTCCATGCCATGATACATATGCTAGCTTGCAGATCTTGGCATATGGGGTGTGGGGGGGGCGACATCTGCATCGCGACGACTAGATCTCGCGTATGCCCGCACCTGCCTCGCTACGGAAACAGAGCAGCTAGGCGTGTGTGCTTGCTGCAGCTTGCCGATCAAGGAACCTGCCGTGCCCTTCGCCGGCGCGTCATCTCCTCGGCGGCGGCCGGGGTGGGGAGGTGGGTGGGATGGGAAGGGGAGGGGAGGAGGAGGTAGCTGACGTACGCCGTTCATTTTCTTTGGTTCTAGGGACTAGGGGTGCGCTGCGCAGGGTGGGGATCCTTTTTCTGTCTTGTCGCCTGCTTGTTTTGGGCGGTACGGTGTTGGTAAAAGATTCAGTCTGCACCTAACTGCACGCGGTAACTCTCTCTGGCTGGCTGGCTGGCTGGCTGCTTGTCTTGTCCTCCTCTGCTCGCACCCTCTGCCCATTCTCACCAACCAGATCAGCCGACCACGGACACGTTTCCCATATGCACCATCTCCCTATAGCACGAGAAACTCCGTTTATATATACATAAATAGTATATGGCCAACTTTTCATTATTACTTTTCCATGGGAAACTCTAGGACCAACTCTGGTCTGGGCAGCAGCAATCGCTTTCTCTTTCAAAGATGTTGTTTGGTGCGAGTTGGGGCAAGGAGTATGGTGGGAATTTTCCGGAGTCTGTGGGTCACTTTCATCTTTCTAGCGTTATTTTCTTTCGTTTCGATACTATCTTGATGGTATGGTGTGATTTCTATATTAATATAGCGGGACCAAAACCTATTTTAAGGAACTTTTCATACAAATAGTCTACACAAATTAAAACGATCGCGGTACTATGAAAACTAGAAATACAACTTGGAAGGTGAGATAAGCATGGCAAGCCTATCTTTTTCTTAACGGTAAAAGTTGCCAAGGACCTGGAATTTGCGTTAAAAAGGTGGAGAAGAAAAAGGATATAAAAGAGTTAAACACCTGAGTGGTTTATCAAGTTGCCACCCATGAGCGCATTGGTCATTAATTGGGAAAATGCAAATTATTGGTCACGAAGTTGTTGGTTGTGCTCCGTTAGTCATTCCATCACGTCCGTCGTTATGTCGCTGATGGCTATATGGTTTTTTTTACAAATGTCTCTATAAAATTTAGTTTCTTCTAATTGCCAGGTCCTTTTTCATTAAACTGCGTAGACCAATCTTCGTTAGCCCTCTTTCTATGCCCACGCTAGTCCCGTCACTTTTGTTGGATAGTCGTGTTAGAGAGAAGTACCAAAGCTGAAACTGCCCCACAAGCTGAACTTTGTGCGGCAGCTGAATTGTTCCGAGCCTCCATGCTGCATTGTTGCTCCTCTTTTGCACATGTTGGGGAACGCACTACACAAACCAAAAAATTCTAGCGCATAACCAGGATCATATGTAAGTGAAGAGGCAACGGGTCATACCCTCGAAGATCGAACTAGCGAAAGTTTGTCGGTGACAAGGTTGGTCGTGCGTCGATCCCCGTGATAGCTGTGAGATTCGACACATTTTTTATGGTTTCTATCGATGGTTTTCATTTGGATTTGATGGTTTTTTAGCTTTACCTAATGCTAATACTTTGGTAGCAAAGAAACCTTGGTTTTTAATATGTGTTTCAGGTTCTAAACATCAACAGAGAGATTTAATAGCAAAAACACAATATTCAGACGAAAACAAGCAAGTTCCTTTGTGGGAGCAATCAAGGAGAGGACACAGAAGCTTTAACGAGCAACTATACGGCAGAAATATTTCTTAGGCCGTATAGTTCCCGCCGTATAGTTGACATCTCCTTCGTCTTATTAAAAGGGGCAACTTTCGTGAAGAGGCAAAGGTCAAAATAGAACACACGAGCCGCCATCCCATCCAGAAGAGAGAAAAAAGAGATCCGGAGAAGAAGGAGAATATGTTCTTCATCTCGCTCCATGATCTTCGATCTCCCATCCAGCACACCTCAATAGACATCACTTGTACTTGAGAGAGAGAGAGATAGAGATCCACCTTGCAGGATTAGGGTTTGAGATTGTTCTTCCCATCTTGAATTGTGTTGGATTTATTTCTATTTCTTAGTGTGGATCTTCACGGTAATATCGGGACGAACTCCCTTTATTTAATTATATCGATGATGCTTTTTTCTCTCATGTGTGAGTAAGTTCCCTTGGACGTGGGAGATGTAGGGGATTGGTAAGATGTGATGTGCCTATATATTTTCCATCAAGTTTGTGGTTGATTTTAATTACTATATTATGTGTGCTTGACTATCTGTTGGATGCTTAATGCATGTTGTCCAATTAAGGGCCCAGACAACATGATACTTTATTCTACATAGATAGAATCTTGTTTGCTAGGGGAAACTAGTTTGACTCGAGGACAACAAGGAACCACCAAGCTTATTGCATTAGTCCGATCCAAGGAGCTTAATTGCTAAGCAACCTGAAGGATCTTAATCGTCTAGTGACTGACCATATGGTTATGGTAAACAGGCTAGTAGGATTATTGAAGTTGGGATAAAATCTACCAAGAGGAGTTCTAGATAATTATGGGTTGCTCGCCTACACACATACTTATAAGATTATAATTGTTACACTTATCACTTATTCACCCGGCACATTCACTATCACCATGAACTGAAAATCCCCGCACCTACTTCGTCATCTGCAGAAAACAACAAACAAATTGTTCTTTACTTTTATGCATTTTTCTGAAGTTTACATTTTAGTTTTATTTAAATACTTTCATTTAATCCAAAACCTATTCCTATTTTAACACTTGTAGTCAATTCACTCGAAGACCTGTGACAATTTCGGGTGTGATAGAGACTTCATCAATAGACACTAACCTTTGGGCTCCCTGTGGGATCGACATCTTAACTTCAAAACTAGCTACAAACGATCTGTGCACTTGCAGCCATCAAGCTATTTTCTGGCGCTATTGCCGGGGAGCTAAGCGCTAAGTGTTTGTCTCTTGACATTTCAGGTGTTACTATTACAAGATGGTCTCCCTAGGAGACAAAGGGTCTACACGCTCTGGTAGGGCTTATCTACCAGATTAATTTGAACGCGTGCCTACTCAAAGGCGCGAGGAAATCATTGAAAAACTTTTGAGATCGAATAAAGTTGAAGTTGACAACCTAAGTGACTTCATGGAAACCATGTCCAGTCATGGACAACCCCCAAGAAACCTGAGAAGACTCTCAGAGAATATAGTGCTCCAAACTCTGCATTTCTTAAACAACCAAAAGAATTTCCTAATCCTAGAGTTAGGAAATACCGATTTGACGGTGAAATTATTAAAATTTTGCAGAAAAAACTTTGAGTGGAAGGGAAGATAAGGACCCAGGAAGGCATCTTAGAGAGTTCGACGATGTGATAACATAACTTGGACCAAAAGGTTTGCCAAGAGAATTCTCTCGTCTAAAATTATTTCGTTGGTCTCTCAAAGGTAAAGCTCTAGACTGGTTATATTCTCTCCCTCACCATTATATTAAATGTTGGTAAAACTGCATTGTTGAATTCATAAATAGGTTAAATCCTTTTACAAAGGTAATAGAACTTAGAAAGAATATAGGCAACTTTAGTCAGAACGTGGGAGAAAACTACCCACAAGCCTGGGAATTTTTTTTTTGGAATGATCAATAGTATTCCTAATCACATGGCTATTCTGAGTCAACTGTTTGCCACTTATTTTACCACGGCCTTAATACTCCGATCCATGCAAAGAGTTGCTAGACTCATTAGCAGGAGGATCAATAAATACTTTAACTATTAAAGCATGTTTGGAATTAATGGCTACTAGGGCTAAGAATGATTCTATATATAATCCCGATTTTGGCACTAAGCCGGAAAAGGGAATACTTCGTATAAATCCTAACCTTATGCCTGAAGTACGCAAAACCATGAAAGAAAAGGGTATACCTTCAGAACTTTTCAAGGAAAACAAAGTAGACTTGTTACAAGTTTTTACCGAAGAGGATGAACTAGAAAAGTTTTTCCACAATTGAAATATTGACGAACTAAGTCTTATAATAATTTGCATAAGCAATTTCAAAGACATAAAAAGATTTTGGCTAAACTTATAGAAAATTATGAGTAAATTGGCTAAGAAATAAAATTATTTAACAAGTACCTCAGTATGATTGAAACCCAATGTGAACAAATAGCATCTGGTTATCAAATTTTTCTTCGCGATGATATAAATATTCCTGTTTATACTAATGTTGTTACAAGAAGAGGTGTAGTTGTTAAAGGACCATTAGGAACACCGGAATATGAAGCTGAAAAAGATCGAAAGGAAAAAGCCTTGCTCAAAGCAAGCCAGGAAGATGATACATTGGTGGATCCTCAAGATGAAACCGCTCAAGACACACAAAATCAAACCTTGGAGGATAAGAATGGTACACATGATGACAGTTATAACTCTGATGCGGAGACTGTTGATCCAATAGAAGAAAAATACGCAAGCAAAGAACATGGAGTTGTTGCAATATGAAAGAAGAAAAATGATAAGCAACAACAAAAGAAAGCAACTAAAGAGTCTGATCCTACAGAAAAGGTAAAATATAAAGATAAGAAACTTACATATCCAGACCGTAAAAAGAAAGCACCAGATGAGGCAATCTATCATTCTTTCGCAAAAGCACTAAATGATCTTCGTCTAGAAATTCCATTTGTGGATGCAATAGAAGTGCCTGCCTATTCTAAAAAAATTCGTGACATTCTTAGTAGAAAGAAACAACTGAAACCGTCGCCATGGTGACTAGTTACCCTGCTAATAGGAGACTATTGTCTAAGTTAGGAGATCCCGGTATACTAACTATTTCACGTTCAATAGGCAAAATAATATTCATAATGCCTTATGTGATTTAGGTGCAGGAGTTAGTGTAATGCCATACTCCCTCTATAAAAAGCAAGGATTAGGGGAATACTCCCGCACTTCTATCACTTTACAGATGGCTGACAAATCCACTAAACAACCTATTGGTATGATTGAGGATGTTCTACTTAGAATAGATGAGCATGTTATTCCCACTAACTTCATTATTCTTGAAATGATGGAAGATGAAAGATTATCTATAATACTTGGAAGACCTTTTCTTAGCATCGCAGGAGCATCAGTTGATTGTGTTGCAGGGAAAATAATCTTCAATGTTTATGATGTTGAAATAATCCGGTATTTTCCAAAGAAACTAGAAGCAGGAGAAAAGTATGTTCCACTGGCAAAACGAGTTCATGTGGCAAGTGCCTTTGATAAAGGGCAATAGAAGGTAAGAATTCGAGAACAGAGAAGGGGTTGAAATATTCAACCGTTCTCAATAAAATGCTTAATGGGAGTTAACCCATCATATTAATAAAATAAATTAAAGTTAGATAATAAAAATATTCATCGCATTCCTACAACTTTTTCACGGTCATTTTTTCGGAAGCGCACCCGTAAAGATGCAGCTGTCAAAAAGTAGCAGAAATACCGACTGAACAAGCATAGATTTAGAGTAGAAAAGAAAGTTTGAGTTTTATCTGTAGAAACTAGCTTAATAATATTTTTTAAATAAAAAATTGAAAGGATACGAATGTCGCCTAGAGGTGGGGGGTGAATAGGCGATTAAAACTTTTCCTAGAGTGGCTCAACAAAGGCGGAATAAAACTAGTGTTTACTTTTTTAAGCACAACCTAGAACAACTAAGGTTCACCTTTGTGCACCAACAACTTATGCTAAGCAATACAAGAAACAAAGTGATAGCAAGATATATATTACTTCAAGCACGAGGCTATCACAATGTAAAGTGCATAAGTAAAGAGCTCGGGTATAGAGATAACCAAGGCATGCAGGGACACCGATATTTTACCGAGTTCCTTCCAACATGGAGTACGTCTCGTTTGGAGAGGGGGTGGTATCAAACCACCAACTCCACAAAAGGCCTCCCTTATTCTCCGATGAATCTCACCCCAACGGGATCGATCCACGCTTCCACTATCGGTGCACTTGTCGGTGGCAACCGGAACCTCTCACACAAGGTTGGGGCACTTCTCCACAACTTAGTTGGAGGCTCCCAACAAATGCCACAATAGGCCACAATGTCACCAAGGCCACAAAACCGTCTAGGGTTCCAAGAACCCAAGAGGGACAAGTTCCAATGAGAAACTCAAACCAAATCCTCCGAGGAGAACTCGAACCGATGCACCAAATGCAAATGGCAAGAACACCACAAAGATGCTCAAATCCCTCACTCTCAAGTTCCAACAAAGCTACTAAAACTATTGGGGGAACAAGAGAGGAGAAATCAAAGAGAGACACAAAAGCCCCAAAAATCTAGATCCCCAAAGATACACTCACAAAGAGATGAATCGGTTAGGTCAAAATGCGAATCTAGATCTCCTCTCTCTTCCACTCAAATATGGGCAAGAATCATCGGAGGGAAAAGATTAGCCAAACTTCAATATCTAGAGCAAGTGTGGACAAAGTTTAGCCTTAATAGATAAGAGAGGAGTAATCTAAAGTGAAAATGGACAGAGGGTATAAATAGAGGCCCAGAAAAACTAGCCGTTCGGGGCTTTTTTTACTACCGAATTTATCCGGTAGGACCGCATGTTCCACGAAAAAGTAGAAGCAGAGCAGCAGCGGGATGTAGCCTGGCCGTACGTGCACGCAGCGATCCAAGTGGGGCAGATGGGTCCAGTCTGGCAAACAGCATGAAAGCAGAGGCTGCGTGGGGCCGTCTTGAGCAGCAGAGCATCTTGAATAAAGCATCTACGCAGCAGCGCAAGAGCGGCCGCAAAGCAAGCGGCATCGCGGGTGGGCCCAGCAAAAGAGCGCGCAGTGGCAAGAGCGTCTGAAGCAAGCGGTGGCGGCGGCAGCGGCAATGATGGCCGCCAAGCGCGAGCGAGAGAAGCGAGGGCCAGTAGGCGGCAAGCAGACGGGCTGTATGAGTGAGAGAAAGCGGCCTTGGATCTAGATCTCGATCTGAAAAATATCCGGGCCAAATAAACTGGGCCAATGGGCGGTACTACCGGGCCGGTCCGGTAAGACCGGAAAAAGGCACCGGGCCAGACAGAAAATGGGCTGCACGCGCCAGGCGCGTCTTGTATTGGGCCCGGTAGTACCGGACGGCCCAGAAAACAACTTTTTCCTTTTCTTTTTAAATCGAATAACATCCAATATTCAAACGGTCATAACTTTTAAACGGTAGCTCCGATTGACCCGATTCCAATTGCGTTGGATAAAGGACGACAAGTGCTACCCTATAAAAAGTGGAAATATTGGTTATCACCAAGTGAGAATGTATCAAGTAATATAATGTGAGATACCTCACTTGGTGAGAAACCGAAAAGCCGCATAAATCAAAATCGCAACAAGATACAAACGGAAGATCCGATTTTGATGAACAAGAGCTTGTTATAGAGATTACCACAAGCTCTATATCCTCACATGGATAAGACCAAATAACAACCAAATATGATGATGCAAGTATGCAAAGGTTTGAGCTCTCTCCGAACGATGTGATCGAGTTACTCATTCGAGAGCCCCTCTTGATAGTACGGTTATCTATCCTAAACCCGGTCTCCTACACACAACAAGAGACCGGCAAAAGGGAAAATCTATCAAGATTATACCTTTGCCTTGTGCATTCCACTTGAGCTCGATGTAGACGGTCTTGCCCTTCTCAAGATGGAACGCCTTTCTTAATACCTCATCACCGACCTCGCATATTGAGCTTGCACAACATATCTTCTTTGCATTTCATCGACCTTGAAGTCAACACATGCTCCAAGCGATGCCAATGGACAAATCCTACAAGTATAACTTAATACACACATTAGTCCATAAAGATTGTCATTAATTATCAAAACCACACATGGGGGCCCAACATGTTCTTTAAAAAATGCATCTCTAAAAATTTGGGTGAAAAAGCATGCTATAGAAGGTCTAATGACCTGCTATGCAGCGGGAATTTTTATTCTGGCTCTATAGTTTCGGCCGTATAGTTATCGCCAAAATTCTCAAAAGTTGGGGTTCGGATATAGAAGGTTTGCGACCAACTATACCGCTGGACCATTTGGTACGGCTGTATAGTTGTGGCCGTATAGTTGTGATCTGGCGAAGGGAAACCCTAACCCTCGCCGCCGCCACAACTATACGATGGGAGCTACCCGGCCCAGCCGTATAGTTTGGCCCGACCACTTAAACGGGTTGGGGCAGGGCAAGGTTCTTCCTCCTCTCATTATTTCTCTCAACCTCTCTCTCCAAAACTCTTAAAACCTCTCAAGAACTCTCAATTCTTAACGGATTTCATTCGTTTGAGTGGGGGAATCAATAGATAGGTATGTTTCTCTCCTTATCCATGCTTTATTTTCAGAATTCCATGGTTGAAATCTTCTCATTAAATTAGTGAATGAACTCAAGCTTGATTGATTTTGCCTTTTAATTTCTCACGTTAGGATTGAATTCCTCCACGTAGAATCACTCATATATCATGTACAAACTATATGCCTAAGGTTTTATGTTGAAATTTCTCAGTGCATCAAGATGAACAAGCTCGGTAGTATTTTTCGAAAGAGCAGGAGCCATCATGGTGAGGGCTCGGGGCTCCGGGTTGAGCTCGACAACAAGTATGCCATGGTTTTGGCGAGGAAGGTGCTGCCCACACGATGGGTCGATAACGGCTTTCTCAACTCAGTAGAGTTGAAGGGGGACTTCGACTACCTATGTGCAAATGCAGGGCTCGCCGGCCTCGCCAACGCCAACCACTACACCTACAAAGGGCTCACCCATGAGTTCCTCGCCTCCTTCTACGACGACTGCAGGGAGAAAGGTAATGCATGCATGATAAATTTCACTGCTAACCAACGACCATATCAAAATACCTATCAACAATTCTGCAATGCTTATGGATTCCCTCAAGTAGGGGAACCAACTATTACAAACCTGTATAGCATCTCGAGTGCAAATACTTGGGAGGTTGTTTCTGTTAATGGTGGTAGGGACTTCTACCAGAAGAATATGTCCACCATCTAGAACCCAACCATCTGTTACTTTGCTATGTTTCTTGCTAATACTGTGTTAGGAAGAGGAGATACCAGCTTGATGGCCAATGCGAACATGGACATGATCACCAAGGGGCTCTTCTCTAATGCGCTGCAGAGTCCCACTCCCGCAGCTCTATTTCTCCAACACCTCCACCACTAGAGCAACAAAAAGAAAGGTGATATTTGTATCGGTGGAATGATAACCCACCTAATCCAAGCCCTTGAAATTGAAATTCCTATTGCTCAACCTATTGATGGCTCCATACTTATGGATGTCAGATATATAACTTCTTGTGGCTTCCTCGGTGTTTACCAAGCTAACAGGATACTCCGAGCTTATCAATTTGGTTATCTTAATGATGTGCAGGATGGTCAGATGCCACTGCCGTGCCTGCAAGCCTTCGAGGTTCAGGGAAGGGACCACTGGATCCTCACCAAGGATCAAGTGACTGAAATCATGGCAGAGCTCTATCCTGACTCGGGTGAAGAGGAAGAAGGAGGGCAGCAGGATGGGTAGGAGCAGCAGAAGGAGCAGGAGTACAACCCTACTTGGGAGGGACAGAAGCAGCAGCAGGAGGAGAAGCAGCCTTGGGCCCAATGACCCAATTAGCCACAACAACAATAGGGGTTCAATAATGTCCCCTGTCAGGATTTTCTGCAGCTCAACCAGCGCGTTGGGGAGATCGACCAAACTCTACATGGAGTAAGTGAAGATGTGAGTGCCTTAAATCACACCTTTGGTAACTTCAAGACCTACTTCCCCGACTACTACCAGCAGCACCATCAACCGCCACCGAACGACGACAACAACTAAGCATGGCAAAAGCCTAAGCTTGGGGGAGGTTTTGAAGACCTCCAAACTTGCATTCATATTTTTATTTCTTCTTTTTATTTGTTTAATTTTCCAAGAATAGCATGTTTACTTTCGTTTTAAATTTTTATAACCAAAAACACAAAAAAATTATTTACTTTTATTTGCAATTTGTTTCTTTGTTTTTCTCGAAGATTGCTCAATTTCAAGTGACTTAGCAATAGGGAAATATAGAGGGGATTCGAATCAAGTACGAGAACAAAGCAAGCAAGAGGAGGTATCACGCTTCTTTCATCACCCCTTCCGCAACTTTAAATTGATCTTACAATTATTTACTCGCTTGCACTTGAGTCACTCCCCACCTAGCTTGTTATCCTATAAATTAAATTCCTCTGCCAGTGTCCACCTTTAGCTTTGAAACAATGAGCAAGGAACTTGGTTTAAATATTTCCAACATTTTTACAACAAGAAAAAGCATCCAAGAGATGACTTGAGTCCATGTTTAGCCCACGGGATTTGATTTTTGAAACCACTCAACCCCATTGAGCTTAATGTAAATAGACTCGATAACACCCTTGAATGAAATTGTGTGATAAAATGGATGCTTCGAAGTAGCAGAGATCATGCCACTGCATTTTCTAATAATTATAGTAGGATAATGATTTACGCGTGTCACTACAATACTGTCATACTCCATGGGGAATTATTAACTCCGCTGGCCAATAAACGATCTAAATATGGGAAACCACTTGATTTCGTCTATTGAGTTATGTAAACGTCTGTAGCAGCGATGCTGTAAAATTTAGTCTCTTCGTGGTTTCATGTTCCAAGTGAAGTTGTAGTACTCCTCTTACCCACTATTGCTCAACAGCAATCTATTGGCATGGTCACGAGTGCACAACACAACCCCAATTAACATGTTAAAACAGTGGAATGATTTCTCTATGAAAGAGCAGAAGTTTTTGAAAAACAAGGAAAGGAAAAAGGTGTTTTGAGAGTCTTGAAATTTTGACGTGGGAGTACATGAGTTGTTCTTAAATTAAATGTTCATGGTGCCAACTTGAGTACTCCTAATCTATTAAATGAACAAGAGCAAAAAGTTTTCATCTCTCAATAAGAGAGAGACCAAAAAGATTTGTTTCACTTTTCTAGCTAAATATTTGACACTAGCTTGGGCATTTAATTTATTTGATAGCAAGATATACATGGCTAGAAAGTGAACTCAGTGCAATCCTGTGAATACTTGTATGACCATGTTTAAGATTGTAGGAATTGTGAAGAAAAGAGTTTGACACCAATTCAAGCTTGTAAGTTCTTTTATTTCAGTTTCGAATCTCCGCTATCCTTTCTTATTTCCTTGTCACTCGAGGGCGAGCAACATCTAAGCTTGGGGGGAGTTTATAGCTGTGAGATTCGACACATTTTTTATGGTTTCTATCGATGGTTTTCGTTTGGATTTGATGGTTTTCTAGCTTTACCTAACGGTAATACTTCGGTAGCGAAGAAAACTTGGGTTTTAATGTGTTTTTCAGTTTTTGAACATCAACAGAGAGGTTTAACAGTAAAAACACAATATTCAGACGAAAACAAGCAAGTCCTTTTTTTGGAAGCAATCGAGGAGATGACACATAAGCTTTAATGAGCAACTATACAACGGGAATATTTCTCCGGTCGTATAGTTCCCGCCATATAGTTGCCATCTCTTTCGTCTTGTTAAAAGGGACAACTTTCGTGAAGAGGCAGAGGTCGAAAACAGAACACACGAGCCACCATCCCATCCAAAAGAGAGAAATAAGAGATCCGAAGAAGAAGGAGAAGATTTTCTTCGTCTCGCTCCACGATCTTCGATTCCCACCCACCACGCCTCCATAGCCACCACACCTCCGTGCCACCTACCCCAACCTTCTACCTAGTCCCCACCTTGCCGCTGCCATGCACCCTCACACGCGCAGCTAACATAAATGCCCGCCACGCCATCCACCCTCAGCGGCAATAACATAAATGCTCACGCCATGCACCCTCGCGCGTGCAGCTAACATAAATGCCCCTCCCTGCATGGGAGTTCGTCAGGAAAGTTCTGGCACCCAATCTGCTACACATCTCGACGGTCGATCCGCCTCCGTCTTTGCTGGGTAATCCTAGAGGCCTGGAGATCAAGCCGATGGGTAAGAATTGTTTCCTGGCTGAGTTTGCTACTGAAGCTGACAAGATTCATGTGAAGGAAAGATCTCCCTGGACTGTTGGATCTCATGCAGTCATCTAGACTGAATTTGATCCTAGGCTGAGAGCTTCTGACTACCTTTTCGAGAGGCTGTGCATCTGGGTCCGCATCCTCAATCTCCCCTTCACTCTCATGAATGACAGCCAAGGGAAGGGTCTTGCTAGCAGGGTGGGTGAAGTTGGGCAGATGGATGTGGATGAAAAGGGTCGTGCATGGGGTGAGTTCTTGTGGTTCCGTGCTTCTGTTGACATTACGAAGCCCTTCATGCGCTGCGTCTCTGTTTTCTCGCAGAAACGACAACAACTGGAGCAGTTCTCTGTCATGTATGAGCAGATGCCAACATTTTGTTTCTCCTGCGGAATGTTGGGTCACTCATCAACTGTTTGTCTGACTCCGGCAGAACGAGATGCGGATGGCCTCCTTCAATACCATGGTCCCTGTGTTATGTGTTCCAGATGATCAGAGGAAGAAGGCATCTGGGACAAACTCAAACCCGGGATCCTTTGCGAACGACAGAGGTTCCAAGCAAAGTCAGGGCCGTGGAGGCCCAAAGATGCAAGCACAAGGCTCATCATCACAGAGCCAGAAGGATGTGGGTACCTCAGCTGAGGTGTCGTCACCGGTGAAACCGAAGCAACCGCGGCAGCGCAAGCCGAGAGGGACGTTGAAGAACGTACAGGGTGTGGTTGCAGGGTTGGTGAAGGGAGACAAAGCACGTACCGCTGGGCAGAAACGTAAAGAATACAGACCTAAGGAGCCAGTGCAGCAGCCCACAGATGCCCTTCCTTCTACCGTGGTGCCCGAAGGGGCTTTGATTGTTGCTACCACCGTCGCGTTGGCCACTACTGATGGTGGAAATGACCAAGTGGCAGATTCAGACTCATCGGCTAACAAGAAACTAAAGAGGGGTGTCACTTCGGCATCATCTCGATCGGCGGATTTGGCGGCGACTGCAGAGTAGTCCCGCCTGACGCAATGAGTCTACTATGCTAGAACTGCCGAGGACTAGGGTCAGACTCGGTGGTTGGCGAGCTCCGCTATCTTGTGCGGGCGCATCGACCATCCTTCCTCTTTTTGTCTGAGACTAAGATGAAGGATACTAGGGCCCAAAATTTCATGTGGTCACTTGGCTATGCTGGTAGCTTTGCTGTGAGAAGCGTTGGTCTCAGTGGGGGCCTGGCATTGTTCTGGTTACCACAGTATTCTGTGTCTCTCAAAGGCTTTAATTCCCACTTTATTGACGTGGCTATTTCGGCTGATAATGAGGCGCCATGGCGTGCAACGTTTGTTTATGGCGAGCCGAGGAGAGACCAGCGTCATCTGTTCTGGGACCTCCTCCGTCGCCTTCGCTCAGAATGGGTTGGACCCTGGATCTATTGTGGTGATTTCAATGAAGTGCTTAGTCCAGAGGAACATCTTGGTGGTCGAGATAGATCAGAAGCACAGAATGCACTCTTCCAGGAGTGTTTGGATGATTGGCAGTTGGTTGACTTGGGGTTCAAAGGAACCATGTTCACATGGAATAATAGGCAGTCAGCTGACGATCACGTGAAAGTGAGACTGGATCCGGCAGTAGCAAATGGTGATTTTCTACTCTCTTTGATGACTGTTTAGTGGAGAACTTGATTACAACAACTTCCGATCACCTCGCAATCCTTGTTACCCTTTCGAAGCTTGTTGATTCTCGACAGCAAACTCCGATTCAAACGGGTTTCCGGTTCGAGGCTGCTTGGCTCCGGGCCCCGGACTACAGAGAGTTTCTTGAGAAGGCTTGGACGAAGAGTGCTGGTGGTACTCAATCGCTCCACTCGACTTGGTCCTCGCTCCAGCAAGTGGCGGTTTCCCTGAAATCTTGGAGTCGTGAGTTCTTTGGAGCGATCCGAAACAAGATTCAGAAGATTGAACGCGGAATTAAATACCTACGCATGTCCGCAGCCTCGGATCAACAGGACATCTGCAAGTTAGAGAAGGAACTTTGTGAGCTTTTTGAACATGAGGAAATTATGGCTCGTCAGCGTTCTCGTGTGGATTGGTTACAGGAGGGTGACTGCAATACCTCTTTCTTCCATGCTCGTGCCACCACGCGGAAGAGAGCGAATAAAATTAAATCCCTCCGGCGAAATGATGGCTCTTGGTGTGGTGGACAAGACGAGATCAGGAGGTTGGTTCAGGACTTCTATGGTAAACTCTTTACATCTGAACCGACGCTCTCTGGTGAGGCTGTGCTCGACTCTATTCCCTGTAAAGTGTCGGCGGACATGAACGCAGACCTTCTTAAGGTTTACACAAATGAGGAAATCAAGTCAGCTTTGTTTTAAATGGGCCCGACGAAGGCTCCTGGACCTGACGGCTTCCCTACTCTCTTTTATCAGACACACTGGGATTTTCTTGAGGAGGAGTTGTGCCAGGCCGTCCGAGGTTTTTTGCTTGGGGAATCTCTGCCTAATGGTTTCTGCGACTCTGTTATCGTTCTGATTCCTAAGGTAACTAACCCCGAGCACTTGAAGAACTTTCGCCCTATCAGCCTGTGCAATGTTCTGTACAAAATTGCTTCCAAAGTTCTTGCTAACAGGCTGAAATTGTTTTTTCCGCTGATTGTGTTCGAGAACCAGAGTGCCTTCGTTCCTGGACGTTTGATGACGGATAATGCCCTTATTGCCTATGAGTGTCTCCATACCATCCGATAGCAACAATCAAAGCGGCCCTTCTTTGCTCTTAAAGTTGACATGATGAAGGCCTATGATCGAGTGGAGTGGAACTTCTTATATGGTTTCCTTAAAAAACTGAGTTTTGATCAGAGATGGATCGAAACAGTTATGAGATGCTGTGTTACATCTTTGAGATATGCAGTTCGCGTCAACGGTGAGCTAACTGAGCCAGTTATCCCGTCTAGGGGTATTCGGCAGGGGACCCTTTTAGTCCCTACCTCTTTCTTCTCTACACGGAAGGATTATATTGTCTTCTGCAACAACAGGCGGCCCAAGGTGAGCTACAAGGAGTATGTAATGACAGACTTGGTCCCCCTATATCACATTTCTTGTTCATGACGACAACATTTTATTTGCACGCAACGATGAGAGGAGTGTGAATGCTCTTCAGGAGGTTCTGGAAACTTATTGTGAGGGTTCTGGGCAGAAAATAAACTTGGAGAAATCCTCGCTCTTCTTTGGCTCGCACTGTCCGTTGGCTGTCAAGAATAGAGTGAAGCAGAAGTTGAATGTCCATTCTGATGCATTACAGGAATATTATCTTGGCATGCCAACCGAGGTGGGGCGATCGCCAGTCCGTACATTTAGATTTCTTGTGACACGTATGTGGCAACATATGAATGGACTGTCTGATCGGCCTCTATCCAGGAAAGGAAGTGAGATCCTTCTTAAGTCGGTTATTCAGGCAATACCGACGCATGTGATGAGCTGCTTCCAATTGCCCCTTTCTGTATGTGATTCTATGCGGAAATATATTGCTAATAAATGGTGGGGTTTTAAGGATGGCAAGAGGAAGCTTCATTGGCGATCTTGGGACTGTCTTTCTACTCCAAAAGCCCTGGGAGGTCTGGGCTTCCGAGACTTTGCACTCTTCAACCAAGCAATGCTCGGTCGGTAGTGTTGGCGATTGATCACGGAACCAGACTCTCTTTGTGCCAGAGTTCTTAAGGCACAATACTTCTCTCACTGTAATCTTTTGGAGGCAACAGTGCATCGGTCTTCATCTTATACATGGCGCAGTATTCTGTTTGGTCTGCATCTGGTTAAGAAGGGATTGCGTTGGGGGATTGGTGATGGGACAAAGACCAAGATTTTGTGTGACTCATGGATACCTGATGTCAAACCTTATATGCTAAACCCTCTGATTCCGTTACCTCTGGACAAGACAGTTGATTTCTTAATGGGAGAAGGCACACGGACATGGGACGTGGACACGATCCGCTCAATTTTTATGAGGATACGACAGATAAGATTCTACAGGTTCCCATCAGCCGCCGTGGCGGAGAGGACTTCGTCTCTTGGCCGCATGCTCGCTATGGCCAATACACAGTACGGTCGGCGTATCATCTGGCAAGGACGGATCGTTTTGCTGATGTTCGGAGTAAAAAGGGGCATGCTGATTCCTCTGCAGCCTTGGACGAGTCTGACTCCAAGCTGTGGAAGAAGCTGTGGGCTAACAAGGCTCCGGGGAAGATGACTATCACACTGTGGAGGTTTGCGCATGATTGCCTCCCAAGTGGTCACCAGCTACAGAAGCGTCATATCCCGGTGTTGACGTCTTGTATTTTCTGCAATCAACATGAAACTGTCGAGCATTCGTTGCTTTTCTGTCAGTTTGCCATGGAAGTGTGGCAGGAGGTCAAGGAGAAGCACAATGTCCAACTCTGGAGGAGCTCCTTCCTCTCACCCCGTACCTGGGTCATGGACCTTCTGAGCCGCGCCTCTGATGTTCAGATCACTACCTTTATTGTCACCTTCTGGCACATTTGGGATGCTCGTAATAAAGCTCGGGAAGAAGGAGTCCTGCTGCACCCCAGATCGGTTGCTTCAAAGGTGAATGCATACATCGATATGATCCTCGTCCACTTGTACAAACCAAAGGCCGTCCACGGACGTGAATCCTCTTCTGTTGCCAAATGGATTCCGCCGTTGGAAGGTAAGGTTTTGGTTAATTTTGATGCTGCTATATTCTCCCACTCCAAGCAAATGGGCGCTGGCATTGTCATTCAAGATCATAATGGACTCTGCTTGGCTGCTTGTGGCGAGCACTCGGACAACGTCACGAATCCTGAGATGGCTGAGGCTCTGGCCCTCCGTCGGGCTATCACCTTCGCCCTTGATGAAGGCTACGCTCACATCATCCTGGGATCGAATTGTTTATCGGTGATACAACGTGTAAAATCCTCAGCAATGGATCGTTCCTCTGTTGGTTCTGTTATTGAGGATATCAAAGCTGATGCAAAGGGTTTTGCTTCCTGTGTTTTTCGGCATGTGCCGCGTGGCCTCAACTTGGCTACTCATGAATTAGCTAGAAGGTGTGTTGCTTCTGCTAGTTCTGTGTGGCGTGGTGTCTCTCCGAATTGTATTCACGAGATTCTTTGTAATGACATTTTGATTAAAGATCAATAAAGCATGCATGTTCCCTAAAAAAAATGTTCATGCTTGCATACATACTCTGCGGTTTGGGGTCATTATGCTGATTCACCTCATAATTAATATGGAGACCATATGTGGGATTTTCTACTCTTATGTTCGCCCCATTTAAATTTGTGTAGCGAAACGATGGCATATTTTTGCCTTGTTAACACAACGTCTAAATTGCGGGATCTAAACAACATAAACCACCTAAGTAATTGTTGGGACCCTGGTTCCGCTTAATATTGCCTAATTACATCGCGTGTGTGCCAACGGGGCTCTCGGGGGAGGAGGAGAGGGGGATCAACGAGATCGAGCGCTCAAGCTAGGTTCCGAATCCAATTTTCCCCTTTAGTTTCCGAATGTCTCCCCTCGATTTCGATTGGAAAATGGTCGACGGAGACCTTTCCTTACCATGCCTCTCCTCGATCATGTCCGGCTCCCCAAGGACAGCCTCTCATGTTGATCTGTCGTCCGCGCTTGTTTCAGGCTCTTTTTGATTGATTTCCGTGTCTTTGACCCGAAAGATTGATCTCTATTTGTCTCTGCAGATGCAGGACCGAGAAGACGGTAGCATGCCTCTTCGGTCATGCGCCCTCCGTCGAGGCGCCGCACATCGCCACATCCGGTCAGTTCGATTGGTCAGCTGGACGACCTAGGATACGAGAGTCCAACTGTTGGTAAACCTTGATTTCTTTTTGCTCCAGGTCTGATTTTTCTGCACTTTCTCTCTATACACGTCTGCTCAGCCTGATCCTAGATACTAAAGAAATCATTCAGTTATCTGCCTGACAGTAGTCTTCTATTGTTGTTCAAGTGGATCCTTGAGTAGATAGAACAACTGAGCCCAAATGGTTGACATACGCCTCTCCAATATTTATGCAATAATTCACATCTATGGTATTGGACATAATATTTTTCCTTTTATTTGGATCAGATAAAGATATGCTATTCACCTCAGTAATCTCTGATATAGCATTTGTTTCTTGATACAACAGTGGCTATATGTGAGAATTGTCTCTCTCATAAGCTTGCTGAGATGCCTACACCACCTGTGATTGCTCTGTTTTATCTTTTAAATGGGTGGCAGTCAATCACTTGTCATTCCACATCAGAACATTTAACATGTTTTGATTTGAGAAAATACTTCGATGGACACGTAGAATACGTGGTTTATAGAAATTCTAGATTGATCAAGCATTGATATATTAGGACTAGCATGGACACTAACTTTATATTTCTGATGAATGTACAGTTCATTTTAAGAAATATTTAACAAAGCATTCTAATTCAATGGCATGTCAATTTGAAAGGCCTTGATTGTACTGAATAACTTGATTCATCATGCCACGGTATATGAATTTCATCCCCTTTATGTGCATCAACAGACGATGCAATGTAGACTCCAATGCGGAGGAAAGGAAGGTCACAAATGACCGAATCCAATCCAATGGAACCAACGCTGTAGTATTTTTCACACAATTACACATCTTGTTGAATTGGCTAGCTTTTACATGGTAGATCAGACTGACAATTCATGAATTAAAATGGTTTTGGTGACTGTAGCAAGTCTAAAATAACCTTGTCCCGTGTGATAATCGAGTTATCCATGTTTACAAATAGAACTAGAAATATACTGATTGTTTGTATTGAAAAGGGTGACAATATGACCAAGTTTCAGGGGCATACCGACATGCATTATGGCTTTTGGTGGATACCACAACCTGAACGATGCTGGCATCGCAGCGATGAGCCGACGACTTAGTCCATGCGGATGCTGCATCCTAGACCACCGCTTTGCCATATCTAAATTAGGTAATTTAATTTCTTGTACATCCTACCAGAATGACAGTTTCGATTTCATTCCAGAAAATACCTTCAGACCATATGTTTGGTCATGCCTAGGAGTATAGGACGCCTCTCTTTTTTAAAAAACTTATCTTATGTATAAGCCTCTGGCTAACTGTTGCATTGGATTAATAGTGTATACAATTTCAATTTCTGCACTTCCTCTTTAATGGTATGATTCAGCTGATTAGTTTGAGCAATCACCAACATCTTCATGAATATTTAACCGGCCTTTTCTCTAACTCAATGCAGTAGACGCAGATCATATGAAAATAAAACTGCTGTAATACTTCCTCCTTCAAACATCAGAGTTTTCACACTACACTTCCATCTTTATTTAATATATGTCTTCATGTCTCTTGATCAGAAATTCAGAACTTGTTGATGAGGTGCACTACAAATTGTTGATGTACTTCTGCAAAGTCTACATTTCTTAGCGGAATCTCTTTTTAAAATTTATTTCACTCGGTTCAGTGTTTGGCTAAATAATGGCAACATACCAACATATAGATGATTACATGTCTCTTGATCCATCAGTACGAGATAAGGGAGATTTTCGCATGGCATCCATGGATTTGAACACTACATCTTCACAAATTTTGACGCTGTATTGCTATTGGATGAACTGGAAAAGAGGAAAACATACCGAACTATGAATATAAAATGCCTTCATCTTCAACAATGAGCAGGTATGGTGCATCTCGTCCTCAAGTTCTGAATTTCAGATCAAGAGAAACGGAATCACGTATGTTTGTTGTATACTGCCACTTGTGTGTTTAGATGAACTACTTTTTTTCTAGAATAGAGGTAATTATTATTTGACCGGGACTATGCGGGCTTAGGCTGATCTGAACACCTCTATATCAACAAAACCTAGATTTATAGGGGGATCATTACAAATTTCAAGGGAGGAGAGAGGAGGGGGGCTAAGGCCTAAAGGAGGATCGTAGTTATTACACCAAGAAACAAGGATGGAGTCATAAGATGAATTAGAATATTGGTTATCCCAAAGGAAAATGTCCTCGAGATATCTCTCAGAGTCAACAACCAGGTTTTCATCCACATCATTGAAAACAAGGGCGTTTGATCTCTTCAAAACGTTCCAAGCAACACCGGTTCAAATTGTTGTTTCCTCGAAGTTGCAGCAGCGAGAATCCCGAAGTGCATACATGCTCTAAAAGCTGGGCATGTCGTCAACATGGAAGAAAAGGTCCCAGCACTCCCGAGACCTAGGCAGCGGACGAGGAGGTGCTCGGGAATAGAGGTAATTTTCAATATATTCCATCTGTATAGATTTTCTTTCGTGCCGTGGTTATATTTTTCATTTTGGCGGTGATAGTATATCTAAGAAAAAAGACAAGGATTATTTCCTCTTGTTAGCTTTAATCTTGATGATGCTTCTTATAGTTTGGATTTATGTACAACAACAACAAGACTTTTGTACGGTGAAGCCTCCATTTGGGGGAACAAAGCTACTATGTGCATGTGTTTGTTCTTGTATAAATCAGTGCGAGTGGTGGCTAGGTTGTTCACCCGATCGAACATTGCTTGTGTTATTTTCCTGTATCTCTTGAGCCTAAACCAGATCATTTTTTCACTCATAAAATTCAACTTTTTCTCTAATACCATGTCCAAATAATTTGGAACCAGTGTGTTTCCTAAGAAAGTACAGAGAAATGTGATCCCTGGCGGTGGCAGCCTCCGAGTTCACCTGATTCGACATCAACATTGTGATGACCTGACGTCGCTAACTCTCTCTAGCGAGTCTGACGCGGCACTTGGAGAATTTCCCTTTTGTTTTACTTGGAAATAAGATGTACGCTGATGGTGGAAATAGAAGGACTAAGTATTTTTCACGATTCTTGTATTACTTTGCGCACTCTTGGTTTACTTAATATGTTATACAGAGTACTTATTTTGAAATAATTTTGTTTTTCAGGTCATGGTGTGCTTCCAAGGAAATATTCCTTATTTTGAATGAACCTCAAGAAGACATGTACGTTTACTTCTTACAGTACATGTAATGTTTAGACAAAAATACTTGCTCAATTATTTCGTTGAGGGGAGGGCATTTGAAAATAATAACGAAAAATGTTATTCTAAACGGCTGGATTGATGCTCTGCTAAACACGGGCATAGCTGCGCATAGCCTATCCACCGTTGATTCTATCCTCTTTTGATATAGGGAGCACATGTATCCAGACTCAGGATTTGTCTAAGAAGAACTAACGCCGTTAGTGTTCATTTGGCATGCATGCATGAAGCTCTAGCAAAACAAACCTTATCTAATTTCGTTTGCATGAGGCAAACCCTAATGAGCAACATGCGGTAAACACTAAACCAAATATACTACACGGTAAACCGTAATATAATACATGCATGAAGCCCTAACAAAACAAAGCTTATCTAATTTCGTTTTGGTTAGGCAAACCCTAATATACAACATGAGGTAAACCCTAACCCTAATATACTACATGCATGAAGCCCTAGCAAAACAAAGCTTGTCTAATTTCGTTTGCATGAGGCAAACGCTAACGAGCAACATGCAAAACAAAGCTTATCTAATTTTGTTTAGGTGAGGCAAACCCTAACAGACAACATGCCGAGAAACCCTAACTTATTTAATCCTTGTTCTCAATCCCTTCTCATTTTAGATGCTAAATTTTTTGTAGCCAAAACAGTGTGTTAATTTGGAACCCATGCCAACCCCTAGATTCTTGCATGCATGCACAAACTAACACCGTTAGCTCATCCATGTTCCACCCCATTTCCATCTAGAGGTTGCATGCATTTGATCCTTAAATCCAACGGTGCTCTGTCTATACACAGCTACACCCGTAAGTAGCAAATCCGCGTCGATATATATATATATATAGGGTCGCGCTATTTGACACCCAATTTAGAAATATTTTCTTATGTTCTTCTTAACTCTTTAGAACTGTATATTATTTTTACGTCACGTAATTTTTTTCTTACTCTGTAAGTTAAGAAAAACATAATAAAATTTAGAAATGACATAATTTTTTATATACTTGCCATATAAAATTACGATGTAAAATACATATTTTTTGGTGTTTTTACACTATAATGACTCATAAACTTTATTTTTGTGTTGAAATTTTTGGTTATGGTAAATATATAAACATAATTATTCATATACAAAACATAATTTTTTCAATCTAACAACATAAAAATATGTTGGGTGCAGAATAGCAATTCTGCACCCTGGGTGCTATTTGACACCCAGGGTGTAGAATAACTATTCTACACCCACCCTCTATCTTTAGAACCGTATATTATTTTTTCGTTACGTAAATTTTGTATTACCTCGAGAGTTAAGAAGAACATAAGAAAATATTTACATGTCATAATTTTTTTCTTTATATGCCGTATAAAAATACGACATAAAATGTGTATTTTTAGTGTTTTTACGCTATAATTAATCATAAATTATTTTTTATGTCATTTTTTTTGCGTTGTGGTTGAATATGAACATAATTATCTGTATACCTCTTGCTCCCTTACCACCACCAAAACCTCTTGCTCCCGTCCCAGTTCAATACGACTCACATCCGGTCACCAGTGCTTGTTTCCACTGCTTGTTTCCATCCCTAGATCCATCGCCGTTCCACACCACCGGCCGCAGGGAGCCATTCCCGGAGCAGGACGCTCCCAATTGTTTCTTCCTTCGCGATCTCCTCCTCGATCCCCTTTCGGTCCAGTCGCTCCTCCAACCCCTAACCCTAGCTCCGGCGGAACAGCTCACCTCCAAGGTCCTTGTCGGACGATGCACCAACCGTGGGCGTCGCTCCTGACAGTCCACGGTTACTACCCGCCTCCAAGGTCTCCGACCCCGCCATGGTGGGCTTCTTCGCCCACAGATCCAGGCTTGCCATGGATCCCTGCGCCAGCAAGGAACCCACCGCCGGTTCCCCTCGTCCTCATGCACCACCGGAGGCCCTCCTATATTCAAGCCGCCACAACGGATCGGGAGCTGCCCGACGCTGTCGCCGAGTTCGCTGACTGGATATCCCTCACTGCCACGAGCTTCATCTCCCCTCCCTTCGCTTCCTCGACGGCATGACCGCGGGCCGGCCTAGTGTTTTTTACTCAAAGTAGCATCAGCTGGGTCTTGCGTGTTTGCTGCCTGACAGATTTTTGTGCTAATCGAAGTAGCTCTTTCTCTAATACAATTGCTCTGTGTGTTAATTTCTGGTACCAGATTGTTAGCATGGGGTGTTGATTTCTGGTACCAGATTGTTAATCTCCCAGTACCAATTGTGCGAGTCAATTGTGACATCTTATTCAGCACTCAACTTGAAATAATCATGTACTCGTTTTATTTGGGGCATTTGACATTATCAACCGGGGTGCTGACTAATGTCTTTGTCCTGTCAAGTTGCAACCGTGATGTATCTTTTAATTTTGTATTGTGCCAAAGTCTAACACGACTATCTTTGTATTGTGTCAAAGTCCAACTGTGATACACCTTGGTTCAGATTTTAATTTTCCCCTTCAAAGGAGAAACATTGTTGTGCAACTATGTGATGCTCAAAATTTGAGATTCAGATTCTTGCATCAATTTATTGAAGTAGATTGCTTTTCTTCATTCCTTTTTCTATTGTGCCGAAGTCTAACACGACTATTTTTTACATCGTGAGTCCACTTTGGGTATTTAACATTGTATACTGGGTGTTGGATGCATTTTTTCACAAGGGTGCTTAATGGGTTAACATGTGGTGCCGATGACTTAATTTGACCTTGGACTTTTTCTGCATGTTGATTTTTCTTCTTTGCTCAACTCACATGACTTGTGATGATGTGTGTCCTAATTGATCCGTGTGCTTATTTTCTGTAGCCTTGTCTCTTGCAACCACCGGTGCTTAACAAGGTATGCCGCAGTGCTGAATCAAAATGTTTTGTGTAGGGTGCTTAACAAGGTATGTCGTGGTGCTGAATCAAATGGTTTTTGTAGGGTGCTTAACAAGGTATCCATATGTGCTGAACAAGATAGGTACTGAATCGCATGTGACCCCACAGCACATGTGCATGTGTGCTAATCTTTTCTGAGATGTATGGGAATTTTCTCTCAAGCATAGAGTATCTCTAGCAGATATCTTAAATTCTTTCTCTTACACGTGGTGGATCATTGCTGGGGAGTTTCTAATCTCTATTCTTAAGTTTTACATGTTCCTAATTTGTCATTCCTGTTCGTAATCAATTGTTCATTTGCTTGTCCATTCACGGATGTTGTCTGTTCTGATCATCAGGTGCTTGTCTTCATGCCAAACATGCACGAGTGGAAAAGAGGCAGATGAATGCTTGATATCCCGGTGCTGAATGTCGATTATGATGAGTTCTTAATGAGGCATGATCCGGATACTGAATGGAATCAAGGTCATGCACGAATTATTGGATATAGTTCTTGCAGCCAAATAGTCTGAGAACTGGAGCGCATCAGATTCCTGTAAAGTGCTACCCTTTCTCTGAGCTTGATTGAATTATGTTTTTCCTCTTACACCTGGTACTAAATGCATAGTACATATGAAGATACTTGACCCCCATTATCCTCATTTTTTGTTAATTTCGGATCACGTACTGATTGCTTTACCTATGGGTACTTATCTTGTGAACTAAGTCAGGTGCTTAACGGGAACATTTTGGGTGCCTGATTGGTAAGAGAGCGACGCCACCAGAATACCAGATCCTGGCGTTTCAACTATGTGTCCATATACACGGTTCAGTACCGGATCCTTCTTTGGACAGGGTACAGAATGATGATACTAGGCAGTTTTAGTACATGTTGCTAGGCTGGTTCTTATTTTGTACCCAGCTCGACATAATCATGTTGCCGTTTTATTTGAGATTAAACACATGGTACTGGGAGCTATGTGTTTGTAACTGTTAAATTATGGGTATGTTGACCCAGACTCCCGCATGTTTCTGTTTCAAATCTTTTAAGTTGTCTCTGCATTTATGCTCCCACCCGAAGTGTGCCAACTTATCTGTCCATGGTGTCGTGTTTAATTTTGTAGGTGGTGCTTATGTTCAGCAGCATATGTCGTTTCAATTTGCAGCCTTTGAAAAAAAAATGGAAAACTGGTACCTATATACATGAACGTAGACACCATGAAGGTATTCTCGAGGCCTGCACTAGAGCACGGAGGTATGAGGCACCGAATCATCGCGCTAGAACCGAATAAGCGCTTAGGGGATTCAAGTAGTTAGGTGGCACTGGGTAGCATTTGGGGTGAAGACATCCAACCATTATGCTAGTACCGAATCAGTTGCATTAAGGAATTCGGTGGTAGCAACTATATTGGAACCGAACCACATAGGTAGGACGCGTAATATACTAGTCGAGAAATACACACCGATGGCACCGAAACGAGGAGGAATGGAGACAGCGACCTACCCCTGAGACGGGCACATGCGTGGTACCGACCAATTAGGTACGAGGCACTTAACTTCCATGTCGGTACCGAACCAATGTTTTAAGAGGGGAGGCGGCGTCGGTGGCTATGCATCTAGTGGTACCGAACCACGCACCGTATGGCGCTTAAGGGTATCAGGAACATGGTACCGTCTCACTAGGGTGCGTACTATAATAGCGGAACAGGGGGACACACGCTTGGCACCGAAACGACATCCAAACACCCCTTCTGTCTCGGGTACCAAGCATGGAGGTGTGAGGTACCGAATCATCACGCTAGAACCGAATAAGCGCTCAGGGGATTCGGCAATGCATAGCTAACGGCGTTGTAATGAGATGGTGGATACGCCCGAAGACCAACCATAATAAATCTTCATCCTGGTACCGAGTGTATAAGGTCGAGGCACCGAACCATCATGCTAGTACCGAATCAGTCGCACCACATAAGGTCAAGGCACCGAACCATCATGCTAGTACCGAATCAGCCGCACCAACATGAAAGGAATGAGTATGATTTTTCACATTGCTATATATAAGAATAACCAAAATACTTGTCATTTTCACCCAACCGGAGAAAGCAAAAGATTATGCCTCCACCGATGGTAACGGAATGCAATTGTTTAAAGTAAGCACTACAAAGTACATATTTCTCATTTTCTGGGAGATGAAACATACTTTCTAGAACACATCAGACTGAGATAATTTCCAATATTTTGAGCCCTCAAGAAGCATCAGATTACATAGAGGAGACATTAAATCTCTCTCTCTCTCTCTCTCTCTCATACACGACACTAGCTAACCTGTGATGTAGTATATGTTCATATGTGCGGGCTTGCTAGAAGAACCAAAAGAAATGACGACCAAGTACTCCAGTGAGTTTGGCCATTTTAACAAACACAAGCCATGCAGTGGTGCCCACAAAGCTCCGCATCTTCCATGCCTCCAGCAGAGAAAGCGCACCGCCGCGTGCATGGAGCACATGCATCCGCTCAGGCATAAATGGATCTTGGTGGAGGCATCGAGCGGGTTGGGCCTGATGCGGAACCGACGGACGGGCGGCGCGCGAAAGCAGCTGAGCGTAGGGCGGCTGCGAGGCCTCACGGGTGCTACAAAATGAAGCAGGAACGGAGGCCTCCCACTGGGTGGTGGCAGCAGATTTAGAGCATGCTCTTCTTCCACAGTTACCTGCAGGGCATACGCGATGTTCTGGTCAGAGTCGCGTCAGACGGCGATAGGGGAGGCCGTGAGCAGGCTACAGGGGAGGCGGGCGTAGGTGACGCCGGGGGTAGCGGTTGTTGACGGAAAATACTCACCGGGGGAACACACGGTCGCGGCTCCTTGCGACGGACGTAACACTCCGCTGGCGGCCCGCCATCCGGGTTCGCGATTCACCGGAAAGCGGGCGGCGATGGTGACAGTGCGCTCTTTCTCCTTGGCCGAATAAGGATTTGGGTCACGACTGTAGCATGAGGCATGTTTCGACCCAGAGAAGAATCTAGGGGTTCCGAATCAGATCGAAGGTGGTACTGGATTATCAGCTGCTAGTTCGGCACTCCGAATCTGGGAGATCTGTTGTCATGCAAATCGCCACCGAGTAAGCTTCTAGCAGGATCCTATCCTACCGGATGAGACGCTAACGGTGGTTACCATCGCTGTCCTGGCCCATCGGTATTCGGTACCCTCCGCGAGGCCGGGATCTGGCCCGAGTTAAGTACGGGGAAGCATGCCAGCCCATGCCCGGGTACCTGCTGTTTGAATTTTAAAACGGGCCTGTACGCGCTGACAGATCTGTGGGCTGACTGACAGGCACTGCGAACAGCAGCTGTTTACTACCTTTTTGTTAATAGTTTTTTAAACCAAGATTCAAACAAAAGCTGTGAACACCACCAAAATAGAACGGCCATACTATGAAAAGTTTCCTCTTTTGCTTGTGCATGTGATATGCTAGGTGAGAGAAAGTAGTTTCATAATACTTGGTGTAAATTGGAAAAGAAAAAGAATAGACATCGGATACGCATCGCGAAGCACATGTGTGGTGATAGATGCTTCCTCTAGCGATGATGAACGTATATATCTTCCTGATATAATTGACATTGGAGGTCCTGGAAGGAATCAACGCTCATGAGGTCGTGAATGCTAGAAGTTATGTATCAGTTGATTTCCTCCTTCGGTTCTTCATTTTGTGAGTTTGATATACTCCCTCTGTCTTAAAATAGATGTAGTAGAGTTGTCTAAATTTAAATGTATCTAGACAAAAGTTTGGAAAATTTGAGACATCTATTTTGAGAAGGAGGTCACTATATATGGCTGTTTAGTCTCTACAACGAAATTGCAGAATTCGTCGATAACTTATGATTCTTTTATGAGACTTGGAATTCTTGTAGTCTTTAAGTAGATTTTGATTGTTGTGGTACATACATATCTTGGAAATTAGTACTTTTTATGAAGATTTGTAAATGAACAAAAAAAGGACCCAATCCTATGCTACCCATTTTGGTGGTAGTCACTCAGATCTTATCTATATATGTTTTGCCTATTGCCTATTTTTCTTTTTTTTGTTCATATCTTTTACTGATGTACAGAGTTAAGCAAGTACGTTTCATGTTTGCATACATGGAGTTCCTTGCTACAGTGATGTGGTTTAGTTTGATACCCTGCATTTTTCGCTATGCAGTCCCCCGAATCACTTGTGTTGCATTGACAATTTTTCCGATCATGCTTACTTTCGACTTTGTCCGACATGCAAATTATCTATAAGAATCACAAGTGAGGCTCTAAGTTCTTTTTTGTAAACTTGAAAGGCTCCGGAGATTTCTCCTTTTTATTCATATTTTCCATTGTCGTACGCAAGTAATAGATATTTTCATATTCATCACGGAGCAATATCTTCGGGTTTTCGTGGCCATGTGCTTTGCGTCGGGCATTACTTGGAAGCCGGTAAGCGCTGCGTAACGAGGAGATGGTAAAGAAGCACAAGCAACGTGAGGACGAGCGTCACAAGAAAGAGGAGGAAGAGGAGCGCCTCGCTAAGGAGACTCGTGCTGCAGAGAGGGAAAGGCAGCATCGAACGGCGTGGCGCTCCATGGAGGAAGACGAAGAGCACAAGAAGAAGGGAAAAGGGCCTCTGTTCTAGACTTTGAGTATGTTGAACTTTGAGCATTTTGTGAACTTTGAGTATTTAAGCCCCTTAAGGGGAAAACACCATGTATTGGGTGCTTGTGTTCGAATATGTCATAAACCTCGTGTTATTTTGTATGTGCCAATAACTATGGTTTTTGTGGTTGTACTTGCGTTCGAGATTTGCCCCCGAAACATGCAGAAGAATGGCTGGGAGGCATGATTCATGAGTGCGTGGCGCCATGAGTGGTGGCGCTTCACTGTGCAACGCCACGAGCTAAGGCGTTGCACCGTGCAACGCCACCACTCATGGCACCGCATATTGTCTCAAATACTTACAGAAGCTTATGTAAGTTTTTGAGCCAATGTGCGGCGTCATGAGCGATGGCGTTGCACTGTGCAATGTCCTGGCTCGTAGCGTTGCACGGTGCAACGCCATCACTCATGGCGCCGCACATTGGCTCAAAAAACTTACCGAAGCTTCTGTATGTTTTGGGAGCTATGTGCGGCGCCATGAGTGGTGGCGTTGAACCGTGCAATGCCTTAGCTTGTGGTGTTGCACGGTGCAACGCCACCACTCATGGCGTCACACCTTCCTGTAGCCTGCAGACAAGCGCATAGCTATTTTGCGGCGCCGTGGGCTATGGTGTTGGAGATATGCCCTATAGGCAATAATAAAAGTGGTTATTATTATATCTTTGTGTTTATGATAAATGTTTACATTCATGCTATAACAGTATTAAACAAGAAACATTAATACTTGTGTGATTTGTAAACTAAATTAGAGTCCCTGGTAAAGCCTCTTTATAATGCTAGCTTGTTGATTAATAGATGACCGTGGTTTCTCGATCATCAACATTGAGATGTTATTAATAACAAGATCATATCATTAGGAGAATGGTATGATGGACATACTCCTATAGATAAGAGTAGCATTAAGATCAAGTCATTTCAATAGTTCGTTTGCTATAAGCTTTCTGATACATAGTAACCTAATTCCTTCGACCATGAGATCATGCTAATCACCATCACCGGAAGGATGCTTTGATGACATCAAACACCACACCGTAACTGGGTGGCTATAAAGGTGGCATTGAGTGTTCGAAAAGTATGGGTTGAGACACGTGGATCAAGAGTGGGATTTGTCCATCCATATGACAGATAGATATACATTGGGCCCTCTCGGTGGAATGTCATCCAATTAGCTTGCAAGCATGTGACTGGCTCACAAGGGATCACATATCACGGGAACAAGAAAAGACTACTTATCGGTAACGAGGTTGAACTAGGTATGCAGAGATACCGACGATCAAAACCTCGGATAAGTAAACTATCATGAGACAAAGGGAAATTGGTATCGTATGTAAGTGGTTCATTCGATCGCAAAGTAATCATAGAAATATGTGGGAGCCATATGAATTTCCAGATTCCTCTATTGGTTATTGATTGGAGAAGTGTCTCGGTCATGTCCGCATAATTCATGAATCGTAGGGAGACACACTTAAGGATTCGATGTTGTTTAGTAGATATGGAATGTTAATAGGGATACCGAATGTTGTTCGGAGTCTCGGATGGGATCTGGGATATCACGAGGAGATCCGGAATGGTCCGAAGAATAAGATTCATATAAGGAAAGTCCGATTTTGGAGTTCGGGAAAGTTTCCGATGGTGACATCGGAGAGGTTCTAGAAGGGTCTAGAAGGTTCACCAGAACGGAAGGGGAATGGTCCATGAATGTGTCATGGATATGTGGAATGATTGGATCATATCCTAGGTCACTTGGTGTTGGCATTTGCAAGAGAGAAATAAAGCTCTAAATTGAAAGTCAAACGAGAAGTTTGAAAAGTGAAATTGGAACGATGGTTTCCTAGTGGAAGAAGAAACAAGTCCTTCTCTCAATACAACTTGGGTTTGGGTTTGGATTAAAACCCACCCCTCCCAAGGCTGCCCCTCCCTCTCATAAATAGAGGGGGAGGGCTGCCCCAACACCACAAGAGCCAAGCCCTCCCCACACCTGCCGCCGCCATGTCGCCACGCCGCAGCATGCCGCTGCCTCCAGCCGCCGCCGGTTCGTCGCCGCCGACACCTCCTCCTCCTCCCTGTCATCTAAACCCTAGGTATCCGAGAAACCCTAATCCACCATAACTCGCACTGGCTTAGGCGAAGCCCTGCGGGATCTTTCCTCTACTTCCGACACCACGTCGTCGTGCTACCAGAATCACGAAGGGAGAACTACAACCTCCGCTGCCTACTGGAACAAGGGAGAGGAAGGTCTTCATCGAAAATTTAACGTGTGATCATGGAAGCGCCGAATGCAATACCGAAGGATCGTCTACGCGATCCTGAGATCAGCAAGTGTACGGCTACATCACCCACGAGAATCTGCTTTCGTTAACCGCTTTGGAATCTTCGAGGGTGAGTGCTTCTATCGACTCGTTGCTACAATATAGTAGATAGATCTTGGCTTGTTTGTGTGCATGCGGTAGAAATTTTTTGTTTTCCATGCTACGAACCCCTACAGTGGTATCAGAGCCGTGTCTATGTAGATCTGTTGCACGAGTAGAACACAATGGTCATTGTGGGCGGTGGTGCTTTTATTATCACTTGATTTTTGTGTACTTTGCATCTTGCGGTATGATGGGATGAAGCGGCCCGGGCTAACCTTGCATGACATCGTTCATGAGACTTGCTCCACGCTCAACATGCAACTTGTATTGCATAAGTGGCTTTGCGGGTGTCTGTCTCTCCCATCATAGTATATATTTAATTTACAACGAGCACTTGATAGTTGAAGCATCAACATTGTGGTTCTTGTTCGTAAGTTAGAACGACACTTATTGAAAGCCCCATACCACGTAAAATATGCAAAGAAAATTAGAGGCGTCTAACTTTGTTTTGCAGGGGTGTGCTGTAATGTGATATGACCATGATTGTAATTATATATGATGTATGCAATGTTCCTTATTGTAAGTTGGCAACCGGTAGGAGCCATATGGTTGTCCTTTAAATTCCGTTAAGACCTGCATATTATGAATTGCATGTGATGTTAATCCTTTTATGCATCTTGTATTGCTTAGTTCACGATGGTAGCATTATAAGATGATCTATCAAGCAATTTCAAGTTTTAAAGTGTTCATCCTTAGTAAGCACCGTTCCTAAAGCTCATTGTTTCGAAGCACCACGTGATGATCGAGTGTGTTAGATTCTGCGAGTGTATACAACGTGAGCAAGCCAGATTTGCTCATGCGGAAGCTAAGGTTTGATCTTGACGAGCCTAGCATGTACAGACATGGTCTCGGAACACGGATCACCGAAAGGTAAAGCATGAGTCATATAGAAGATATGATGAACATGTTGATTGTTCGCCATTGAAGCTACATCAACTCTCGTGATGATCGGTTTTGATGCGGTGGATTTGGTTCGTGTGATCACTAAAACAATTTTAGGGATATTGTTTTGAGTGGGAGTTCACCTAGATTAATTTAACTATTAATTAGAACTCAGTTTGTCATAAACTTAGTCTAAACTATTGCAAATATGTTGTAGATCAATGGCGGCCCCTACCATCAATTTTAATGCATTCTTAGAGAAAGAAAAGTTGAAAAACAATGGAAGCAACTTCGTGGATTGGTTCCGCAATTTGAGGATTGTCCTCAATGCTGGTAATTTGACCTATGTGCTGGATGCACCGCTAGGTAACCCGCCTGCAGCTGATGCTACCGATGAGGTAAAGAATGTTTTCCTCGCTCGGAAGAATCAGTACTCCATAGTTCAGTGTGCTATCTTGTATGGTTTGGAATCGGAGCTTCAGAAAAGGTTTGAGAACCATGACCCACATGATATTTTCCGTGAACTCAAAATGATATTTGAGGTTCACGCGGCAGTTGAGAGTTATGAGGCTTCTGAGAAGTTCTTTAACTGCAAGATGGAAGAGGGCAGCTCCGTCAGTGAGCACGTGCTTAAGATGTCTGGGCACGCAAGTAAACTCCAAAGCTTGGGTATAGTGATTCCTAATGCTTTGGGGATTCACCGTGTCCTCCAATCACTACCACCAAGTTACAAGAACTTTGTGATGAACTACAATATGCAAAACATGGACAAGTCGTTGCCAGAACTCTTCTCCATGTTAAAGTCTGCAGAAGTGGAGATCAAGAAAGAGCACCAAGTGTTGTTGGTCAATAAGACCACCAAATTCAAGAAGCAAGGCAAGTCTAAGAAAAAGGGAAACTTCAAGAAGGGCGGTAAGAAAGTTACCGCGCCGGCGAAGAAGACCAAGACTGGGCCTAAGCCTGATACTGAGTGCTTTTACTGCAAGGGAGAGGGTCACTGGAAACGGAATTGCCCAAAGTACTTGGCGGATTTGAAGAACGACAACATCAAGAAGAAAGGTATATCTGATATACATGTTATTGATGTGTATCTCACTAGTACTTGTAGTAGTGCGTGGGTATTTGATACTGGTTCGGTTGCTCATATTTGTAACTCAAAACAGGTGCTGCAGAATAAAAGGAAGCTAGCGAAGAACAAGGTGACAATGCGCGTTGGAAATGGATCAAAGGTTGATGTGATCGCGGTCGGCACGCTACCTCTTCATCTACCATCGGGATTAGTTTTATACTTAAATAATTGTTATTTGGTGTCTGCGTTGAGCATGAACATTATAACCAGATCATGTTTATTGCGAGACGGTTACTTGTTTAAGTCCGAGAATAATGGTTGTTCGATTTATATGAGTAATATGTTTTATGCACATGCACCTTTGATAGATGGTCTATTCTTATTGAATCTCGATTGTAGTAATGCACACATTAATAACATTGAGGATAAACGTTTGAAATTGAGCGATAACTTGACCTATATGTGGCATTGTCGTCTTGGTCATATTGGAGTGAAGTGTATGAAGAAACTCCATTCCGATGGACTTCTTGAATCACTTGAAAGATGTGAAGCATGTCTGATGGGTAAAATGACTAAGACTCCATTTTCTGGTATGATGGAGTGAGCTATGGACTTATTGGAAATCATACATACCGATGTGTGTGGCCCAATGAGTGTAGCATCGCGCGGTGGTTATCGTTATGTTCTTACCTTCACGGATGACTTGAGTAGATATGGGTATATCTATTTCATGAAACATAAGTCCAAAACTTTAGAGAAGTTTAAGGAATTTCAAAGTGAGGTAGAGAATCAACGTAACAAGAAGATTAAATTTTTACGATCTGATCGTGGAGGTGAATATCTAAGTTACGAGTTTGGCGAGCATTTGAAGAGATGCGGAATACTTTCACAATTGACACCGCCGGGAACACCACAACGTAATGGTGTGTCCGAACGACATAATTGAACTCTCTTAGATATGGTTCATTCTATGATGTCACTTACAGATTTACCGCTATCATTTTGGGGTTATGCATTAGAAACAGCCGCATTCACTTTAAATAGGGCACCATCTAAACCCCTTGAAACGACACCGTATGAATTATGGTTTGGGAAGAAACCTAAATTTTCGTTCCTTAAAGTTTGGGGTTGCGAAGCTTATGTAAAGAAATTACAGCCCGACAAGCTTGAACCCAAAGCGGAAAAATGCGTCTTCATAGTATACCCGAAATAAACTATTGGGTATACCTTCTATCATAGATCCGAGGGAAAAATCTTCGTTGCCAAGAATGGATCCTTTCTAGAGAAGGAGTTTCTCTCGAAAGAAGTGACTAGAAGGAGAGTAGAACTCGACGAGGTTGTTGAACCTTCTCTCGAACTTGCGAGTAGCGCAGCACCGGAAGTAGTTCCTGTGGCACCTGTACCAATAAGAGAGGAAGCTAATGATGTTGATCATGAAACTTTGGTTGAAGTTATTATAGAACCTCGCAGGTCGACGAGAACTCGTACCACTCCTGATTGGGATGATCCCGTTATGAGTGTTATGTTGGTGGACAACACCGATGACCCTGCGACATATGAGGAAGCGATGATGAGCCCAGATTCCAATAAATGGCAAGAAGCCATGAAATCCGAGATTGGATCCATGTACGAAAACCAAGTATGGACTTTGGTGGACTTACCGGATGGCCGGAAGGTTGTCGAGAATAAATGGATTTTCAAGAAGAAAACAGATGCTGATGGTAATGTTACTGTCTATAAAGCTCGACTTGTCGCAAAAGGATTTCGACAAATTCAAGGAGTTGACTACGATGAGACTTTCTCACCAGTAGCGAAGCTAAAGTCTATGAGGATTATGTTAGCAATCGCTGCATATTATGATTATGAGATATGGCAGATGGATGTCAAAACGGCGTTCCTCAATGGATACATTGATGAAGAGTTGTATATGATGCAACCCAAAGGTTTTGAAGATCCTAAAGATGCTAACAAGGTATGCAAACTTCAACGGTCCATATATGGATTGAAGCAAGCATCCCGGAGTTGGAATCAACGTTTTGATAAGGTGATCAAAAGCTTTGGTTTTATACAAACTTATGGAGAAGCTTGTATTTACACGAAAGTGAGTGGGAGCTCTGTAGCATTCTTAATACTATATGTAGATGACATATTGTTGATTGCGAATGATGTAGACCTTATTAATAGTGTCAAGGATTATTTGAATAATAGTTTTTCAATGAAAGATCTTGGCGAAGCAGATTACATATTAGGCATAAAGATTTATAGAGATAGACCGAGACGCCTAATATCATTGTCACAGAGTACATATTTGGACAAAGTTCTAAAGAGGTTTGAAATGGAAGATAGCAAGAAAGGGTTCTTGCCCATGTTGCCCAATACGACCTTAAGTAAAACTCAAAGTCCTGCAACGGCAGAAGATAGAGAAAGGATGAGTAAGACTCCCTATGCCTCAGCCATAGGATCTCTTATGTATGCCATGCTATGTACTAGACCCGATATTGCATATGTTGTTAGTTTGACTAGCAGATATCAAAGTGATCCAGGAGTGGATCATTGGACAGCGGTCAAAAACATCCTTAAGTACTTGAGAAGAACTAAGGATATGGTTCTTTCTTATGGAGGTGATGAACAACTCGTTGTTAATGGTTACATCGATGCTAGTTGGAACACCGATCCGGATGATTCTAAATCTCAATCTGGATACGTATTTACTTTGAATGGTGCAGCAGTTAGCTAGAGGAGTGCAAAGCAAAGCGTTGTGGCGAGATCTTCAACTGAATCGGAATGCATAGCTGCTTCGGAGGCTTCACAAGAGGCGATATGGATGAAGGAGTTCATTACAGAGCTCGGTGTGGTTCCAAGTGCGCTGGACCAAATGTCTATCTATTGTGATAACATGGGCGCCATAGCCAATGCGCAATAACCAAGGCACACAAGAAGCTGAAGCATATCAAGCTACGTTTTCACGCTATTCGAGAGCATGTCCAAGATGGTGACATAAAGATTTGCAAAGTACACACAGATCTGAATGTGGCGGATCCGTTGACTAAACCTCTCCCGAGGGCAAAACATGACCAACACCAAATCGCCATGGGTGTTCGGTATATTACCATGTAATCTAGATTAGTTGACTCTAGTGCAAGTGGGAGACTCTTGGAGATATGCCCTAGAGGCAATAATAAAAGTGGTTATTATTATATCTTTGTGTTTATGATAAATGTTTACATTCATGCTATAACAGTATTAAACAGGAAACATTAATACTTGTGTGATTTGTAAACTAAATTAGAGTCCCTGGTAAAGCCTCTTTATAATACTAGCTTGTTGATTAATAGATGATCGTGGTTTCTCGATCATGAACATTGAGATGTTATTAATAACAAGATCATATCATTAGGAGAATGGTATGATGGACATACTCCTATAGATAAGCGTAGCATTAAGATCAAGTCATTTCAATAGTTCGTTTGCTATAAGCTTTCTGATACATAGTAACCTAATTCCTTCGACCATGAGATCATGCTAATCACCATCACCGGAAGGATGCTTTGATGACATCAAACACCACACCGTAACTGGGTGGATATAAAGGTGGCATTGAGTGTTCAGAAAGTATGGGTTGAGACACATGGATTAAGAGTGGGATTTGTCCATCCATATGACAGATAGATATACTCTGGGCCCTCTCGGTGGAATGTCATCCAATTAGCTCGCAAGCATTTAACTGGCTCACAAGGGATCACATATCATGGGAACGATAAAAGAGTACTTATCGGTAACGAGGTTGAACTAGGTATGTAGAGATACCGGCGATCAAAACCTCGGATAAGTAAACTATTGTGAGACAAAGGGAAATTGGTATCGTATGTAAGTGGTTCATTTGATCGCAAAGTAATCATAGAAATATGTGGGAGACATATGAATTTCCAGATTCCTCCATTGGTTATTGATCGGAGAAGTGTCTCTACTATGTTCGCATAATTCACGAACCGTAGGAGACACACTTAAGGATTCGATGTTGTTTAGTAGATATGGAATGTTAATAGGGATACCAATGTTGTTGAGTCTCGGATGGGATCCGGGATATCACGAGGAGATCCGGAATGGTTCGGAGAATAAGATTCATATAAGGAAAGTCTGATTTCGGAGTTCAGGAAAGTTTCCGATGGTGACATCGGAGAGGTTTTAGAAGGGTCTAGAACGTTCACCAGAACGGAAGGGGAATGGTCCATGAATGTGTCATGGATATGTGGAATGATTGGGTCATATCCTAGGTCACTTGGTGTTGGCATTTGCAAGAGAGAAATAAAGCTCTAAATTGAAAGTCAAACGGGAAGTTTGAAAAGTCAAACTGGAACAATGGTTTCCTAGTGGAAGAAGAAACAAGTCCTTCTCCCAATCCAACTTGGGTTTGGGTTTGGATTCAAACCCACCCCTCCCAAGGCTGCCCCTCCCTCTCGTAAATAGAGGGGGAGGGCTGCCCCAACACCACAAGAGCCAAGCCCTCCCCACACCCGCGCCGCCGCCGCCCTAGCCGCCGTCGACACCTCCTCCTCCTCCCGGTCATCTAAGCCCTAGGTCTCCGGGAAACCCTAATCCACCATAACTCGCACCGGCTTAGGCGAAGCCCTACGGGATCTTCCCTCTACTTCCGACACCATGCCGTCATGCTGGCGGAATCATGAAGGGAGAACTACAACCTCTACTCTTTGGAACAAGGAGAGGAAGGTCTTCATCGAAAACAACGTGTGACCGACCCATGAAGCGCTGAACGCAGTGCCGGAAGGATTGTCTACGCGATCTTGAGATCGACAAGTGTACGACTACATCACCCATGAGAATCTGCTCTCGTTAACCGCTTTGGAATCTTCGAGGGTGAGTGCTTCTATCGACTCGTTGCTACAATCTAGCAGATAGATCTTGGCTTGTTTGTGTGCATGCGGTAGAAATTTTTTGTTTTCCATGCTACGAACCCCTACATATGGCACCGCACATCCCAGCCAATGTAAATTGGAAGCTTCTGTTAGTAGAAGCTTCTATTGATTTGGGGATAATATATATACTTTTGTTACTACTATGTCAACATTTCAAATGAGTAATTCTATTATGTTTGAGACACTTCATGGATACATGGATAGACATTTTTTTTGTAATGGCAAATAGAACTAATCATGCACGAGTGATAGAAATTGTTCACATCTACTTGAGCATGGATACATGGACTATTAGGAGTCCATTACAAGTACTACCAAGTTCAAACGACCGATAGAGCAAATTCACTACAAGTTCACACGATGAGTTCACATCTACCAAGTTCCCGCGACAAGTTCAGAAGCTAACTATACCACATCTACTCTACTTCCCACGGGTCGTCTTCTTTCCTCGTACCCTTCTCATGGGAATCTTCCTCCTCCTCGGTTCCTCTTCATCATCTTCCTCCTCCTCGGTTCCTCTTCATCATCTTCCTCTAAACGGTATTTCTTACGTGCCTTCTTTGCCTTGGCCGTGGAAGGGTCGGGTGTGTAAGGCTTCTTGGGTTGCCTTGGCTTGAGCACGTAGTCGGACCGCTCGTGGACCTTGTATTGAGTGTAGTTGCCCAACGTCATCTCGTCAGAGACGCTTTCCTCATTTTGGGGCTATCAACAAAAGAAGAATGGTAAGGAGATATAGTAATGCAAGGGTTAGTGGGGATGCAATGCTTTACTACCACAGGTGTGTTTAACTCGTCCTCGGATGCGGAGTGATGATCGCCGGAATGGTCATCTTGGGGCGTGTTGGACCGTGACGCGGACGGTGTTGCCACATCGGGGTCACGACAACCTAGCAAGTTCGATAGCCGCCTTAACTGTTGGGCCTGCTTCTTAACGAACCCTCTAAACATACCTTCTCTCCATGAGGGTATGCCTCGAAAGCATCCTCGCATGAATCGGCGGACTTCCTTACCTTCCCGCGCTGTCATAGACAAGAAGAAACTAGTAATTCATCCGTGTGAGGTGTGACAAGGGCCAAGACGGAAAACAAACATTCGGCACACATTACAACGAATTTGACCAAAGGAGCAAACTTGGCTTGTCGCCATCCTCTGACCATCTTGTTGTATTGTTCAGTTGCAAGCTCATCAAACAACAATGGCTCCTCCAAGATTTCATCCCGAAATGCTCGTGGGTATAGCTCCACCCGTGCATTGTCAAGGAACCATGTGATGTAGTTGTTCAAAGAATCCTGACAAAAGCCCCTTCCCTGTGTTCCTTTTGCTTTCTTAACCTCGATCACACATGTGATGTAGTTGTTGAAAGAATCTTGAATTTGTCAATGTGCTTCCTGTGAAGCTTGTCCCAATCCTTCTCCTTCTTCTGCTTCTTCCTGTCCAAGCTACACACGACAACAAGTCCTAGAGCGTTATTTGTCGAAGGATAAATACATCGCAGGTTAAGGCAGTTGATATCTTACCCATGGATCCCTATGTCCGTGTCCTTCCACTCAGACGGGACAATCTGAAATAACCCAAACTGGGTCATGACACGTTGTGGCTGGTGATGCTCAACAACCCACATGCATACCATGGGGCAACACATTAGCCACAGACGGGCTTCTTCTGTGCACATCGGGTTAAGGCGATAGTCGTCTGGGACACCAAAGTTTTCCCTTGGACCGTAGGCCCCCCATGTCACCTGCAACATACCACACTCATGTCAAGTTTGAAGATTACAAATTCAAGACATATAATTGACCGCACCCGAGGAAATTACCTGATCAATGGTGATCGTGTCAAACTTGTTGGTGTACCTCTTGTGCACCGCCACTAGGTCGCCTGGCGGGTCAAAGACCACATCCCACTTGTAAGCCCACGTGGGGAGCATGAGGTCATTGTCGTCATCTGTTGGAGATATGCCCTAGAGGCAATAATAAATATAGTTATTATTATATCTTTGTGTTTATGATAAATGTTTACATTCATGCTATAATAGTATTAACAAGGAAACATTGATACTTGTGTGTTTTGTAAACTTAATTTGAAGTCCCTAGTATAGCCTCTATACTTCACTAGCTTGTTGGTTGATTAATGATTGTGGTTTCCCTATCATGAACATTGAGATGTTATCAACAACAAGATCATATCGTTAGGAGAATGATATGGTGGACATACTCCTATAGATAAGCGTAGCATAAAGATCAAGTCATTTCATTAGTTCAATTGCTATATGCTTTACGATACATAGTAACCTAATTCCTTCGACCATGAGATCATGCATATCACCTTTCTTGGATGGATGCTTTGATGACATCAAACACCACACCGTGGCGGGTGGTTATAAAAGTGGCATTGAGTGTTGGAAGGTATTGGTTGAGACACATGGATCAAGAGTGGGATTTGTCCATCCACATGACGGATAGATATACTGGGCCCTCTCGGTGGAATGTCATCCAATTAGCTTGCAAGCATGTGACTTGGTCACAAGGGATCACATATCACGGAACGAGAAAAGAGTACTTATCAAGAATAAGGTTGAACTAGGTATGCGAGATATCTGACGATCATAACCTTGGGTAAGTAACATATCGTGAGACAAAGGGAAATTGGTATCGTATGTAAGTGGTTCATTCGATCATAAATCGTTGAAATATGTAGAGCCATATGAATTTCCAGATTCCTCTATTGGTTATTGTTCGGAGAAGTGTCTCGATCATGTCGCATAATTCACGAACCGTAGGAGACACACTTAAGGATTTGACGTTGTTTGAGTAGTTATGGTATTATGAGAAAGAGACCGAATGTTGTTCGAGTCTCGGATGGGATCCGGATATCACGAGGTGATCCGGAATGGTCCGAGAATAAGATTCATATAAGGAAAGTCCTGCTTTGAGTTCGGGAATGATTCCGTGTTTTCATCGGGAATGTTCTAGAAGGTTCCGGATTGTCCCAAGACTCCGGGGAAGGGTACATGAATGTGTCATTGCTCATTGAATGATTGCATCATGTACTAAGTGTTATTGCTGTCCCAAATAAAGGATTAAATTGAATCCTAAAACAGAAAAGTCAAATGTCCAGCTTTGAAAGTCAAACCGCCAAAACAAGAAACTGTGGGAAACAAGCAAGAGGAGTTGGAACCAACTGGAGGAGGAGTAGGACTCCTCCAGGCCCGCCAGCCCTAGGCCGAGTTGGGGAGGACTCCTCCTCCTGGCGCCAAGGACCTCCCTCCCATAAAAGGAGGCAGGGGCTCCTCCCATAGACACAATACTTTCTACTCTAGATCTCCTGTTTAGAGTTTTGGTTTAGAGCTTCTAATTGCTTTAGCCAACAGTTTAGAGCCTTCTAATTGGTTTAGAGCCTCTAATTGGTGTGTCTAATTACTAGGCCACTAATCCTCTCTCATAAGCTCCACCATACTCAAGCACCGCTTAAGGCCTGCGGGATCTCCTCTACTTCCCAGACTACGCCACAGCCGGAATCGCGAGGAGAGTGCTACAACCTCCGCCACTGGAACAAGGAGAGGAAGGTCTTCGCCGAGTACCGAACGTGTGACCGATCAAGGGAGCGCCGAACGTATACTGAAGGATCGTCTACACGATCTTGAGATCGGAAGAGTACGACTACATCACCCACGAGAATCCGCCTCGTTAACCACTTTGGAATCTTCGAGGGTGAGTTCCTCTATCGACTCGTTGCTACAATCTAGTAGATAGATCTTGGCTTGTTTGTTTGTATGCGATAGAAAATTTTGTTTTCCATGCTACGAACCCCTCAAAGGGTATCGAGCCGTGTCTATATGTAGATCTGTACATTGAGTAGAACACAATGGTCATTGTGGGCGTTGATGCTTTTATTGTAGATTGCTTTTGTGTACTTTGCATCTTGCGGTATGTTGGGATGAAGCGGCGGGCTAACCTTACATGACATCGTTCATGAGACTTGCTCCACGCTTGACATGTAACTTGTATTGCATAAGTGGCTTTATGGTGCATGTTTCTCCTAGCATAGTTAAGATCCAATTTACAACGGGTGATCAACAATGCTAGTATCAATGTTGTGGTTCTTGTTCGTAAGTTAGAACGACACTTATTGAAAGCCCCAAACCACGTAAAATATGCAAAGAAAGTAGAAGCGTCTAACTTTGTTTTGCGAGGTGTCTGATGATGTGATATGGCCATGATTGTGATTATATTCGATGTATGCAATGTTCCTTATTGTAAGTTGACAACCGGCAGAGCCATATGGTTGTCTTTAATTTATGTTAAGACCTGCGTGTCTATTCAAAGTAGTTGTAATAGTTGAAGCCGTGGGCGACAACCATGGAGAAGCGTCATTGACCTTGATGCAATGCGGTGATGATGGAGATCATGTTCGGTTGAAGATGGAGATCGGAGGCACGAAGAAGAAAACCATATCATATCACATATATATTGAATTGCATGTGATGTTAATCCTTTATGCATCTTGTATTGCTTAGTAGACTACGGTAGCATTATAAGATGATCCCTCATGCACATCAATTTCAAATCATAAAGTGTTCACCCTTAGTTAGCACCGCTGCTAAAGCTTGTTGTTCAAGCACCACGTGATGATCGGGTGTTCTAGATTCGCAAGTGTATACAACGTGAGCAAGCCATTTGCTCATGCGTAAACTAAGGTTTGATCTTGACGCCTAGCATGTATGGACATGGTCTCGAACACGGATTACCGAAGGTAAAGCATGAATCGATAGTAGATATGATGAACATGACGATTGTTCGCCATTGAAACTATATCAACTCTCGTGATGATCGGTGTTGATGTAGTGGATTTGGTTCGTGTTATCACTAAAACAATGTGAGGGATGTTGTTTTGAGTGGGAGTTCACCTAGTTTAATTTCATTAATTAATTTGAACTCAATTTGTCATAAACTTAGTCTAAACTATTGCAAATATGTTGTAGATCAATGGCAGCCCTACCATCAATTTTAATGCGTTCTAGAGAAAGAAAAGTTGAAAAACAATGGAAGCAACTTCAGGATTGGTTCCGCAATTTGAGGATTGTCCTCAATGGTAATTTGACCTATGTGGATGCACGCTGGTGACCCACTGCGGTGATGCTCCCGATGAAGTAAAGAACGTTTACCTCGCTCGGAAGAATCGATCTCCATAGTTCAAAGGTGCTATCTTGTATGGTTTAGAATCGGAGCTTGAAAAGGTTTGAAGAGTCGACCCATATGATATTGTCGAGGATCTCAAATTGATTTTTGAGACTCATGCGGCAATTGAAAGCTATGAGGCTTCAAAAGTTCTTTAACCGCAAGATGGAAGAAGGCAGTCCGGTGAGCATGTGCTTAAGATGTCAGGCACGCAAATAAACTTCAAAGCTTGGGTATTGTGATTCCTAATGCTTTGGGGATTTACCGTGTCCTCCAATCACTACCACCAAGTTACAAGAACTTTGTGATGAACTACAACATGCGTAACATGAACAAGACGTTGCGAACTCTTTGCCATGTTGAAATCTGCGTAAGTGGAGATCAAGAAAGAGCACCAAGTGTTGTTGGTCAATAAGACCACCAAATTCAAGAAAGGCAAGTCTAAGCAAAGGGACACTTCAAGAAGGGTGGTAAGAAAGCTACCACGCCGAAGAAGACCAAGGCTGGACCTAAGCAAACCGAGTGCTTTTACCGCAAGGAGAAGGTCATCGAAGGAATTGCCCAAAGTACTTGGCGGATCTGAAGAACGGCAACATCAAGAAGAAAGGTATATCCGATATACATGTTATTGATGTGTATCTCACTAGTACTCGTAGTAGTGCAGGTATTTGATAATCTTGGTTCGGTTGCTCATATTTGTAACTCAAACAGTCTTTGCCGAATAAAAGGAAGCTAGCGAAGAACGAGGTGACGATGCGTGGGAAACGGATCAAAGGTTGATGTGATCGCGGTGACGCTACCCCTTCATCTACCATCGGGATTAGTTTTATACTTAAATAATTGTTATTTAGTGCTGCGTTGAGCATGAACATTATCTCGTGATCTTGTTTATTGTAGACGGTTACTTGTTTAAGTCATAGAATAATGGTTGTTCGATTTATATGAGTAATATGTTTTACGCACATGCACCTTTGATAGATGGTCTATTCTTATTGAATCTCGATAGTGGAAATACACATATCAACAACATTGAGGCTAAACGTTTGAAATCAGCGATAATTGACCTATATGTGGCATCGTCGCCTTGGTCACATCGGAGTGAAACGTATGAAGAAACTCCATTCGATGGACTTCTTGAATCACTTGATTTTGAATCACTTGAAAGATGCGAAGCATGTCCGATGGGAAAATGACTAAGACTCCATTTTCGGTATGATGGAGCGAGCTACGGACTTATTGGAAATCATACATACCGATGTGTGTGGTCCAATGAGTGTAGCATCGCTGGTGGTTATCGTTATGTTCTTACCTTCACGGATGACTTGAGTAGATATGGGTATATCTATTTCATGAAACATAAGTCCGAAACTTTCGAGAAGTTTAAGGAGTTTCAAAGTGAGGTAGAGAATCAACGTAACAAGAAGATTAAATTTCTACGTTCTGATTGTGGAGGTGAATATCTAAGTTACGAGTTTGGCGAGCATTTAAAGAAGTGCGGAATACTTTCACAATTGACACCGCCGAACACCACAACAGAATGGTGTGTCCGAACGTAATCGAACTCTCTTAGATATGGTTCGCTCTATGATGTCACTTACAGATTTACCGCTATCATTTTGGGGTTATGCATTAGAAACAGCATTCACTTTAAATAGGGCACCGTCTAAATCCGTTGAAACGACACCGTATGAATTATGGTTTGGGAAGAAACCTAAATTGTCGCTTCCTTAAAGTTTGGGGATGCGAAGCCTATGTAAAGAAGTTACAACGACAAGCTTGAACCCAAAGCGGAAAATGCGTCTTCATAGGATACCCAAGGAAACTATTGGGTATACCTTCTATCATAGATCCGAGGCAAAACATTCGTTAAGAATGGATCCTTTCTAGAGAAGGAATTTCTCTCGAAGAAGTGACTGGAAGGAAAGTAGAACTTGACGAGGTTGTTGAACCTTCTCTCGAATTGCGAGTAGCGCAAGACCGGAAGAAGTTCTGTGGTGCCTGCACCAATAAGGAGGAAGCTAATGATGATGATCATGAAACTTTGGTTGAAGTTACTACAGAGCCTCGAGGTCAACGAACTCGTACCACCTGATTGGTATGATTCCGTTATGAATGTCATGGTGGTGGACAACACCGATGACCCCGAGACATATGAGGAAGCGATGATGAGCCCAGATTCCAATAAATGGCAAGAAGCCATGAAATCCGAGATTGGATCCATGTACGAAACCAAGTATGGACTTTGGTGGACTTACGGATGGCCTAAGGTTGTCGAGAACAAATGGATTTTCAAGAAGAAAACAGATGTTGATGGTAATGTTATCGTCTATAAAGCTCGACTTGTCGCAAAAGGGTTTCGACAAATTCAAGGAGTTGACTACGATGAGACTTTCTCACCAAGAGCAAGCTAAAGTCTGTGAGGATTATGTTAGCAATCGCTGCATATTATGATTATGAGATATGGCGATGGATGTCAAACGATTCCTCAATGGAGACATTGATGAAGAGTTGTATATGATGCAACCCAAAGGTTTTGTTGATCCTATAGATGCTAACAAGGTATGCAAACTTCAACGGTCCATCTATGGATTGAAGCAAGCATCCCGAAGTTGGAATCAACGTTTTGATAAGGTAATCAAAGTTTTGGTTTTATACAAACTTATGGAGAAGCTTGTATTTACAAGAAAGTGAGTGGGAGCTGTAGCATTCTTAATACTATATGTGGATGACATATTGTTGATTGGGAATGATGTAGACCTTCTTAATAGTGTCAAGGAATATTTGAATAATAGTTTTTCAATGAAGGATCTTGGCGAAGCGATTACATATTAGGCATAAAGATTTATAGAGATAGATGACGCCAAATATCATTGTCACAGAGTACATATTTGGACAAAGTTCTAAAGAGATTTGGAATGGAGGAAAGCAAGAAAGGGTTCTTGCCCATGTTGCCCAATACGACCTTGAGTAAAACTCAAAGTCCGACATCGGCCGAAGATAGAGAAAGGATGAGTAAGACTCCCTATGCCTCACCATAGGATCTCTAATGTATGCCATGCTATGTACTAGACCCGACATTGCATATGTTGTTAGTTTAACTAGCAGATATCAAAGTGATCCAGAGTGGATCATTGACAATGTCAAAACATCCTTAAGTACTTGAGAAGAACTAAGGATATGGTTCTTTCTTATGGAGGTGATGAACAACTCGTTGTTAATGGTTACACCGATGCTAGTTGGAACACCGATCCGGATGATTCTAAATCACAATCCGGATACGTATTTATTTTGAATGGTGCGTGATTAGCTAGAGGAGTGCAAAGCAAAGCGTTGTGGCGAGATCTTCAACTGAATCGGAATGCATACATGCCGGAGGCTTCACAAGAAGCGATATGGATGAAAGAGTTCATTACAGAGCTGTGGTTCCAAGTGCTGGACCGAATGTCTATCTACTGTGATAACATGGGTGCCATAGCCAATGCGCAAGAACCAAGGTCACACAAGAAGCTGAAGCACATCAAGTTGCGTTTTCACGCTATTCGAGAACATATCCAAGATGGGGATATAAAGATTTGCAAAGTACACACAGATCCGAATGTGGCGGATCCGTTGACTAAACCTCTCCCGAGGGCAAAACATGACCAACACCAAACTGCCATGGGTGTTCGGTATATTACCATGTAATCTAGATTAGATGACTCTAGTGCAAGTGGGAGACTGTTGGAGATATACCCTAGAGGCAATAATAAATATAGTTATTATTATATCTTTGTGTTTATGATAAATGTTTACATTCATGCTATAATAGTATTAACAAGGAAACATTGATACTTGTGTGTTTTTTAAACTAAATTTGAAGTCCCTAGTATAGCCTCTATACTACTAGCTTGTTGGTTGATTAATGATCGTGGTTTCTCTATCATGAACATTGAGATGTTATCAACAACAAGATCATATCGTTAGGAGAATGATATGGTGGACATACTCCTATAGATAAGCGTAGCATAAAGATCAAGTCATTTCATTAGTTCAATTGCTATATGCTTTCTGATACATAGTAACCTAATTCCTTCGACCATGAGATCATGCTAATCACCATCATCGATGGATGCTTTGATGACATCAAACACCACACCGTAATCGGGTGGTTATAAAAGTGGCATTGAGTGTTCTAAGGTATTGGTTGAGACACATGGATCAAGAGTGGGATTTGTCCATCCACATGACGGATAGATATACTGGGCCCTCTCGGTGGAATGTCATCCAATTAGCTTGCAAGCATGTGACTTGGTCACAAGGGATCACATATCATGGGAACGATAAAGAGTACTTATCGGTAACAAGGTTGAACTAGGTATGCGTAGATACCGCGATCATAACCTTGGGTAAGTAACATATCGTGAGACAAAGGGAAATTGGTATCGTATGTAATTGGTTCATTCGATTGCAAAGTAATCGTTGAAATATGTGGGAAACATATGAATTTCCAGATTCCTCTATTGGTTATTGATCGGAGAAGTGTCTCGATCATGTCCGCATAATTCACGAACCGTAGGGAGACACACTTAAGGATTCGACGTTGTTTGAGTAGGTATGGTATTATGAGGAGACCGAATGTTGTTCGGAGTCTCGGATGGGATCCGGGATATCACGAGGAGATCCGGAATGGTCCGGAGAATAAGATTCATATAAGGAAAGTCTGATTTCGGAGTTCAGGAAAGTTTCCGATGGTGACATCGGAGAGGTTTTAGAAGGGTCTAGAACGTTCACCAGAACGGAAGGGGAATGGTCCATGAATGTGTCATGGATATGTGGAATGATTGGGTCATATCCTAGGTCACTTGGTGTTGGCATTTGCAAGAGAGAAATAAAGCTCTAAATTGAAAGTCAAACGGGAAGTTTGAAAAGTCAAAAGCTGAACAATGGTTTCCTAGTGGAAGAAGAAACAAGTCCTTCTCCCAATCCAACTTGGGTTTGGGTTTGGATTCAAACCCACCCCTCCCAAGGCTGCCCCTCCCTCTCGTAAATAGAGGGGGAGGGCTGCCCCAACACCACAAGAGCCAAGCCCTCCCCACACCCGCGCCGCCGCCGCCCTAGCCGCCGTCGACACCTCCTCCTCCTCCCGGTCATCTAAGCCCTAGGTCTCCGGGAAACCCTAATCCACCATAACTCGCACCGGCTTAGGCGAAGCCCTACGGGATCTTCCCTCTACTTCCGACACCACGCCGTCGTGCTGGCGGAATCATGAAGGGAGAACTACAACCTCTACTGCCTGCTGGAACAAGGGAGAGGAAGGTCTTCATCGAGTACCGAACGTGTGACCGACTGCGGAAGCGCTGCCAGAACGCAGTGCCGGAAGGATTGTCTACGCGATCTTGAGATCGACAAGTGTACGACTACATCACCCATGAGAATCTGCTCTCGTTAACCGCTTTGGAATCTTCGAGGGTGAGTGCTTCTATCGACTCGTTGCTACAATCTAGCAGATAGATCTTGGCTTGTTTGTGTGCATGCGGTAGAAATTTTTTGTTTTCCATGCTACGAACCCCTACATATGGCACCGCACATCCCAGCCAATGTAAATTGGAAGCTTCTGTTAGTAGAAGCTTCTATTGATTTGGGGATAATATATATACTTTTGTTACTACTATGTCAACATTTCAAATGAGTAATTCTATTATGTTTGAGACACTTCATGGATACATGGATAGACATTTTTTTTGTAATGGCAAATAGAACTAATCATGCACGAGTGATAGAAATTGTTCACATCTACTTGAGCATGGATACATGGACTATTAGGAGTCCATTACAAGTACTACCAAGTTCAAACGACCGATAGAGCAAATTCACTACAAGTTCACACGATGAGTTCACATCTACCAAGTTCATGACAAGTTCAAGCTAACTATACCACATCTACTCTACTTCCCACGGTCGCCTTCTTTCCTCGCACTTCTCATGGGAATCTTCCTCCTCCTCGGTTCCTCTTCATCATCTTCCTCCTCCTCGGTTCCTCTTCATCATCTTCCTCTAAACGGTATTTTACGTGCCTTCTTTGCCTTGGCCGTGGAAGGGTCGGTGTGTAAGGCTTCTTGGGTTGCCTTGGCTTGAGCACGAGTCGGACCGTGGACCTTGTATTGAGGTAGTTGCCCAACGTCATCTCGAGACGCTTTCCTCATTTTGGGGCTATCAACAAAGAAGAATGGTAAGGAGATATAGTAATGCAAGGGTTAGTGGGGATGCAATGCTTTACTACCTCGTGTGTGTTTAACTGATGCGGAGTGATGATCGCGAATGGTCATCTTGGGCGTGTTGGACCGTGAGGTGTTGCCACATCGGGTCACGACAACCTAACAAGTTCGACTTAACCTTAACGAACCTCTAAACATACCTTCTCTCCATGAGGGTATGCCTCGAAGCATCCTCGCATGAATCACTTCCTTACCTTCCCATAGACAAGAAGAAACTAGTAATTCATCCGTGTGAGGTGTGACAAGGGCCAAGACGGAAAACAAACATTCGCACACATTACAAACGAATTTGACCAAAGGAGCAAACTTGGCTTGTCGCCATCCTCGACCATCTTGTTGTATTGTTCAAGCTCATCAAACAACAATGGCTCCTCCAAGATTTCATCCCGAAATGCGGTATAGCTCCACCTGCATTGTCAAGGAACCATGTGATGTAGTTGTTCAAAGAATCGACAAAAGCCCTTCCTGTGTTCCTTTTGCTTTCTTAACCTCGATCACACATGTGATGTAGTTGTTGAAAGAATCTTGAATTTGTCAATGTGCTTCCTGTGAAGCTTGTCCCAATCCTTCTCCTTCCGCTTCTTCCGTCCAAGCTACACACACAAGTCCTAGAGCGTTATTTGTCGAAGGATAAATACATCGCAGTTAAGGCGATATCTTACCCATGGATCCCTATGTCCGTGTCCTTCCACTCGACGGACAATCAAATAACCCAAATCGGGTCATGACACGTTGTGGCTGGTGATGCTCAACAACCCACATGCATACCATGGGGCAACACATTAGCCAGACGGGCTTCTTCAGGCACATAGGGTTAAGGCGATAGTGGACACCAAAGTTTTCCTTGGACCATAGGCCCCATGTCACCTGCAACATACCACACTCATGTCAAGTTTGAAGATTACAAATTCAAGACATATAATTGACCGCACTGAAATTACGATCAATGGTGATCGTGTCAAACTTGTTGGTGTACCTCTTGCACCGCCACTAGGTCGCGTCGAAGACCACATCCCACTTGTAAGACCAGGGAGCATGAGGTCATTGTCGTCATCAACATAAGGATTGTATTTCAACAATATCGGTAGTCCAACCGGGAAGCGTTCGCAGCTCCACACCGAAATAAGGAGCAAACAACCGCCAATGCATCCATCGGTCGCGCTCCTAAGACAAGCATCGTCCAACTGCACATGAAGTGATAGACCGTTTAGTAAGGACAATATTTTCTAAGGAAATGCGGAGATAGGCAATATTTGTAAAGGAGTTATTACCTGACAGTGCAACCAGGCCAACACCGCCGAACCCCAGTTGAACTTAGAGTCAAAAACGGTGAGCACCTTGAGCCAATGCCACTGAGCACGATCCCCACTACTGTCAGGAAAAAGAGTCCTCGTGATGATGTACCACACATATACACGAGTGTACGTCATGATCGTCTCCTTATCAGCATCCTCGAGGCAGGTCTTGAAATTCTAGATGATCCAACTAAAAGTAGCCCCAATGACCCTCGGTCTTTCCTCCTTCTTGTTTACAGCCCGGTGGATCCTTCCCTATAAGGCTGGCCATCTGCTCACGCCACCCGTCTGAATCCATGCTTATGCACACAGGGTTTCCCTCGATTGGGAGTGCCAGGATCATGCTCATGTCCTGCAAAGTGACCATAATCTCCCCGGTCCTAATGTGAAAAGTGTGTGTCTCCGCACTCCATCGGTCGACAAGCGTGGTGATCGCAGCGGGGTTGAAGGCCGGTGTCGACCGAGTGACCATGTGGATAAAGGGGAGGAGTCCTAGCTACTGGATGTATGGAGTGTACCGCTCATCATAAGGCATCATGTTGGACGAGACCTCGTGGTACATAAGTCGAAGGGTAGAAGCTCCTACAGACATACAATGGCTAGGGTTCGATTTCCATATCAACAAACATGGCATCTTGTTGGACTAGCATGGAAGTTTTTAGTACCTCTCTCTTCTCCGACAACTTGTAGGCACGGTGTTGAACATCATAGTGAGGATTGTTTAGAGCCATCCTAGTGGCACAAAGAAACAATAAGAACAATAGAAACAATAAATCTCACATGTCATACTTGTAAACAATAGAAACAATAATTTCCATTCTACCTATAATTATTCTCACATGAACAAACATTCCATCTTATTCTACCATTAATTCTATTCCTACCTATAGTTCTAATTTTACAAATATGACATCCTTCTCTACCTATAATTTTCACACTAACAAATCTTTCAAACTATCACATAGAACCTAGGGTTTCACTGTCCCATACAACCTAGAAGTTCACTATCCATCTTACAAGTATTTCTAAAACTAAACATAGCAATGTTTCATATTAATTGCACTATCCCGTACAATCTAGGATTTCACCAAAAAATGCAAATAAGGGAAAAAAAAGGGGAGAAATTTGTGGATGGATTGAGAGGATTAGAGAGAATACCTGGGGGAGGGGATTGGGAGCACGATTCTTGGAAGAAATCTCTAGATCTGGCCGATTTTGTGAGGAGAATCAAGTGGAGCGCCGAACCCTAGCCGCCATGCTTCCTTCTCTATTCGTGGGCTAGGAGAGGAATGAGGGTCGGGGGCTGGGGCGGTCGTGCGCTGGTACTAGTTCTGAAGTGCGGCGCCATGAGATGTGGCGCCGCACTTACGGAACCGGGGCCCACGAGGCCATGGCGAGGCCACGCTGGCAGGCGTGCGACGCCATTGCCCATGGCGTTGCTCTTCAGGGTGCGGCGCCACCTATGATGGCATTGTAAAAATGGTTAGTTCTGTGAATTAGTTTTGGCCACATTTCATTTCGTGAATTTATTTTTAATAAGGGTTATTTTTAGCTAAATTGCCGTTCATTTATACATAACTGTTCAAAGTCATCAACAGTCTCACAAATCAACCCGAGCAGATTTACAAGAGAATTTCCTCTCTTCCCGGCAACAACTTTATTTCTGTCTTTTCATCTCCACCAAAGCAAAGCCATGACTCGTAGTTTTAGATCCCTTCTAAGCCGAAGAATATGAGTGATCATCCCTCTTGGATCTCTACATTCAATTACATCTTTACGTATCTTTTCAAGGCCAAAACTCCACCACAACCGTCTTCATCCAAACAATGCTATCAGTTGGCTGGGAGGCAGAGCTGCAGACGAAGGTGGTGGGGGTGTTGGGAAGGGAATAGAGGTGGCGCCAAACAATGCTATCAGTTGGCTGGGAGGCAGAGCTGCAGACGAAGGTGGTGGGGGTGTTGGGAAGGGAATAGAGGTGGCGGGGGAGACGGGAGGGTCTTTGGTCGGAAAAAGACAGAGGGTGTTATCACAAATATGGTGTTGCAACATCTTTTCCTGGACAGAGGTACTACATGTTTTGCCTTTTATGATCTTGCACATAAGATGAACAATATGATCTTTTCCACGGTACGGTTCTCTATTTACAATTTCAAGAAAATGTATTTTGGAGTACGTAGAGAAGTCAGCCCAAGAAAGACAACCAACCTTCAGCAAATCAGAGGGGCAAGAGCAGCATAAGAAAGATCAACCAGGCAGAAATGCACAATGTGGAGGAAATGCAAGAAACCAAATTTGTAACGGAAGTGAAACAGCTGGTACGACCACATAACATGTAGATAAGCAGCCAGCAAATACTGATGTGGCTGGCGCTTGCCAGATCTAGGCTTCCTACTTCACTGAGTCCGTTGTTGCAATAAGCTTTATGAAAAGCATTACGAAAACAAAATAAAATCTGATACATGGAGAGATAGGTGCTTGGGTCTTGGGTGTTCCGTTCCAGGTTCGCCACAGCGAGATTGCAGTCCATAATTTAGCTATATCCCACTCCACAGTAGGTTATCAATCATACTGGGCCATGTACCTGCATGAACGTAAAGTACAATTTCAGAACTGCTAATGGACAATTAGAACATGAATTTGGCAGCACAAACAACCCACTCAGACAAAAGCACAACACTACAGCTACATATAAATTCACTCTCCATTTACTCGGGACATAACAAAATTGCTAACGCCAAGTTTAAACATGCATTGAAACTAAAATATAAGCCAATACATATTCGATGCAGTCGAGATCCTTTCCATGGGCATCAGTCGATGAATACAAGTCAGAGAATAATGCAAAATTAACAAATATATCATAATGATGAGCACAATCAGGCATCCATCATCATAGTGAAATTATAGGAAACCGAAAGACTGAAAATGCTCGAGATACAGAATGAACAACTGGCTGGTATTATTAAGCCCAAATGAAGAGCAACTATTGAAGATTTTGAAAACATCAAGTAACAGATCGATGTTCAATTGTGTCAATACTAAATTTCCTGTAATTAACAAAACTAACATGTAATATACTTCAAGGATTACTGAATAGCTATTACCATACTGCTTGCTATCTCTGCTTAAAGGGGGATTATTGCTGCAGAAATCATCTACTATTGAGTTAAAGAAGAAATTTAACCATTGATAACAACTTCGATGTATCTGAAAGGTCGCCCATGTGTTACTACCACTTAGTTACTGCACTGGACAAGTATTCCTGGTTTAGCTCATTGCTCCTCGCCAAAACTATTCTGTAGTTACAGCAACCCTACACCATTTTTCTTAGGGACCCTTTACCATTGTTCTTAGTTTACACGGGTTCGCACTTAAAGGTGTGTGGAAGGGAAGTTATGCACCATAAGGCTATTTGCCAATAGGTTTCAACATAAAAAGGTCAAATGACAGTCTCTGGTCTGCCATTGAATTTCAGCTTCAATACATAAATTGAAACTTTTTTTAACTTTACAGACTATTAAGTGTATATATGTAAAGGCATGGTTTTATGGAACAACTTTACACTGTATGAATAATAATAATGAATGCACCTGCAGGGCTGCAAAGATCATATAAGAAACTAAACCAGCAAGTTTAATTGCTGCCTACGCAAAGAGAATGCCCTAAAACTAATTTTGACGATTTGAGCTTCAGACACACTACCACGAAACAACATACAAAAGGTGTCATGAACAAAGTGACGTTTGAGGATTAAAGCTCAAGTCACAGTACCAGACACCTCTAGGATTTGTAACATAAGAAAAAATGATAATCTCTTCCCAATGTATGAAGCATGGAAAAGCCACACATACGTGCATCCGAAATAACAGAAGCACACCCTAGTCGAATTCACAAGATCAATGTCAACACGAGCAATAACAAGAATAACAAAAACTCTATGCATAAAAGAAGCACAAACAGTGTCACAAAAGGCAGAAATTTTATGAATCTTTTAAAGAGAAATAAAGAAAATTGTGAGTCCTCAAACCAATTCTGCTTTTATAAAAAGGAGGGAAATGGGGTTAATGGGGTCACTCCAGCAGGCACAGCTACTTTGGCCAGGTTTTGAAAATGGCAGAAGTGACTTTTACAATTTTATTTTAGAAGGGTTAATAATTCAGATTTAGAAGCGGGAAAGGTGGGATGAAATTTTAGTGTATTGATTTAGAGCATCTCCAGCAAGGTACAACTTGGCGTGTTACGATGAGAGCGAATGCACAACCTACTGTCATACAAAGTAACAAGCTCTACCATAGATGGTTTCTCACCTTGTTACTAAGATCCCTCAAAGCTATGCAAATGTTGTATAATTGATTGTGGTGCGCTGGTACCAAAGGCGGACTTAATCTTTGTGGCCTATACATGCACAACTAACAGGGGACATGTACTAATATTCCACACGATATGATAGCTAAGTTATGTGTGCCTATCAAAGATTCTTGAGCTCAAATTAAGGTAGGTGAAGGGCAAACTTCAATCTGAATCAGATAGTACAAACAGTGGTTTTCTTCTGGCTTGAGCCAGAATGTACACGTTCGGGGTTTGCAGTCCACAGGAAAATTAGTAGTTCAATACTTCTTCAGTTGGGACATTCTAGTCACAGTGAAATAAATTAGCATGTTTTTAGATCTCAGTGAGTCACGTTCGGGGTTTGCAGTCCACAGGAAAATTAGTAGTTCAATACTTCTTCAGTTGGGACATTCTAGTCACAGTGAAATAAATTAGCATGTTTTTAGATCTCAGTGAAGTGCATAGTAACCAGATATCTCTAACAGACCACGTTGTATTTGTACCCCAAACACTAAATTGAACAAATCAAGACAGTGGCTGGTACTGGATTGGGAGGGGGGCTACAAAGTGATGCTCACGGACAGGCAGATTAATTAAGGAGGGTTGGGTTGAGGGAGGGCTACGGGAGGTTCAGGTATGACAGCACATCACTAAAATATATACTACTCAATGCAGTCAGGGTCCTTTCCATGGGCATCAGTAGGTAAAATACATGTCATAGAGAGTAATGCAAATTAATCAAGTAACAGATCGATGATCAGTTGTGTCAATACTAAATTTCCTGTAATTAGCAAAGCAAATAACAAGTACAATATTTTAAGGATTACTGGATAGCTGTTAAGACAGATCACTCACAAAAAGAACTAATGCAATGGTTATTATAAAATTGTTCGCTCATCACTTCATTAAAGCATATTACTGGCTTAAGCAACTCTGTCCTACTTTCCTTGCACTAACAAGTCAAGTTGCAGTACTTAAGTTAAACGCAGGGTGACAGAAGTTATGTCATGCTTTCAGTTTATTTTACCATACTGCTTGCTATCTCTGCTTAAAGGGCAATTACTGTTGCAGAAATCATCCTTGAGTTAAATTAGAAATTTAAACCATTGATATTAACTTCAATGTACTTGAAAGTTTGTCCAAGTGTTAAAACCACTTAGTTACTGCATTGGACAAGTATATCCCTGGCTCAACTTAATGCTCCTCGCCAAAACTATCCATTTTAGCACTCTTTTAGCACTTATGTGTAAGGGACCATAAGCCTTTAGTAACACATCAGAAAGACAACTATTTGCCAATATTTTTCAACATAAAAAGGTAAATGACAGTCTTTGGTTTGCGTGAATTTTAGCTTCAAAACATAAGCTGGAACCTTTTTGTACTTAATTAGAGGCTATTAGCCTTTTAGGTATTTCTCTGAAGGTATGGTGTAACAAAACATCTTTACACACAAAGAATAATAATAAAAAATGTACCTGCAAGGATGCAAAGACCATGCAAGAAACTAATCCAACCAATTTAATTGTCGCTTACACAGTTCAAAAAGACAGTGCCCTAGAACTACTGTTTGAGGATTGAGCCCCCGTCACACTACCATGAAACAACTAAAAAAAGTGCCATGAACCAACTCAGGTTTGAGGATTCAAGCTCCAGACTCAGGTACCACGAGACACCTCTATGATTTAAAACATGAGAAAAAAAAGAATAATCTCATCTCAATGCATGAAGCCTGGAAAAGCCTCATATACATGCATCCGAAGTAACACAAACATAGCCCTGGCTGAATTTACAAGATCAATGCCAATACCAGCAATAACCAGAATAAAGAAATTTTATCCTTAAAGGAAGCAGGGACAGTTTCACGAACGGCAGAAATTTAATGAATCTTTCATCTTTTAAAGAAGAAAAATGTGAGTCCTCAAATCAATTCTGCTTGTATAAAGAATGGCGAAGGAGGGAAATATGGTTGCTAGGGTCACTGCAGTGGGCACATCTACTTTACCAGGTTATGAAAAGGGCAGGAGCAGTAGGTTTTACACTTAAATTTTAGGAGCGTTGATAGTTCAGATTTAGAGAGCAAAACGAAGGTGGGATGAAATTTGAATGTAATGATTTAGGAACATCACCAACAAGCTAAAGCTTGGTGCATACTAAGATGAGAACAAATGGACAACCTCGTACTGTTATACAAAGTAACAAGCTCAATCATAGATGGTTTCTCACCTTGTTACTGAGATCCCTCAAAGCTATTTAATTGTTGCATGTGTAATTAGTTGTGGTACCTAAGGTGGACTTCAACTTAGCGGCCTATAAATGCACAACTAAGAGGGGCCACATATACAAATATTCCATAGGATCAGAAAGCTCGGATAATCTTTTTGTGACAACCAAACCATAGGGGAAGCCCCCCATCAAAGATTCCTTACCTCAAATTAAGTTAGGTGAAGGGCAAAATTCAAACTGGCTAAGATTATACAAAAAATAATTTTCTTCTTGATTGAGGCAGAATGAATGTTCATTTGGTGCATTCGACTCGAGAGATAAAAATTAACCTATTCCAGATCTCAGAGAAGTGCATAGTATAGAGATATCTATGAGAAAACAACTTGTATTTATATCCTAACCACTAAATTTAACAAATCATGGTGCAAGTAAGGACTCATGGTCGAACATCATTTTTTTTATCATTTATCAGGCATTTATACGTGAAGTAGTTCTTCCAGAGAATGACTTTACCCACGCTAAACCCATTTTTCTCCTCCACATTACACAAATCCTTAGTAAAAGCCTATCTGGACTGCTGGAGATATCACTTTTTGTAGCTACGGGTTCATGTTGGCATTTCTATTGTTTGCAGTCTTCTGATAAACATGCAAACCCAACAATAAACCATCTGACGGGACCAACATATCAAGGCTACCTGATGTTGTCAAAACAGAACAATTTTGGGTCACTGCTGTCAGCTAAGGAAAACTTCCGGTTGTGATATTAATTAATCATTAGTATCCAGAAGACTGCCCTTAATAGCAACCAAGCATCCAGACCTAACGAGCCTAAGATTCTAATATGTACTGAAACAGTAAGTGTGATCATTTCCTTGATGAGATAAGGGATGCACGGTTATGGCCACAGTACACTTCAGTAGTTCCAGTCATATATGAGACTGATATGCAGATGGATGTGTACAGTGTACTGCTCAAGTATAGGGAGATGGCTAAGTGTTGTGCCAGATTATTAAGGTACTTACTCATAGGAGGGAGAAGACGCCAGCCACACATGGCTCATCAAGCTCCCGGACTGAATCATGGATCTTGTAGAGCTTCTTCCACTGCTTGGATACTTGTAGACATAGACATTCCCCCACCTCGAAATCCTCTGTTCCATAGGCTATAACCTTGATGTGCGCACGCAGGTAGGGAGGATCCCATGATTTGTCAACGCTCCAGCAGCTCACTGAACAAAAACCACGGTTGATTCCAAGGGACAAGAAGTTGTGTGTGTCCTCCACCTCCTCATCACCTGGCAGGAGGCCAGACGACACCGGGATCTCCATGATGGCGAGCGAGGAACCCGCCGCAGTAACAGTGATCTTGTATGCGGTAATTGCCCGAGTGGCGTGTGAGACGGCGAGGAGGAGGTCTGGACCGTGCGGGATGGCGCCGTGGATGAACGGCAGAGCATTCTTATCATCCACAGTGGTCCACTGCTCCATCTCCATGTCGAACGCATAGGTGGCTGTCTGTCCAATAACAGAGACCAGTATGTGGGAACCCACAGCGGCGTAGGAACTGACGGTGAATTTCCGCAGGTAGGGTCTGATGTACTGATACGGGTTGAGGCCCCAGGGGAAGAAGGGTGGCCTCGGGAGGGTCTTCCATTGGCAGCCAGTCAAGCAGCCGTCAACCACCTTGGATGATTCATGAGAGATATCAAGGACCTCGAACCAGGGGCAGAAGTTGATACGGGGGTCCTCGGCCCTCCCGTTGATGGAGGGGCACCGAGCCAGGGCGTAGATCTTTTCCCCCACAGCCAGGAGCACCGGGCTCCGCTTGGTCGAGCCGGGCTTGGGCCCCGTGATGACCGCGTGCGTGTCGGTGTCGAAGATGATGGTCTCCGCGCCGTTCCGGCTCTGGGTTGAGCTGCCGCCGACGCCGACGATCCACGCGCCGTGCTTGGATCTGACTGGGACGAAAGACTTGCTGTGCTTGCACTTGAGGCGCGCGACGGCGCGGCACGGGACGTCTTTGCCTTTGCCTTTGCCGCCGCCGGCGTAAGGGTCCACCTTGAACACGGAGTAGGCCGGGCGCACGCCTCCGTGGCCTACCAGCATGTACACAGGCGGGGCTTCAGCGGCACCACTACCGCTGCTAAGATCCATCTCACGAGGGGCCTTCTCCTCCAGCTTTCGCTTCTTCCTCCGGCGCGGCGGCATCTCTGCTCGCCGCCTGCCGCCTGCCGCCGCCGCCAATCGCGATGGGCGCAGGTTAGGGTTTGGATGGTTGGATTTTTTTTCTTTCCTTTTTCTTTTAGAATTAGGAGTGGGGTGGGGTGGGGTCGGTAAATAGCACACGACCAAGTTCGTGCGAGCCACGTCACCCTTTGTTTTTTCTTTGGAAGAAAAAGACAAAAAAAAAACTTAAACCGTAGACGGAAGCTAAATCGAACCCTTAACTTTTCATACCTATGAAAATTGGCACTCCGAATACTTAATCCCGGTCTATTTCAGACCCTAGACCTATTTGCCACATCGGGAACACCGAAACCCTGGCCAGAATAGTGCGGTACTGTCACTGACGCGTGGGGCCCACAAGTCATACCCATCCCTTTCTCCCTATATCTCTCTCAATTTCATCCCCGATGCATGTGTTGTCCTCTCCTCCTCCAACTCCCCTCCATCCAGTGTCCCCTTCCTCGATTGTCACGACCCAGGGACGTGCCATAGATGAGAAAGGCGTCGCCACGTGACGAAAATGTACGGCGTCGATGGGTGGTTAATTATCTTGTGAGGCGTGTGTGAGTTGTGTGTGTGCTGGAGTTGGTGAGCCTATATGAGGCCATCCTGTAATCAAATATGGCAAGCTGAAAAGTAATAGATGAAAGACTCTAATTCTCCTCCTACTCCTCTCCCGACTTTCTTCTTCCTCAAGCTTCTTAGCTTCGATTCTTCCTCACGTCTCTGGCAATCATACCAGGGGCAACGGGGTACTACACTTGGTATCAGAATCAGTCGGTCTTTGGGCAAGGGATCACGCGGCTATTTCCTTCCGCTCTTGATTTGGCTTCGTAATTTCGGCGTCAGGTTATGATTGAGGGACGATTTCGGTTGTTTTCATTCGATTACTGTAATTCCTCGCGCCGGTTGGCTAGATCCCGAGCAAGGGAATCACGGCATCCTCCATGCCTTCCCCGCAGACTCAATTCATCCTCGACACGATGGGCGAGGCGGCAAACCAGACGAAGGCGACGTTGGCCTAGATCCAGTCAAGCCTCGATCTGTTGCATGGTTGTGTTGCCAATATTGACACCAACCAGCAGCAGATCCGCGCGCAAGTGGATCGTCAGGCAGCGGCCATCGCGGACAGCTCCATCAAGCACGACAATATTGCTTGCATAATGTCCTTGGTTACCACAATTGTAACATGTGATAAGGTTGAGTTCTTCACGTATCTTCTATGGACAAGTTGCCACATAATGGCCTAACTCTTTGCAGTTGTTGCACCACACTTGGCTAATTTCCTTATACTTCTTCTTCTCTGGACATTCACTGGCATAGTGTCCCATTTCTTTACAATGACCACATTGCACATGGCTTTTGTCCTTCTTTTTCTTGGGTTTCTCCAAAGCTAGGAGTGCTTCTAGTTCATGTTCTTCATATGTTATCTCAAAGGTAGGAACAGTTCCTGGTCTCCTTGACCTTCTATTATTCCTTGGTTAATACATGTGTCTCCTCTTTGGTCCTTTAAATTGGGTCATATTGCATGGAGATGCAAGCTGAGATTTTCCTTTGTCTTCATCCTTCTTGGTAGACTTGGCTCTCTCATGGTAGTCTGCAATCAGTTGTTGCACTCCACCTTGTTTCCTTTGTTGAACTATGGAATAGATGGGGCATTGGATAGGGACATGATTATTTCCTTCACATAAGTAACAAGTAGCTTGGGATGTGGGGCATTGATTAGCTGGATGTTTCTCTTCACAATTGGGGCATTGATCTTCATGCTCTTTGGAAGTGTGATCCTTGTCTCCACAAATATTGCAAGCTTGGGTTCCTTCTAGAATATCATCTTTGTCATCCTTGTTGTCACAAACTCCTTGGGAAAGGTTGTCTTCCATGTTGATCATTTGAGTGGCTATCCTTTGCAACAATTGGGATTGAGTTTCCAAAAACCTTTGCATGGTTGGGTCTAATCCATTGTTGTTGGCTAACAACTGAGTTGTCACTTGGTTCAACTGGGTTTGGTTTGCTAGTAGTTGTTCTCTCATGTGCATCTCTTGGTTGTTGTTGTCACCATCCTTGATGTTGGAGTCTCTTGGAGAAGTCATCTGTTTGGGTTGGATTGGGATTAGAATAGGCAAAAGATTTTATAGGAATCAATTCTAATCACACACATCACAATTCACACAAGCAATGTGCAAGCAATCACAAACAAACATTCCACTCAAACAACAAGTTTCAAGCATATTTTTAGGCAACCAAAAATATTTTTGTTACACCACTTAAGTTGGTGGGTTTGACTTAAACTAAATATGGTGGTCCATCTATATGGTTCACTTGACATCTTTCCATCCTTATTAGTTGATTCTTCCTGAACAAGATCTTTGTATCCTTAGAGAATTTCTTGCATCTTGGTCTCAAAACTTCAAGGTGATGATGGTTCCTTCTAAGTTATGTTTCCTTAGTCTTCAAGTCTTGAGCAATATTTCTTGTCTCAGTTGTAGTCCTTAGTGATATCCAAGATTGAAGTCCTTGGTGAAAATGTTGAAGATGTTGAAGTCATTAGAGTTGAACATGTTGAATTCTTTAGAGTTGAAGATGTTGAAGTCATTGGAGTCGATGAAGTCCTTTGCACATGATGAAGTCTTTGGTCATGGGGTAGGCTTTGTCCATTGAGTTTGAAATGGAAGAGATGTAGAATCAAAACCAAAATGGTTGAGGAAAGAGTTTACAAGATTATTTGTAAATAAGTTTTGGAACAAATACAACTCCTATATTTTCTAAGGGGTTTTGTCCAATCCTAGGTTTACAAATCCTACAGGCAACACAATGCTCTGATACCATCTGTAAGGTTCCCAACCTTTAATAAGGCAGAGATCCCTGTGTTTACAATGCTAGTCCCTGGATCAATAGCTAGCATCCACAATTAAGATGTAATATCAAGAAACAAAGGTCATAATACAACTTTATAACCAGGAATAAAATAATTTATTACATCTTACATAGCTCATTTGGCTATCTCATTACAATGCAGCAGAATATAACAATAGCATGGGGTCCTTCATATTCAAAGTGCCACAGGCAGACATGTTGGTTGTAGACTTGTAATCCTAATCAATAAACTTCACTAACACCAAACAAACCTGCAACATAACAAGTTACAGCCACAAGGGTCAATAAATTTGAATTGTATTGGCAAGTGATACTATGGTAGTATAGTGGAGTCTATCATCTATATGCATTTGGCTACGTGGATCTTAGGCTTGCTTTGCTCAAAATAGATTTTCCTTGTCATTTGAAAACACTAAGTTTTTGCTTGACAAAAATCACCCAAGGAACCACCAATAGAAATTGGTCAACCTTAAACCCTTGTTCAACCACAAGTTTTTAACTTAGAAATTTGGATGATGAGATTCTTGATAGCTTCCATGTCTTGATGCTCAAATTGTCCTTTACCAGGGACATGGCTAAGTACTTAGATTTTACACTCTGTAGAGGTGGTGCACTTTCCCCACAAGACTTGGTTTCACCAAGACAAGATCTTTCAGAAGCCTTCCTTTAGACCAGAATGGATGCGTTCCAACCTATCATTCCCCTACCACCAACTGTCCATTTGGCTAAGTTATTGCAACCTATATGATCCAGGCAGAGCCCATAATGCCAAGTGGCTGCACTTGAACCTTCTCAACATTTGACATCTTAAATCTCTTTGTTCCTGGGTGGCCATCCACAAGTGAGATACACAAGGTTCACCAGTCCCCTGGCCTTGTGTAATGTGGCATCCCGCAAAACCACTACTAGAAAATCGCGTTGTTTTTGTGCATTGCATCATCATGATCGCATGCTCATGTCATCAGGCCACATTGCATTTGTGCATCGTCATCATCTTGCATGTGCTCGTATAAAACTATTTTCAGAAAAACCTGTCTTTGTTTTCTAAACGCCCCATCTTATTCAAACACCGAAAACCGGGTCCCCGGAATATTTTGTTTTGTCCGCGGTCGGATTGCAAAAGCGCGGTTTGAAAATAAATAATTTAACTAATTATTTAGTGGGGGCAGCCGAACAGGCCAAACCGACCCGAACGACCACCCCTAGGATTACAAACGGTCCACCTCCTAATTCCTAGAGCTACCCACTATCCTACCCGCACCCCCTGGCCACCTCACTCCACCCAATCAGAACATGCCACCTCACCCTCTCCCCTCCCCCTATCCAATCTAAAACTGCCACATCACCCAACCCCCCCTCTCTCTCACCAAACTCACCCCACCAACCCCCCAGACTCACCCCACCACACACACGCGCGCGCAGCCACCCAAGCCCCGCATGCACCCAGGCCACCCACGCGCCCCTGCCGCCTGGGCCCCACACGCCTGGCCGCCCCGCACGACACACACCCGCCCAATCCCCGCGTCCCCCTTTTGGCCCCACCACGATCCCCTTCCTCGCGTTCTTCCTCTCCCCGAGCCCGTAATCCCGCCGCCGTCCTCCGCCCACTCTCGCCGCCTCCTCCCACGCCCCAAGACGCTGCCCGCCTCGCACTCGCCACCTTCCGCCTCCTCTCTCTCCGGCCTTGGCCAGGCAACCGCCACTCGCCACCTCCGCCTCCACTCGGCTCGGCCTCCGCCTTAGGCCCGCTTCCACCACTTTCCCCTGACGCTGACGCTCCGCAAAGCGCTGCCCAAGGCCACCTCAGCCGGCCAGGGTTTCCTCCACAAGGCTTACTCGGCTCAGAGCCTGGCCATGAGCCTCGCCGCTTCTCTGGCGCTTCTTCCCAAGGCTCGCTTCCATCCAACAGGCTTACCGCCGCCCCCGCTTACCCGACGCCCACTCGCTCGCCGGCCGGTGCCCTCGCCGCTTGCCGCTGCCTGCCCGCCTCGCGCCACCTCCCACCTCAAGCTTACGCCAACCGGCCGTGCCACTGCTGCTGCTGCCGCTCGCACAAGAAGGCCACGCCACGCCTCCGCCTGCCCGTCCGCTGACCGCGCTCCGCCTCAGCAAGTATGATGCCTCGCGTGTGTGTGTCTCAGAGGTCGTTGCCACAAGCATGCTACCGCTGGCGTCCAAGTTTTCGCAGCATGTTTCGGGTGGTGGAACTCAAGTACAAAAGAAGAGCCGATGACTTGAGTTTCATTGCTTCGACATCATGTGGCCGCCAAGATCGACATCGAACCAACAGATCCGGTGAACCCCGCGCCATCCGAGATCTCCATCGACCACAACCGAGTCCCACGCCCTTCATGGAAACCGGCCCGATCCCGGTGATCCAAGGGCCACGCCAGAACCGAGCTTGAAGATCGCCAAGATCCGCCGGAGCCAACCAAGACCGACATCGCCACAACTCCAAGGACGCCAGGGCGTTAACTAACGCCTAGTTCGCCACACGGACGGTAAGGACACCGACGCAGAACGACAAGTCTTCATCCTGAAGGCCAAGATCGACCTGAAGCGCGGACCCGACGAGATCCTCGCGACGATAAGAACGACACCGACCGGAAGAATCCGTTCGGCGCCAACAACCGTTCTCGCTCGGATGCCGAGGTCACCGACACAGGACAATAAGATCTACCCCCGCTAACCGAGAACGTTCCCGCGAGACCGATCCCGTCGAACCCTGGACCTGAGACCGACCCCGAACCTCCGGACCCCCAAGATCTGCCGAACCCTAATGTGTGAACCCCTTCCCGAAAACCCTATTTTATAATATAATAACAACTTGTTGCATATTAAATTGTCATACTCGCATGCATATCATTGGTTTGGGGGCCTTTTGCCGATTCACCTAATAATTAAATATGGGGCCCATATGCGGGCAAATCTAGCCATATATTGGCCTCATTTAAACATGTGTAGCGAACCGGTTCCATCTGTTGCATTGCTAAACAACATATAATTTGCGGGGTAGACAAATAACTTGAACCACCTAATTAATGTCGACCCTTGCCCGCTTAATCTTGACCTAATTGCACCTTGCCATGCCATGCATCATACATGCATCATGCCGATCTTCTGTGCTATATTAAATATTGCATCCGTGTTTATTCTAGCTTTTGCTTCTTCGCGGATAAGGCCGTTGAGTTGATGTGAGTCACCGATCTTCTGTTGAACCTTCGACGATGTTTTCGTGAGCATCTCCCTTTCTACCTATCTTACTTTTCTAGTATTTATTCCTCCGTTGATCTTTGCTATCGTGGCGATGCTCAGTTTCGCACCGTGATATTCCTTGCGTACCATATATAGCTCGACACATCCTATTACCTGTTGGTTGGTAGATAGTTGGACCCGCGTGTCGTAGTCGCTTGCTCAAGTGTTTTGCTTGTCGTCAAGTACCACAATTGTTGGAGGATTGCCGCATGTTGACGTTGGAGATGATTCTAGTTTTACTTATCGTCACTTTAATTTCTGTTTAACAACTAAAATTGAAATAAGCAGAGGCATCGGTGGGTGATAGACAATATTTGGTTTCCGACCGCCCACTTGTGTCCCGAAGACCCTCGAGTACTTGATAATTGCCTTGATTTATCAGCTATCCACATCCGGAGGTATATGGGACCCCCGAGCGAGCTTGATTCAGTCTTATTTCTTGGGGCCACAAACTAGTTTGAGGTTTTATTTACGATCCTGATTTATGCCATGCTACTTTCAGATTTACATTTGCGAGGAGCATACTGTACTATTTAGGTAAGCGGATTGATTACGCTATCGACAAGCCCAGCCACACTTCGGTTCCCCGCCATGTACCATTGTCGCAACCTTGAGTCCGCCTGAGCTTGCTTACCCGTGCGGGATCTACTCAATGGGTGGCCCTCAAATATTTCTGAATCCTGTGATTGTTCAACGTGAAAGCCTCGTTGGTTTTGATTTGGTTTTCCGAGGTTGATCGAGCGTGTGTTGCTATTGGTGCACCGGCGGGTAAAACTTTCAAAGCCGTGTCCGCGGATATGGACGACTTGGAGCACAGTATCTCGATCATAGACAAGCATAACTAAAGTTTACTGCTATAAATTTGACTTATAATGACTAGTAATCAGCTTCACTATAATAGAATGGCTAATTAATACTGCCCACAATTGCTTGTTGGCTTGTCGCTTGCGACAATTGTACCTGACTAGTAAATCTTGCAACTACAACGGAATGGCTGAATAAAAGTATCAACCACTACTGGGTTTTTGGGTTATCTCATGATAATTGTATCTGACTAGTAAGTGTTGCCACTATAACGGAATGGTTAACTAAAAGTGTCCACTGCTTATTTTATCAGGATGATTAATTATACCTGACTAGTAAGTGCCGCAACTATAACCGAATAAGTAAAACTGCCAACGGTGTGAGTTCCTCGGTTGACTTCCTCGTTTGGTCTCGAGGGGGAAACGCCAGGATGGGTTTGTTTGATGATAGTATCATGTTGGATCCGAATAGGTTTTTCTCACCCCTCTCTGATAACCGCCAGTTGTATCGAGTCTCTATAGGATGTGTAGTGCATGCTGCCGCTGCCGCTCAGTCCACCACACCTATGTAGGCGAGGACCGCCGAATTCTAGCCTCGCTGCATCGCCTCAAGATCGACGCCTTCTTTTTCCTTTGCCCTTTGTCGGCACCCTTTGTTTAAGCAGTTATGAGATCGACGTCGTTAGCGGTGGCTACCTTCCTTGGCTTTGGCAGGTTATGGACGCCATTGGTTATTCTTCAGGCTCTTAGCCCATTTGCATCTTGTCCGTAGTCGGACGCCTACCGCTTTCAAGGTGATTTGGATCTTTGTATATTATATCTGTATTCTTGACTCATGGAGTCGCTATATATATCCGCTCAGGTCCCATCGAGGATCTTGTGTAATGTTATTACTGCTTTCCACCAAGCGAAAGTGCTGGGGCACCTTTGAATCGTTTCTATGCGGGTTTGGCGGGTTTCGCTAAAACTTGCATATGTCCGATTCTGAGGGTGTTACATGTAACCACTCAACACAAACCATTCCTTCCATTCCACCCAGGTGATTCATTCACTTAGTTATTTTATTAAACAAAACACAAGTCCTCAGACTTAGAAATTTTTCCATAGCATGAATGTATGTTCCACCCTTGTTTTCTATTAGCTAAGCTAAGCATGATAGTAATAGGAATCTTAACTTAGGAAATTTCTACTAAGGTTTCATCTACTAGGATTTCCCATGGCATAGTTTACACTTAGCAAAATTCCATGCAAGTCCTACTTAGAAATATCATTAATGCATAGTGAAAATAATGGGACAAAAGTATGAAGTATCACTTGCCTTTTTGGTAGGGAGTATAGGTTCACTCCTTGATCTTGCAATGTTCTCACACTTCAAATCACTACAATTCAATCAAGCAAACAATATTTCAATCTACCATTCAAGCAATTCATCACATAAAATCATAGTAACAAAACAATGCATGCAAGCATGCCAAACTTTGTTTTATTTACAAAAGTGGTTTATAATAGGTTATAAACATTATAAAACACTTAATGGTCATTTTATAAAGTGGCAAAGTCACTTGCAAAATATTTCACTTCCTAAACCATTTTTAAACCAAGTCATTATTTTATGTGGTGAAGAAATGCTTTTAATAAGGAAACATTCTATAGGTTTAACAAAATATGTTTTCAAACCATAAAATCTTGTGTTTAGGGTCAGAGAGTTTATTTCCAAAACATTTCCCAAAGGTTTTTCCTCCAAAATCATTTTTAACAATTAAACCATATTTTTATTTGACTAGAAATGGTTTAAATCAAAGATTTATTCTTTTGCTTCACCAAATACATTTTTAAAATCACAATTTGTTTCATATGGTCAGTAGGTTCAAAACACACCATTTGCCAAAGATTTTATCCTCAAAATCATTTTGAAACAAATTTTATATCCTAAACATGCATACACAAGTTTCTGTAAAAACAAATAATTTAACAGAAGCTTTTTACTAAACAAAGTGCATGGTTGGCTAGGGCTTGTCTTGCTGAATCCATTGATATAAAATTTGAAAAATTTGGACGTGTATATTAAAAGTTATAGATTTTACAAAATCTTGTATCTAATAGATCAAATCTGTTTTAATTCAAACCAACAGGGACACGTGGCGTGTTCTTACTCGCTGATACCGGTTCGTTCGGATCACCCTTCCTGGACCGTCAGATCTAAATGGCTACGCACGGTGTAGATCAAAGGATACCCTTTCGTTCACGTTCTATAGCAAAGCTAAAATCAAGATCCTACTTGCCGCCACGTTTGACCACCACTAAGCATGGCGGATCAAGCGTGCTGTTGCGATGCAGGAAGCGAGAGAGGGTAGGGAGATACTCACCGAGTTCGCAGAGTCGCGGTGATGCTCAAGGTGCTCGCAAGAGTGCAAGGGGCGCACGTGGTCACTAGTGATTCCTCGCCGGAGTTCTTGCTGCCGTCGGGTGCTCTCTGTTGAAGACGGTGGTGAGGCTACGGTGCACGCCAGAGAGAAATAAATGTGGCGTTAGATGCGTAGGGTCGTGGCGAGTATGCGCGTGTGAAAGAGAGGGAGAGGGGAGGTCTGGTCTTACCAGCAGTGCTCGTCGGAGCGGAGGCAAACGGCGATGTAGTCAGTCGTGGTCGCTGCCGACGATGTGGGGCACGCGCGAGCGAGATGAGGATGCAGAGAGATGCGCCAGGGCCTGGGGAGCATGTGAGCGTGGTCGAGGAGGCAAGGGGCGGCAGGGTTCGGTCGGAATTGTCGCTGGAGTGTCGTCGGACAGAGGAGCTTCGAGGGAGAAATTTGTGCAGCCTGGTGGCTCCTGTGGGGTGTGGTCTGGGAGAAGGAAGAGGGAAGCCTGGCGTTTATTACTGCGTGGTCACGGCGAGGGATTAACGTGGCATTAAGGCGTATTGATGTCGGCGTTTAATGGCAGAAACGGCGAGGAGGAAAGGGGCGTGGTCACCGCGGGGGGAGGAAGAAGGTGAGGTGGCAGTGGGGTCCGGCGTCAGCGAAAGAGTGAGTGGGGAGATGGGGTCCATCTGTCAGCGACGCTGCGGGTGAGTTCGCTGGTTCGAATCGTTTTTCTACGGGGAAGGAGAGGAACTGGGCTGGACTGGCTTAGTGGGCTGGGCTGGCTTGTTCTCTTTTTTTTGTTCTGTTTGTTTTTCCCTTTTTCATTTCTATTAATTCTGTTTTGATTTTGAATAAGCAAATCAAACACTCATTTGAATTCAAACCTTTGTCAAATTTTGTGTAGCTTCAAACACTGATTAATAAAACATTCTGAAATCATTTATTCATTCTTTTTAAGGTCCTTTAATTATTCAAAATAGGCTCTAGTTTTAAATCAAATAAGATTTAATAATAATTTCAAACACCATTTAAATTTATAAATCCTTCTAAATCCTTTCAGTAGGTTTTTACTTGTTTATTAGGGTGTCAAATAATTTGTAGGGGTTCGTAGCATGGAAATCAAAAATTTTCTATCGCATACAAACAAACAAGCCAAGATCTATCTACTAGATTGTAGCAACGAGTCGATGGTATAACTTACCCTCGAAGATTCCGAGCTTATGAGAGAGTCTATTAGTGGTCTAGTAATTAGACACACCAATTAGAAGTCTCTAAACCAATTAGAAGGCTTAAACCGCTACCGCTAAAAAGAAAGCTAAAAACCAAAAAAACTCTACCTAAATCGAGAGAGGTGGGTGAACTGTGTGTGTGAGAGGAGGGGGTCCCCTTTTATACTGATTGGGAGGAGACTCTCCTCAAAGTCGCTTCCAACACCTCTTCTTTTTTCCCACTTGTTTTTTTTTTGCGCTTTTCTTCACATTTGACATTTGTTTTTTTTGGATTCAATTTAATCCTTTATTTGGGAAGAACACTTAGTACATGATGCAATCATTCCAATAAGTAATGACACATTCATGTAGACTTTCCTTATATGAATCTTATTCTCCTGACCATTCCGATCACCTCGTGATATCCGGATCCCATATTTGGTCTCTTTCTCTAATACCATAACTACTCAACAACGGAATGAACCACTTACATACGATACCCATTTCCCCTTTGTCTCATATATATTATTACTTATCCGGGTTATGATTACCTAGTTCAACCTTGACCAAGTCACATGCTTGCAAGCCAATGGATGACATTCCAATATCTATCCGTCATGTGGATGGACATCCCCCACTCTTGATGTGTGTGTTTCAACCAATACTTTTTCACACTAATGCCACCTTATAGCCACCCTGGTGTTTGATGTCATCAAAGCATCCATCCGTAAAAGGTGATATGCATGATCTCATGGTCGAAGGAATTAGGTTACTATGTATCGATAAGCATAGCAAAATCAACTGATGAAATGACTTGATCTATCTTATGCTACTTTATTATGTATAGAGTATCCATATCATTCTCCTAACGATATGATCTTGTTGTTGATAACATCTCAATGTTCATGATATGGAAACCACAATCATTAATCAACCAACAAGCTAGTGAAGTATAGAGGCTATACTAGGGACTTCAAATTAAGTTTACAAATCACACAAGTATTAATGGTTTCCTTGTTAATACTATTATAGCATGAATGTAAACATTTATCATAAACACAAAGATATAATAATAACTATATTTATTATTGCCTCTAGGGCATATCTCCAACATAATTCATCTTGAATTATTTGGAAAGTATTTAATTTGATTCATAAATCATTTGAATTAGGTTTTGTTTTAATTCCAATGGATCTTAATATAGTTTTAATTCCCTAAATTTTATTTGGAAGATTTATTTTATTTAAGTTGTTTAAACAACTTTTATTCCACTTGGATAAATTCCAAATATCATTTTCTCATGATTTATATAATTATTCTTATCAGAGATTTGTCCTTATTCTAATAGGATTTGTTTTATGCCATTCTATTTTATTTTGGTAAATTCTTTATCCTTTTATTTTTATTTGTATTTGGATTCCATTCATTCCATTTGATTATGGACTAGGCCAAGATTTAATTTGGTCTTTAAATATTCTTTATTTAATATTTCTTTCTTCATCTTATAAAATCCTTATCTTTTTATTTATAGATCCAAACTTGGTGATTTCAATTTGTAAAATCTTATTTAATATTTTTTTACCCTTTTAAATATATTTAGGATTATTTGCTCACCATTTGGTATGGATTTTAGATAAGTGCTTTATTAGCTTTGGGAATTTAATTTCCTTATCTTAATACTTTTATAAGATTTTATTTATGGTTCCAAATTAAGTGAAACCAATTTCTATGGCTTTATAATATTTCTATTTGTCTTTCTTGATCATTTGTAAATGTTTGTTGACAAATTTTTATATGGATCAAATCCATAGGCTTGGTGATAACTTGGAAATGATTTTTATTCCATTAGGGTTTAGGGTTTGGATTTATTTTCCAAGGTATTAAATTTTCAGATGCATTTAATGAGGAAAGCATTTCTCTTGATTTGGATTTTGTTGAATTCAAACTTTAATTAAAGTTTGTTCAAGATGGGATTTTAATTTCCATTTAAAAACAAAAGTTTCTTTTCACCCTGACTTTCAACAATAATTTATTTTTCATATTACAAGATTTGGAAAATCTTGGGATGTGACACTTCCAGACCTGTCTAAACCATTTATCAAAAGACTACTTATTATATAAAACAAAACAAATAAATAAAAACATATTTATAAAGTTGAAGGAGACGGTCCAACAGCCAAAAGGCCCAGCCAGCCAGACCACTTACCACCCCATCTACCGAGACCCTAATCGTAGAAACCCTATCTACCCAGCCTCCCTCCTCCCGCCGCCGCTGTGCCCTCCCCAGAACCCCCGCTGTCACGTTCCATAACCAGAACCCACCCCGTCCGCTCCGTGTTGATCCCCTCCCCACCCCGCCTCCTGCCTCCCCATCGCGCGCCCCGTCTTCCACCGCCGGAGCCCGGGCGCCCCGAGACCTCCTTCCTCCCCATCGCGCGCGCCGTCCTCCGTCCGCTGCAGATGTCTCGCAAGCGTAAGAGCGTCGCAGCGGAAGATGCAGGCGACAAGCCGGTTTACCTTGTGGTGGAGCACAAGGGCAACAAGGAGCCCTCGCACTCCATCGTCATTGCCGGCGGCACAAGGACGCCGCAGGTGATGGCCCCCCTGCGCCGCGCCATTCGCGGCATGTCCTTCACGGCGGTGGACTCCCGGTGGATCGTCGGCGTCGGCGGGGACAGCAGCTGTCCCTCCACTGTCTACGACCTAGCCACATCCACCGAGTCGGTAGGCCCCATTGTCCTGAAGAACAAGGTGAACCCTATCCTGATTCCCCACCGCGGCCTGCTCTACGTCCTCTCCAGCCGCCCCAAAATCCATAATATAGAGCGTCCTGATTTCCTGCCCTGGTTCGAGCTCATCAGCTTCACCAACGGCAAAGGCGGCCTTGCTAATTTCGACGCTTGTCCTCCATGTGAGCTCCCGCCGCCACCCATCTTCCCGTACTGCATCAACCCGCTAGAGTATGCCAACCCGCCAGACGTGCGTGTTGCGGCATACGCCATTGTCGACTCCCACATCCTGCTATCTGTCTCCGTCTCCTTGCAGCAGGAGGACGTCTCCTTGCAGCAGGAGGACAAGGGGACCTGCGCCTTCGACATGGAAAGACAAGTGTGGGATATGGTGGATACCAAGAGCTTGCCTTTCCTTGGCCAGGCCATACCCCTTGGCGATCACCTCTTTGTCGCCCACTCTATAGACGATGACGGCACTGCTGCTGCTGCACTATTCCACATGACTGTATTCCCGGCAAAGGATACAACCACCAGCAAGACCCAGGTGTCCATTGTTAAGTTGAAGGTGGACCGTTCAGAGGGTGGCATTGTTCAAGGGCAGCATCTTTGCTCCATGGGGAGGCTCTGCTTCTCTTCCTTTGATGTTCCATCTGTTGTTGATCAGGATCCAGATACCATCTTGGAGAAAGCACGTGTTATTCAGCGCACATACTCTTTGGTGAACCGTGGTGATGATCTTAAAGTACGCAAGTGGCAGAGGCGGATTTTTAAACTCCTCGTTCCATCTCATTTATTGGCTCGTCCTGCACCCATCGTTGCCGTTTTTACACCGTAAGCATCACTGTCCTCTAATCTTTCGTCTATTACTCATGCTAAGTTTGATCATCTTCTGTATGCATATTACCCTTGTGTTCTCAGAACAGGGCAGCCATAGTAATATTACTATGTATGCATGTCCTCTCCTACCTGAACTTAATGATGTCTAAAACTTTGTTTTGAGTTAAACTACTCAAGTCCATTTTCTTTGCCTTTTTATTTCTTCTACAGGTTGCAATAGACTGAAGTGAGCACTGGTTGCGCTAGCTTTGTGAATTTTCAATTGTATGCTTAGTGAGGACTGTACCATGAGTCTAGGATTAACCTGCAGTATATTGTTTTAGTTAATTTGTTGCAGCGCAACTCGCGTTACAGTTATCCTTTATTTGGGATTCCTTTTCAGTTGATTGTCTCTTGAAATACTAGTACCAGGGATAGCCTCGATGCAGTTTGACCATTTAGTTTTGCCTGGTAAATTACTTTTCGGGTTATATATGTAATACGTGTCTCCATGCACATGGATTTGGCATATTTGGGGGAATAGCCTGCGCTGAATCTTTTTTTTATCAGACACTGCAAATATAATCTGGCCTACTATCTCTGCAAACCCTTGAAATATTTAGTCTACGCGGTAAACACTAAACAGTTCCTAGTAAATGGATTTCTAGTATGCACACGTTGATACCTTACCCCATAAGCTTTTGCAAAGCTTAAGGTCCCACCCAGGAGTGCAAAACAAGATGCTGTACAACTCTGAAGTATCCTCTCTAGCACTTCCAGATTGGGTTGAAACTTCCATGTGTTTAGGGGGTATAGTTAGCCGATTTAGCATTAGTACTCCCTCCGTCCCAAAATAGATGTCTTAGATTTGTCAAAATTTGGATGAATCTATATACTAAATAGTGTCTAGATTCATTCAAATTTTGACAAATCTGAGACATCTATTTTGGGACTGAGGGAGTACCTAGAACTAGAAGTACTTGAGCATGTAAAACATTGAAATTAAGCTTGCATCATTAGTGAAGGATAAACAAATAGTAAATATGAACACTGTAAGATTTTGCATGCCACGTCTCTACTTGCTCCATCCTGGACATGTACCATGTAACTGTATACGGTCACACAACAATCTATAGCTTTGGAACCACTCTAATAAATGCATTCTTTTGCCAATGGACAAATAATCCAATTGCTGTGGAATATTATACTCCCTCCGTCCCAGAATAGATGTCTTAGGTTTTTCAAATTTTGAATGAATCTATATACTAAATAGTGTCTAGATTTATCCAAATTTTGACAAATTTGAGACACTATTTTGGGACGGAGGGAGTATAAATGTGGAACAATTCTTGGTCACTTTAAATACAGCTTGAATCATTCCAAGGTGTAAATAATAAATTAGTCCATGTAAGATTATCAGGTGTTTTGCATAATTTCTTGTGTCAACACCTTAAGAGTATGCATGCCACGTTTTTTTGTCGATTTACCCCAGGCACACCCAGTTAATAATAATGAACTGTGGGAGTACATAGCAATCAACCACCCTTTGTGTTCATCCGTATCTCACTAGTATTAAATTTGTTTGTCAACAGCATGTATGCTTTATTTCTGTGACTTCAAGGCAATGTGATAAGGCAGTGCCCTGTATAGTCCTTATCAGCAAGTCCAATTGTAGTGTTGTTGCATAAAGTTTAGTGTAAGACGCTGTCACGTTTTGATATGATATATGACCAGTACTTTGTATAGAGCAGAACGTATTTTCTGTGATAATTGTTTGGTCCAGCTTAATGGCATTAGTGCGATCGCAAAAGTAATGTCTTGGGACAATTGACCTATTGTCACTTTCAATATTATTAGACCCCATGCTTTGCACTTTGACAGTTTTCTTTTTACCATGACAGGGATTCAGAGTGATGCTTTGCGAGGAATGCTGTATTGTGCTGGAAGGATCATGCAGTTGACGCTTGAAAATCGACATCTTAGACTAGCTTAAACCAGCCATTGGTGTCGTAACTTGTATCGTTTTATCTTATTAGCTGTCGGTGGCAGCAGCTTAGTTACCTTTGGTTTCTGCTGTATAATTGAAGTATCTATGGTTTCTGTTGTAATAACTGGAGTACATGGTTAACTTATGTAATGGTATGGTAAGTACTATCTAGTTTGTGAGCATTGCATTTTGATTTGTCATGTCAACTTGGTTCTTTTTTCCTAGACTGGATTGCTAATCTGGAATGTACAATGCATGTTTATATCAGATAAAATGTACTCCCTCTGTTCCACTCATATTTGTCTATACATGCAACGGAGGGAGTTAGTGCCAATGTCAGCAGTATCTTGCTTGAGAAAGTTGTTGTAGCCCTTCGTGTGGGAAGCGCTCTTCCAATCGAGACGAGCGATCGATTCGCGTTCGGCTCGCTCCGCTATGTCGATCGACAGTTTGTACACCTTTGTTATGTCCTCCACTTTATGCACTAAGTTCAGACATTACCGGAGTTTGAGATATTGAAGATATTAGAGCTACACCCACGGACGTGAAATTCAAGGTGCTAACACGATATATGGTGCTAACACGATATATGAGAAATCTTAGATTTGTCAAAATTTGATGAATCTAGACATTATTTAGTATATAGGTTTATCCAAATTTTGATAAAACTAAGATATTTATTTTAAGACGGAGGGAGTAGTATGCCTTGGCTTATGACACCCCTCTACTGCTAGCTTGGCTCGGCAAGGAGGTGCTCAACGAGCGAGTTCTAGGAGCATCTCCACTCGCGTTACCAGGACGGGTTCCCAGGCCATTTTTTTTTTGTCTAGTCGTATTTTCAGGATGTCGGTTTCATCCGGATTCGGTCCAATTTTGGTCCAGACTTCTCAGGCCGATCCCGGGGTCCTGGGAACGCCAGAAGAAGTGAAAATGATGGTGGGCCAACTCTGTCGGCGACTCTAGGCCGAACTCCTGCCCTTTTCTTCTTCCCCTCCCGCCTTTCCTCCCCATTCTTCCCTACTCCCGCCAGTTCGTCGAGCTCCCGCCCGCCATGCAGCCCAAGGGTTTCATCAAACCCCGATCCAACCTCGGCGAACCAGAGGAGAAAAAGGCGAAGAGGCTGGAAGGCTTGACCAACACCGAGTGGCTGGCCATTATGCAGAAGAGGAATGTCGAGTCGGATGGTCGAAAGGACAGGAAGATGCGGGCAAAAGCGGCGAAGGCGCTCGCCGACGATCAGGCGATGAGGGCGAAGAAGACGGCGACGTCGCGCCCGAGGCCGGCTCGCCGAACGGGTTCATGCCGATCTTGCCGGCCGGCTTTCAGGAGAGCCAAGCGAACCCGCAGCATAGGTACTCCTCATCCCATGAGTTCGACGGCGGGTTCAACTCGAACATGCTATTCCCCTGCCCTGCGCCTCGCCCTCCTCCAGCCTTCAACGTCGACATCAATGCCTCCTACTCCACCTCTCCAGTGTACGCCTGCCCTTCATCATCAATGCGCCACGGCCCACTTCCGTTCGGCGAGGCCGACACGCACAACATATTTGGCGCAATGTCTGCCAAGGCGTACATGCAGGACATCATCGCCCAAGGTTCGGCGTCCACCGCCAACCCCTCCTTCTTCACTCAAGAATAGTCCCAGGCCGATGCCGAACACGACATCGAGTCTCAGGATTTTGCCGAGGGCCAGGACGAGCAGACGCGGGCCAAGGACGTGGAGGACGCCGAGGGGGATGCCTTGGCTCCGGAAAAAGGTAGAGGCAAGAGGAAGCCGGGCACGTCGGCACCGGAGCCACGGATCAAGTGAATGGTGCTTGAGGACCTTTGCCTCACCGATGCCTGGAAATCGGAGAGCATGGATCCCATCACCGCTGTCAACCAAAACTCCGACAACTACTGAAAGTGTGTGAAGCTAGAGTTCGACGAGCGTAGCCTTTGTGACCCGAAGTATAGCAAAATTCACATGGAGAGAGCGCAGAAAGCCATGACCAACCATTGGGGGCTCATCCAGCAGGCGTGTAGCAAGTGACACGGCTGTATGGAGGAGGTCGAACACACACCCGTCAGTGGTGAAAACATGGACAACACGATACTTAGCCGAAGGTATGACGAGTTCAAGCCTGTGCTGACACACTTTGTCTTGAATTTGCAGCTCCTTCATGCACTCGGCCTATACCGGGACGACACAAAAGCGGAGTTTAAGTTTTACCATGTGTTCACCGTGATCGAGAACTGCGAGAAATGGTTGGACACTCGCAAGACCCTCGCCAAGACTAAGGACGCCGTATACAACCCGAAGGCTCCTCCCCCTGCCGCCGGCGAAGGAAGGCCGGAGGTCGGCCAGAAAAAGACGAAGATGCTAAAAGCCACATGACCTCCCTCCGAGCGCCTTCACGCTTCTACCGAGAAGTGCATCGCCGACACGAAGGCACATGCCGAGAAGAGGGCGAAGAAGACCGACAAAAGGTGGGCGCAGCTGCTCCAGAACCAAGACCGCAAGATCGACCTCCTCAAGGCCAACTACGTCGCCAAAAAGAGGAACATGAATCTCTAGTTTCTCATGGACGGCGAAGACACGTCGGCGATGAGCACGGTCAATGCCTGGTACATGGAGCGCCGCAACGCCATCCTCCAGGAGGACAACACCGACATCACGCCAACAGCTGCGCCGAACGCCTCCGCTGCCACTGCTTCGCCGAGCTCTGCTTCCACCTCCTCCAACCAGTCGGCCGGCCACGCTACTAGTACGCCCAACCCCGTCGCATCAGACACGTCGGAGGAGCCCATCCCTATCGACGACTGATCGTCGAGCCATTTTTATCTAGTTCTGGGCGTATTTCTATCGAACACATTTGGCCGAGAATTCGGCGGCGTAAGCGATAAAATTCGAATATTTTGTCGTTTTTGTTTCGCCTGGGAACACGAGCGGGAAACTCGACGTTCTCGTGCCGATGCTCTAAGCTGATATCTCTGCCCAGCAGGCGTGGCGGTTCGAGTTCCAGGTTAGCATAAACTACACGCGCGGGGCGACCGCTGGCTGTACTCATCATGGCTTGGCAAGGACAGCGAGACGCTGCCTGGTTGTATTTGCTGTCGACAAGGTCGCCTAAGTAGTTCATCTGACAAGTTCATCTGATAAACATTTGCTGTCCAGGCTCGTGCCATGGGTTCATCTGACAAGTTCGAGGCGATATTCCGGTAGATGATGTGCCAATCCATATCTGCCTCATCCTTACCTGATCGCGGGACAAGTGCCAACTCAACTGACAAATGCAGGATCAGAGGCAACGCGGCAGTCGACGAGCTCGTTGGTCAGGCGGCATGGTTGCATGGATCATATAGCTGATGGTAATCGCCCTTGTTCTTTCATTCTCTTCTATGTGACATTCCATTTCAGTTTTATTATTATATGGACTTCTCAGGTTTCCCATGCCTCTGTTAATCATGAGTTATCTCTGCACAAAGCATTATCACACTGAGCCATATTGTTTTGTCCTGTCCTTTAGGTCGTATATATGCGGGTTCTTTGCATGTACGCGAAAGCATTGCCAAGTGTTGTCAAGATTATAGTGTGAGTGGTCAGATGATACTGTGCCATTAGGTTTGTGCACTTAAATAAATAATATAGACGTATAAGTGGACAAGAGGTTTAGCAATCTAAGCCTTTCCTATATATGGCTGCCAGAATATTTTAAATTTCCTTCAATTAAATGGTCTTAATCGTTATGGTAAAGTGTTTAGTTGGGGCCAAGATAAAATACAATGGATGTATCTCAAGGAGCACTCAGCACTGAGACAATATGAATTACATTCTCATGTTAATTTGGAAGTGTGTAGTTGACTCAGTTTTTGTGTTGGTTCTTTTGGCTTGGGATCTCTGTGATGTTCATTGATGCACCGCTTATATCTTTGTTCCTATATAGAAGTATGTTTCATCAAAACATTGGAAATATTGATAGGACTGGATAATGAAAACTCCATCTGCTACACATGTTAATCAACCGCTCACTCCTACTTGTAAAATCAAAGATGATACTTTATGCTTAACAAGATTACATAGCTCATTTCTGAAAGATTGGTGGACTATTGCATGGTAGGGTTATTGTTCTACAGATGGAGGTCTACAAAATTTCTCAAGATTGAAGTGAATATGGACATGCTACTATTCTCTTAACGGTTGATATATAGTTGCCAGTGGATGCGACAGCCGACCTTCTTGTCAAGAATTTTCCCGATTGGGACAAGTTGGTTCAGATGTGGTATGTTCTTCGCTTTAGTTTATTGCCTATCATTTTCTAAGAAGTTAACTTGCATATGCCTACATCAAGCCTAATTCTAATTAGATCAGGAGGCTTCCAAGGTACTAGCACTGGATCTGGGCGTTAACCTAATTATTAGAGAGTCTATCCAATGCGAATGTGAGGGTTAGCATATCTAAACTCTATATATGCTATTCTGTTCTTCTGCAAGTATTCCTTTCTAAATATGTTTATGTTATATGGTTTCCTTTTAATATGTACCGACATCGTGATTTGACTATCTAATTTAAGTCCTTATGGGTGAAAGTAATTGATGTTGTAGAAAGAAGAAAAATAATTATTTTTGTTGAACTAGAAAGATATGGTCAGGATGAAATATAGTGTTCTAGCAGGAATTATTCGAGGTGCAATCATTTTTCTAAATCTTTGTGTTGTTTACATGAGGTGAAATGTAATGAAGTGATTTAATTCATAAACCGAGTGCAAAGGCCGAGGTTCTCCCCATTTCAAAAAAGAACCATAATCCAAGATTTATCGAGCTGAAAAGGTTTTACAGACATTGTGTTAAGCTGAGTTTTTCAGAATGATACGGTGATGCATTTACACTTTAGTAACAATCTCATTGGAGCTAACAAGACGCAAAGGTGATTAATAATACTTACCATTTGTATTTTTCAGTATGAAAATCCTTCCAAGATCGCGGATATCCTATTGGATTCACTTTCCTTCATATTTTGTCCTCATCTTTCACTTTTCCTTTTTAAACCATAGAACCAGAAAATTCAATTCATGGGAGTATAGACTGCAACATTCAAGCCGATGTTTAGAAGAGATCTGATGATAAGATATAAATAGGCAGAGGCTTGCTTTAGCCCCCCCCCCCCCATTCGGCCGATGAGTTGAAGGGTTACAAACCCCGCGCGGGTCGGGATTCGTGTCTAGCTCCACCCGAAACCCGGTAGCAGGCGGCATATCCCACCGTATTCGATATGAGGTGGAGTTTTGTACATAGTATCTATGTGTGCCGGTCTGACCTCCTGAAATCGCGCGTACAAGTGGCATCGATCGAGACCGTTGTCGCCGCAGGAAAAAGAGTCCACGAAGGCCGCCGAAGTCTCCTGGGAGACATTGTTTCTCTCTGCTCTGATCTAAAAAGGGCAGCCACAGAAACCCTAACCCTAACTCCGTAGCGATGGCGAGACGACGCGTCTAGGCGACGCGGACAAGGTTCACCTTGTAACCGCCCTCCAGAGATATGGTCGCTGTGGAGGTGACCAATCTAGGGTTTGATTCGTCGGTTGCCTAACCTCCTACATCTCCATTGTTGATCTTCGTATCGCCTGGTGGTTTGAGAGGTAATACCATCCACCTATTGCATGTAGTGCTTGTAGAAATTGTAGGCATAATCGGTTTTTGATTTTTGCACTGGCATAGGTGATGTCGGAATCAAGTAGGATAGAGGAATACTCTAGCTCGGAAGAGTTTGATCGGTCTTTGGGTGAGAACATAGTTTTAGAGGAGGAGTCAGTCGAAGTGGACGAAGATGCTGATGCCAATGCCGAGCAAGAAAATGTGAGTGACATATTTGTGGTTTTTCTTATGGCTACCACTAAATTTGGTATTAATGGGTATTAAATTTTTAGGTGGAGAGCGATGTTGACAAAGAGAAAAAAGATGAGGAAGAACTGGACACAAAATTTATTTGTGAGGTAAAGTTGAGTGTTACCTTTCTGTTACTTGCAATAGTTGCAATAATGATAAAAGCAGAACTAACATATTTTATTTGTTTCTATTTCAGGTATTAGTTGGTAGTGATACATGAAATCTCGTAATGATAAATGTTTATGATTATTACGGTGAATCAGATTTGGAGACTGCTGAACATTCTATTGAATCATACTCAGTACACATGAGTGATGTATGTTACTTTCATATATATCTTCTATGTGAACTAGTGAATGGAAGCAGTAGTTTAATTGTATTTGTTCATCTTGTTGTGAATGTATAGGTCACTGGAGACCCCGAGGTGGAGGATAAATATAAGGTGGAAAGTGACGATGATTCCAGACATTCAAAAGTTAAGGGTGAAATAAATGCAATGGAAGATAATGGAGATGCCTTTTGCTTCGAAAGCTGCGGCTTATGATTTCTACAATGGCGATGCTATAGATCATGGATTCAGCATTTGAAAGAGCAAGACCAAGTATGGCAAATACCAGAATAGAGAAGTGCGTAGGAGGCGGTTTCTATGTTCCAGGGAAGGGAAATAATGATGCCAAGTTGATAACCATGGAGAACCACTCTCGAAGGATAAGATCACTATCTCGTTGCAACTACAAAAGCGGAGATGGCTGCGAGGCGTGATTTGGAAACTGGTAAATGGATCATTATAAGGTTCCTTGACAACCATAATCATATATTAGCTAGACCTACCCTTTTCATCCCCCAGCTCCCGTCGGATCTTGGCGAACTTATCGTTAGCGGCGACCTTCCGAGCATTTTCATTCTGCAAAAAATGAACTATTTAGTTTCCTTTGAGCATCTAGCCGGAACTTATTCGGTTGCACCTAGAGGCTTGGGGGCTACAGTATGAGTTTTTTACTCTAAGGCATGCTTAGTCTCTTTTGAGCATCTAGTCGGAACTTTTTTAGTTTCACCTAGAGGCTAGGGGTCTGAGTATCAAAATTTAAAACACTGTTTATGCTTCTCTAAGAGTATCTAGCCAGAGTATTTCATTCAACCTAGATACTCGGGGGGCTACACTATCACGTTTCTCACTTGGTCATTCTTAGAGCACTTAGGCCAAAAGACCTAGAGTTTTCCTCCTAAGCACTTGGAGGATACAGTGGTATAAGTAAAGTGAGATGCAAAGTATCAAAGACTTACGATGGAAATGATCTTGATATTATCGGTGGCTTGAGCATACAAATACCTAAAGATCTTTATATTGTGACGGATAATGTCTGCCTGCCTTATTAGTTCTTCAATACCCAATGTCGGAAGAGTCTGAGATGCGCCAAGAGAACCACTTGCAGGTGCAGAAGAAGCTCTAGCCTACTTGGAGATTGCAGTAGCATCTGTTGGCATAGAGGTTCCCGCCTTGCTCGGGGTTGCAGCTGTAGAAGATCCCTCCATCGGCTCCTTCTCTTTTTTGGTGGCATCCTTAGCCGAAGCTTCAACCACTTGGGAGGATGTGTGATGGCCTGCAAGTGCACAGGTTTGTCAGAGAATATTTTCGCGAAAGTATTAATTCTAGTTTTTATATTGATCCCAACAAGGAGCTTTGGCAAGTGCTTTTTAGGTGGTGTTTCTGTCACACCCAAGGTGTCACAAGATTTGAGTGAATTGACTACAATTGTTTATGGTGGAGGGTTATGAGTAAAAGATAGAGAAAACTTGCATAGGAAGTAAATAAGGAGTAAATTGCATAAAAGTAAAGACTGGAAATGAGTGTGGAGTTTCTGCAGATGAGAAATTATGCGCGGAGAGAAACGGTTCATGGTGATAGTGAACATGCCAAATGGATAAAGCAGAATGATTAATTGTGATATTTGTTTATTTGTAATTGAGTAGGCAAGCAACCCATATACCGACTAGGATTCCTCATGGCCAATTCTTCCTAGTCTCAATGATCCATCTGTCTGTTACCACGACAATGGTTAGCACATCATTTAAGGTCTTGCGACCAGATCAAGGCTTTAATCTTGATGGTTCCTTGTTGTCCTCGAGTGATGCTAACTCCTCATTGATATCGTACATGTCACTCGGGGTCGCCGATTCGCTAGCACACAAGTTCATACCTATGATATCTTTAGAGCATGTTACATGGGCCCTCAAATTAGATAACAAGCATTAGGCAAACATAGATAATCATTCTCACAGATTAATATTCACTACAACAATCACAAATGGATGGATAAAAAGGAGGCACGGCACGGCACATCTCACCAATTCTCTACATCTCCCATGCCTATGGGGATTTACTCAGACATGAGAGGGAGATAAATCAAAGGCATAATTGTATTGCAAACGGAAATCATCTGGAAGTTATTGTAGCAAACCACAATAGTACTCGAAGATCAAATCAAATACAAACCAAAGGTAGATCAAAGTATCAAACCCTAATCTTACAATTGCCAATATCTCTATCTCCCTCTCTGAATGATGATGGAGTGTATGTTGGAGAGGTGTAGATCGTCGAGGAATGAGGGGATGTTCTTCTCCTCTTCTAGATCTGATCTCTTCTATGATGAGTTTTGCGGCGACTGTGTTCTCTTTTTCATCCTCTCCCCTTCACGAAAATTGCTTCTATTGATATAGTGGAGCCGCTGGCAGGTGGTACGGGCGGGCGGTACGGGCGCGTCCCGACTGTACCGCTGGTCGTTACGCGCACTGTAAGCCTCCAATGAAAGGGGCTCCAACTGGGGATTTGCTTCTTTTGGTGTAATTAGCTCATAAATGCCATTGGATATTTAATAAATGTTTATTACCTGAAAACCATCATAAGAAACCAAGGATTCGCTAATTGCAACATTAACATTAGTGGAAAAGGCAATCTTCAGTGAAATCCGGCAATAAACAAGAGGAAAATCAATTGAAAAAGTCATGAAATTGGGAGCTATCGACATCCCCAAGCTTAGATGTTACTCGCCACCGAGTGACAAAGCTACAATGAATAATAGTGAGGAATTGAATCGAGGACAAAAGGCTTACAAGTTTGAGGTTGTATCATATTCCATTGTCTCAAATCCTGCAACCTTGATCATGAGCATAATATATCTAAACAGTTGCACTTAAGTTCAATCCCTAGACGCAAATAACTTGATAGCTAACAATTCTTAAAGATCCAAATGAGATTGTCAAAAATTTGGTTGGGCTTGTAGATCAATTTTTCTTTAGCTCCTCTCTTGTTATGAGAGTAAAAATATTTTTAAGCGAGGTCGCTTTGTGTCAAATTTAAAGGGTGCACAAGTAGATGTCAAAACAAGTATAATCTTAGAAGCTTTTTGTAGGGGTCCCAACCTTTAATAAGATTGATCCCTCCTGTGTTTACAATGCTAGTCCCTGGATCAATAGCTAGCATCCACAGTTAAGATATAATATCAAGAAACAAAGGTCATAATATAACTTTATAACCAGGAATAACATAAGTTTATTACATCAAACATAGCTCATTTGGCTATTACATTACATTGCAGCGGAATAACTATAAGCATGGGGTCCTTCATCTTCAAAGTGCACAGGCAGATGTTGGTTGTAGACTTTGTAATCCTAATCAATCAATCTTCACTAAAATCAAACAAACCTGCAACATACAAGTTACAGCCACAAAGGTCAATACATTTGAATTGTATTGGCAAGTGATACTATAATAGTATAGTGGAGTCTATCATCTATATGCATTTGGCTAAGTGGGGTTGAGGATTGCATTGCTCAAAATAGATTTTTCCTTAACATTTGAAAATACTAAGTTTTTGCTTGACGAAATCATTTTTCTCAATCAAAGATTTCAAGATCCTTGTACCAAGCCATCTCTCCATTAATGATTTAAGAATTCAAACAACCCTGGTTCAATCCACAAGTTTTAACTTTAGAAATTTGAATGATGAGATTCTTGATTGCTTCCATGTCTTGATGCTCAAATTGTCCTTTACCAGGGACATGGCTAAGTACTTAGATTTTACACTCTGCAGAGGTGGTGCACTTTCCCCACAAGACTTGGTTTCCCAAGACAAGATCTTTCAGAAGCTTTCCCTTAGACCAAAATGGACGCGTTCCAACCTATCAAACACTACCACCCTCTGTCCATATGGCTAAGTTCTTGCAACCTATATGATCATGGCAGAGCCCATATTGCCAAGTGGTTGCACTTGAAGCTTCTCAACATTTGACATCTCAAATCTCTTTGTTTCCTGGGTGGCCATCCACAAGTGAGATACACAAGGTTCACCAGTCCCCTGGCCTTGTGTAACCACTCAACATAACCCAATCCTTCCATTTCCACCCAGGTGATTCATTAACTTAGTTGTTTTATTAAACAAAACACAAGTCCTCAGACTTAGAATATTTTTCCATAGTGTGAATATATATTCCACCCATGTTTTCTATTAGCTAGGCTAAGCTTGGTAGTAGTAGGAATCTTAACTTAGGAAAATCCTACTAAGGATTCATCTACTAGGTTTCCTATAGCAAGGTTTATACTTAGCAAAATCCATGCAAGTTTTACTTAGCAAAATCACTAATGCATAGTGAAAGTAATGGGACAAAAGTATGAAGCATCACTTGCCTTTTTGGTAGAGGGTATAAGTTCACTCCTTGTCCTTGCAACAATCACACTCTTCAAGTCACTACAAATCAATCAAGCAAGGCACAAACTCAATCTACCAAACAAGCAAAACAACACATAAAATGACAAAATCAAAGTAATGCATGCAAGCATGCCAAGCTTTGTTTTGTTTGAAGAAGTGGTTCCTAATGGGTCATAAACATTTGAAAACCTATTGGTCCTTTTGTAAAGTGGCAAGGTCATTTGAAAAAAGGTTTCACTTCATAAGTCATTTTTCAAAACAAAGTATCATTTTATGTGGTGTAGAAATATTTTACTAAGGCATTAACCTATAGGGTTCACCCCATATGTTTTCAAATCACAAAACTTGGTGTTTTAGGGTCAGAGGTTTTAAGACAAAACATTTCCCAAAAAAATTTCTTCAAAAACCATTTTTAATAATTAAACCACATTTCTATTTGACTAGAAATGGTTTTAAGTCAAAGAATCATTCTTTTGTTTTACCAAAGACATTTTTGAATCCACAAAGTGGTTCCCAATGTTAGTAGGTTCAAATCACACCATTTGCCCAAGATTTCATCCCCAAATTCATTTTAAAACAATTTTTATAAGCTTAACAAGCATACAAATGTTTCTGTAAAAACAACCATTTTTCCAGAAGCTTTTTGCTAAACAAAGGCCATAGTTGGCTAGGGCTTGTTCTCCTGATTTCATTGATATAAAATTTGTAAAATTTGGACGTGTGGTTTGAAAGTTATAAGGGTTTCAAAATGGCATTTAAATCTGGTTTCTAAATCCAATTCAGCTCATCTGGTGCCACGCGTCCTAATATCATTCGTCGGTACCGCTTCACTCGGATTGCACAGCTGCAGGATCAAGTCAGATCGTGCGGCGCGCAGATGCTACTTACCGTTTCACCTAGCTTCTATCCTAGCCACTAGATCGGGATCGAACGGTTGACGCAGGCTCGACCTAAAGCTAGCGGCGCTGCGGTGGTGGCTGGCGGCGGAGCGACCAGACGATGGCGGCGCCAGCGGTACAGGAAGCAAAGGAGGGTGTGGAGATGCTCACCGGAATCGCTGACGCTCGCTGATGCTCAACATGGTACTTGTTCGTCGAGGGGCGCTAGGGGGCAGCTGCGATTGCTCGCCGGAGTAGATGACGGCGTCGGGTGCTTTAGGTGGTCGTCGTGGACGGCGCTGTGGATCACCCCAAAGCAAAACAACGATGCGGTTAGATGCAGAAAGATGTGGCGAGTGCGGGAGTGTGAACGAGGAGGCGCGGGGTGGTCTAATTTACCAGAGAGGTTCTGCCGGAGAAGAAACAGGCGGCGGCGCTGTCAGAGCTAGTCCAAGCCAAAGCTCTGGGGCGCCCGCGGTCGAGTGATTGACACAGAAGGATGCGCCAGGGTATGGTGAGCGTGCTCGTGTGCTCAGGGAGGAGGAAGGGGGCGTGTGCTGGCCGGAATTGGCGAGAAGGGTCGTCGGAGACAGAGAGAGTCGAGGAGAGATTGTGGCGGCCTGGAGGCGTGCTCGGGGAAGGAAACAGAGGGGAAAGGAGGCGGAGACACTGGTGATTAAATGGGTGAGGTTACCAGGAGAATTCACTCAGTCATTTACTCGAATTGATGCGAGTAATTTAGAGGCAGCAACGGCGACGTGGGGGAAGAACGGGTCACAGAGGGTGAGGACGAAGAACAGTAGGGTGTGGGGTCCGCTGGCAGTGGAAAAAGGGAAGAGGAAGAGGTCCACCAGTCATACTCTGTGTGGGTTAGAATCTGGGTGCGAAACGTTTCCTTCGGGGAAAGAAGTTGGGCTGGTTGGTGGGCTGTTTTGGGCTGGCTCAGTTGGGTCAGTCCATTTCCATTATTTTTTTCTGTCTGATTCTTTTTTCCTTTTCTATTTCCATTTTCCTGTTTTGAAATTCAAACAACCAAACACATTCAAAATGATTCAAACAATCATCAAGCTTTTCAAATATGAATTTGGTTCTGTTTTATCAATATAAACCAAATTCCAAAAATAAAATAATTTTTATTCTTTTTAAAACCATTCATTAATTTAAATAAAATGGTTCATTAGTTATTTAATAAAATAGGGATTGATTTAATTAATAGAATATCCATTTGAAATCCAAATAGTTTCAAAACTAATCAGTAGGTTTTATTTGGGAAATATAGAATACTTGGAAACTTGTTTTAAATCAAAATAACATTTTATTTTAGAGTCCATTATTAGTTAAATATATTAGACTTTCATTATTAAATCAAATAGGATTTATTTTATTTAAATATTTATTTTGAAATCTACAATAAAGCTAAAACACTTTAGTAGGTTTTATTTGTGAATATAAAATACTTGGAAAAATAATTTAATAAGTTTTGATGTTTCAATTAAATTGGAAAAACCTTTTATTTACAAAAAGTTGGATATTAAATCCTTATTAATTTATTTAAATAAACCTTTGCTATTTTTATTCAAAACAAAATGTTTTAATTCCAAAGTTTGATCAAGGTTTAGTTTGGTTTTATAAAATAATTTTTTATTTATAAAACTTCTATTTCTTTGAAAACCAAATCCTTTCATTTAAAAGATCCAAAATAATAATTTTAAAAATATTTTGTTTTCCTTTATTTAAAATGTTTATCTTTTAAATCCCTTTAGGATTTTATTTAATTCAAATGGGTTTGAAGTTCCAATGGAATTCAAAAATTTTCTTCTGGCTCTGAAATTCAAACAAAGTTTTATTTTATTCATTTATTTTCACATTACAAGATTTGGAAAATCTTGGGATGTGACACTTTTTCATTAACACCCACTTTGGTAATCGCGGCTATCAAACACCTCTTATTTTCCTTGTTTTTCAAGAACTCTAATTATTCATTTTAGGTGGCGAGGTGATGCCAAATTTCTAGCAAGATACATAATATTTTCCAGCTCATATCTTTTTTCCTTCCTCCTTCGAGGATCAATGGTCATTTGCTTTTTATAGTCTGCTTACGCAATCTTTGAGAATGCTAATACTTTTGCCCACATAGTGCCACATATGCCACTCTTGTCATCAACAAATAGCCGAAATCCAGGGTTATACCATAGATTGTTCGTAGGCCAGTGGAGTTGTTAGCATTCCAAAGGTGTGTACGAGAAACATAGAATTGTTTCTTTTCTCTATTTTTCAGCTGGGTAAAACAGGTTTTAGCATCTCCCTCTCCCACCATAAAATATTCATTCTATCAAAAAATTATTTTTTAGAATTTTTCATCAAGTCAACGATAAGTATGTGGGGTTGAGTACTACCAAGATTAAATTCTTAAGACAAATACATGGCACCAAAGTTGTCGATAGACACTTTTTATTGTTCCCAAAAGTTTTGGATTTTAATCCAAATGGTTGTTTTTCAAGATGATACCAATTGTCGCAAGTCTTAACCAAAGTAGTTACAAAAACCTTTGAGCTCAAGCCTTAAAACATAACTAGTTACGCACGGAGTAAGACTCAAGTGCAACCAAACAGACATAAAATGTTCATGAATAAACTTAGAGGAAGAGGGGAAAAATGTGATACCTCCTTTTGCTTGTTCGCCTCTTGCCTGAGCCGACTCATCGTGTTCATGTTTATAGCCGAGTCACTAGAAACGAGTAATCTGCAGAAAATTCAACGAGAACAAAGATAAATTTGCACAAGTGAAGATAAAAGATAATATTTTTTTCTTTTTGGCAATGCAAAACTGAAAACAAACATGCAAAGAGAATGAAAACAAATCAAAAAATAAAAATGGAAAATATGAATGCAAAAGGTGGGAGGAGTTCATCCTCCCCAGGCTTAGGCTCTTAGCTTATTTGAATCAATAGTTTCCACCATCTATGCGTGACGACTGTTGGTACGGAAAGTTCGGGTAGTGGTTTGAAAAACAAGTCATAAACGAGGTGAAATTTCGAGTGAGATCAACTATGTTGGCATTCACATGATGCAATGTATTTTTAATGTTGTCGATGCAATGTACCACCTGGTCAAAATCAGTCATCGGGACATAGTTGAATCCCGGCTGAGGTGGAGGCATACCTTGTTGCTGCTGAGGGAAAGGCTGGTTGTGGTGGTGCTGCTGGCCATAATCGTCCCAGCCTTCGGCGTTCCAATCTTCTCCTCCTTGCCCTTGCTGTTGTCGGCCAGCTACTGTGTCTTCCTAGTTGGGATGACCTCCTGACGGTGCAATCCTCCCTGAGAGGATAAGTGCATGCTGGAACTCCTCCTCTGTGAGGACCCAACTTTGTTTACCTGGGAAACCAAAAACTTGTACAAAAGGAAGCAAAAATTGGCGGAGTTCACCGTTAGGATCAAAATAAAACTGATAAGCATGAAGGGAGCGTTGGGGTCTACAGACTCCCATGAATCTGGTGCTAGCCATGTGGATATCATCCAACGTCTTACTGCCAGCTACGACCCTTTCCCATGGTATGACAAAACCACTTGTGTGGGCGATCTGAGAGACCAAGCCTCCATAGCGAATGTCTCCAGTGGAAGCACCACGTTGGTGGTAAAAGTGCTCGATGAGTAAAGCACCCAAGTTTACCTTGTGCTCCATCTTGGGGTGCAAGGCCATATGTATTACGCTCATTTCAGGACCTATCACTGCCCCGACATCTCCTTTCTCAAAAATAGAATTCACTAAGAAAGTGTGAAAATAACGGATAGTGGGATTCTGGATGGTTGCGCTCTTTTTGCACAAGAAGTCGGTGTTCCCATGGACAGAAATCTTCTCCCAATATTGCATAGCCTCCAAATGCACATTATCACAAATTCCAAGTGCTCCCCCATAGGAGAACCCAAAACAATTATAAAATTCATAAAACGTAAGGCTGCAGAGTTTCCCATTGAGCACAAAACTTACAGTGCAATTTTGCTCCTGGGCTTAGAGATCATCATGGAATGATTACAAGAACTCGAATGTCGTGAGCTTGTAGGTGTTGACGGTGAGGTGGGATAAAGGGACCAAGCCTGCATGCTCAGCCATCCGCTCGAAGTCCTCCAAGAGCCCTTGGTGGGAGATAAACTCGCGATTTGCCCACTTGGTGGGTACAACATCGCGCTTTCTCACCCTCTCGAAGTCTCGGCTCATGTAGGACCTCAAGTTATCCGTCTCTGAACGTCTCTTCTTCGAGCCCAACGGCGTAAAGGACCCTGAGGCCCCTGTCACTCCTTTGCCCTTGCAGAGGATTCTTCCAATGTTATGCATTGTGCTACAAAATTTGCAAAGGAAAACATGGGTATCAAGTTTCTATCACATAAACAAATGATTACATGCAGTAGTTACCAATCCTAATGTGAGTAATCAAAAATTATCTAAAAAATATGATGAACTCATCTAGATAGTCAATGTGACGAATTTAACCATGGATTTCAAAAAATAAAGTTTGGATCGGATGAGAAACGTACTGATGTGAAGATTCCCCCACTCAAAAACTTGAAATCAATGAAGAGTCAAAGGTTCTAGGTGATTAGGTTTTTACCAGCCAACGCACATGGTACGGGCGCGTGGTACGGGTGTGTTCCGCCCGTACCGGTGGTCGCCACCGTTGGATCAATTTTAGGGTTTGAGATCAAACTTGTAACCCCTGGTACGGGCGCGTGGTACGAGCGCGTGGTATGGACACGTCCCGCCTGTACCGTTGATCATTACCAGTACAGGGGATGTCGTTCACTTGGTCACCGCTTGGTACGGGCTCGTCGGCCCATACCGTTGCTCATTATCAGCACGGTGAGGAGCGTCGATTCATCAACAGTTTTGGTATGGGCAACCGGTACGGGTGGGTTTGCCTGTACCATTGCTCGTTATCAATACCTAGCCCTGTTTTAGTATTCTCCTTTACTTTTTTATTGTTTATTTAACTTCTCTTTGGTAGTTTCTCTGAATAAATCAACATTAAAAACAAATTTATTAAATCATACCAAATAATCAATAAAAAGATAGAAAAAATATGTACATTTAATTTATTGAGAATGGGTAACTCCCATTAAGTATTTTATTTTGGAGTTTTGGTTCTCAACCAATTTCCATGCTATCAGCATTTACTTCAAGTTGTTCTTCATCTCTTGTTCTTGTTGCTTGGACACGCTTTGGTGGCGAAACATATTTTCCACTATGTTCCGGTTTCTTCGGGAAGTACCGAACAATCTGATCATCATATATATTGAAGACAATCTTACCACTAGAGAAGTCTACATTAGCTCCAGTTGTGTTAAGAAAAGGTCTTCCAAGGATGATAGAAAGTTTTTCATCCTCAGGAACATCAAGTATAATAAAATCAGTGGGTATAACATGTTGGTCTATTCTAAGTAAAACATCTTCGATCATACCGATAGGTTGTTTAGTTGTCTTATCCGCCATTTGTAGGGTAATTGAAGGAGGAGGATACTCTCCTAAGTTTAATTTCTTAAATAAGAAATAAGGCATAACACTAACACCTGCTCCTAAATCATAAAGAGTGTTGAATATATTAGTTTACCAAATTGTGCAAGAGATGGTTGGTATACCAGGGTCTCCACGCTTAGCGGACAACTTATATCCAAAGCTTATCATTACTGCCACAATCTTGGTTACCTCCTTTTTTCTATTAAGGATATCTCGCATAAACTTTTTATAAGTAGGAACTTGAATAGCACCAGTTAAAGGAAGTTCTAAGAGAAGGCTTCCTAATGATTCAGCAAAAGAATCATAAATAGCTTTATCCGGTTCATATGAACCCGATTAGGATAAGGAATTTTCTTTTTGGTTGGTATTACCTTATCTTTTACCTTTGGCACTGGAGGAGTGTCTTTCTTAGTTTTTCTAATAGCTGACTTTTGCTTATCAACGTGATCTTCCCGTGATGTGACAACTTTCTCTTCTTGTTCCTTTCTGAGATCAGCTTCCTCCCTTGAGTCAATCGTCTCAGCATCTGAATCATATAGTTTACGCTTATCTCTTGTTTCATCTTCCTCCTGTTGTGTCTTGGAAGCCTCATGCGCTTTTTCTGAGCTTGATAATCTATGTCATATTGAGGATCCACAAGGTTCTCCTCTTCTTGACTCATCTCTTGAGTCTCTCTTGCCTTTCTAGCTTGTTCCTCTTGATATCAAGGTGGCCCCTGAGGTTCCTATGTTTCTGTGCCACGTCTAGTGACAATGTTAGTAGAAATGTATCGAAATCTCCTTGGTTCAAAATCAAATTTAGGTTTCAATAATTTGATCACATTGTGTTTTAACCATGCTTATATATTTATCTAAGTGTTTTGTAGCATGACCCAAGTCATCAAAGACTTCAGTTAGGTCCCTTATATTCTTTTCCCATGTCATAAGACGTTTGTAATTTTTCTCACGAAACTGATTCTATTGGTACCTAAACTTTTTCATTACAAGATTTATATCATATTCTATTATATAAGTTTGAAGAATATCAACTTTAGTTTCTTTAACTAATTCCGAGTCTATACCTTTTTTCTTTCGAAGGACTTTTTAACTTCAGAAATGAGATCGGAGAGTATATGGATTATACAACATCCTCAACTGGATTGTATTGTTTGTCATTAAAAGATCTTACCTTAAAAAGCTTTACACATCCTGGCAATGTTAAGTTACATATAGCTCCCCCTACAGATAGGTCAATCATTTGTTTTGTTTTGTCATTAAGCCAATTGTAAAAATATTGGATAACCAAATGTTCTTTGAAACCATGATTTGGGACTTCTATAATCATTGCATAAAATCTATTCCATGCTTGATAAAAGTTTTCTCCAACTGTTTGGAGAAAGTTTGTTATGCTATGATCTTTGAGAATGAATAATATTTATGCATGAATTCTCGGATGCAATCTGCACAGCTTTTTATAATATGATTGGGCAAGATTGTAACCAACCTAAAGCATTACCTTTTAGTGACCAGTGAAAAAGTTTAAGGAGTACAAACTCTATGGGCAAACTTGCTGGTTTAAGGGTAGCGCAAAGGTCGTAGACCCTTGTCAAGTGGTTACTAGGATCTTCCTCTTCTTTTCCTGCAAAAGCAATCACTTTCATCATAAAAATTAGCTCAGGATATATTTCAAAATCCTGGCCTTCGAGTTTAGGAAAAAGAATAGGTATCTTTCTTAAGTGCCTACATGGATTCCCATATTCTCCCAATGGCAGCTCAGATTCATCCCCACAGGTGATGGTTGATACGTCGGAAACGTATCTATTTGATGTTACATGCTTGTTAGTATCTACTTTGCTTTGCTTGGTCTACACTTTGAGGTGATTTTTACATGTTTTCTGGTACTAACCTATTAACAAGTTGCCACAGTGCCAGTTGCCTGTTTTCTGTTGTTTTTGGTTCAAGAAAAGCTAGTAAGGAAATATTCTCGAAATTGGACGTGACAAACGTCAAAGTCAATAACTTCCTGTGGGGAACAAGAAGTCCAGAGGGGATACGGAGAGGCGTGCCAGGGCGGCCACACCCCCTAGGCGCAGCTAGGGGTGGGCCCTCGCCTAGGCAGGGTGTGGGGCCCCCTGGCCACCTCCTCGGCCTCCCCCCTTGCCTATAAGAAGCCCCCGATTCCTAAACCCTAAGCACACAATCAAATCTCCATGAAACCGTCTGTAGCCGCCGCCACCATCGTCCCTAGATCGGGGGATCTGAAGTTCTTCCCGGCACCCTGCCGGAGGGGAGATCATCCCGGAGGCCTTCTTCTCCGGTATGATGCGTGAGTAGTTCCACCTTGGACTATGGGTCCATGTAGTAGCTAGATGGTTGTATCTCCTCCTTTGTGCTTTCATGTATAGATCTTGTGAGCTCCGTTCATGATCAAGATCTAATCTATTTGTAATCATGCATGTTGTGTTTGTGGGATCCGATGGATATTGAGATTATTATGTTGGTTTGATTAATGGTTTTGTCTTTATGATTCTATCATGTCTGTGTTGTTTGTGATCTTGCATGCTCTCCGTTGTTAGTGGCTATTGTTTTTGCAAGATAAATATTTAAATTTATCCGCATTGGCATTTTAAGTGCGGGCGTGCCAGTATACTATTGTATACAAATAAAATAAAATAATACACAGAGACAATAAACAAACTGGAAGAACTTGCACTCTTTATTAATCTTTATAAGAAATTACAAGTCTCCTCTTTTACAATATTCCCTGGGCTACGCCTGTGTTTATCTGGCAAATAGACGACTGCAAAGTTCCTATTTCCTGGAGCCTCGAAAGACTTTCTAGTTAATTACATTCACGGTCACATGACCGTGAAATTCCTCCAATCACGATGTCTTCGTACGGCCATCATCATCAGATCACGCCAGTGTTTGCTCAAAACAAGAAGAATGTGTAGGCACGACTATGACCACGTCGTCTCTGGAACCATCATCTTTTCATCACCTAACAGTATCATGCTCAATCAATACAAAAGTTCTCATATAGCTGTAAAATAAACGTTCGGCCTCGTCGGTCATGAACAAACTAAGTCTCACCTCGTCGGTTAAGACGTGTGATTATATTCCATCTCCCATGGAAAATATGGCTAAAATTTAGCCAATATAAGAAACTTCCGATTGATTTAAACATAATCCTGTAGATCAATCCATCGATGATCAATTCTATACTCCATACTTGTGCAATACTCACGCATGGCTACACCTCTTATTTTTTGTTAGACTATGCTTTGCATGCACGTCTAGAGAAATCTGCTTTTCACATGTCCATGAGGCCACCACAATTCTTTGCATTGTCCGTCTCACATAAATCACTAGGACATTTTTCTTAAAGGAAATATTTATTTTGTCAACGTATTTCCGGTACGGACACCTGAAACACGTAGACATAAAGTCAATCGGGGATAATGTACCTGACTTTTATTCCTGTATGGCACGAAGCCTCGTGTGCCATTAAAGACAACACTTAAAACCTGTAGGTGTAAAGCCGATCGGGGACAATGAACAGCCGTTTCTTGTTCCATCGACAGCGACACTCAAAAAACTGTAGGCGTAAATCTATAGGGAGGTCATAGTTGGTTCATTCGGTAACTCCTGTCCTGTCACGATCAGCAGGTCATACGACATCCTCACCCGGAGCGACGCCAAGACAGAGAAAAGAAAAGAGTGTGGATTCAGGGAGGAACAAGCAAATGATCACTTATGACCCGGCAATAGCTCATGAAAACCTAGCACATGCACAGGGAACGAGAAGGAATAATGCCCAGGGAAATGAGAACCAGGAGAACGCAAGCCGAGAGAGGCAAGCAGGGCAAAGGAATGACAATAGAGGGCAAAATTTCGCGTCACAACCTAGGCGTGGAGATCACTCGGCAGGAGGAGGAAATCCAGTGCCGAATATTGCTCCAGTTCAACCCGAAAGAAGACAGCAAAGCGCGGGAAAAGCAGTACAGCAGCCTGCTGACCCGAACGCAAACAGATACAATGATGGTTACTCGGCGATGGTGAACGACGGGTATGAATTGTCGGATCACGCATATCAAGCGATGGGGGCCAGACTCGGAGGCGGAAACCTTCAGCCAGATGATGCAAGGCTGAATTTTGATTGAATAAAGATGGCAGAACTAATCGAGTCGCAAGGTCCACAGGGTCCACCGTGCTTTGGCCCAAGGATCATGAAGGAGCCACTTGTACCAAATTTCCAGCTAGCCAGAGGAACAAAAACTTACGATGGGAGCACAAAGCCAGAAGACTGGCTCATAGACTATGGAACTGCTGTGAAAATCGCACAGGGAAATTTGAGATGGGAAGTACGATATGTACCGCAAATGCTAGAAGGACCAGCACGGGTATGGCTAAACAACCTGCCACCTGGAAGCATCAACAGCTGGATCGATTTTCAGGACGCTTTTGTGAGAAATTTTACGAGCACCTATAAGAGGCTGAATCGCCCACAACAGCTAGCAATGTGCAAGCAAAGACCGAATGAGACAGACAGAGTGTTCCTCACAAGATGTTTCACAATGCGCAACTCTTGCGAAGGGGTAATCGAGTAACATGCAATCGCTTGGTTTGCACAAGGATGCAGACACGAAAGTGTGTTGTGGCAAAGGTTATAGAGGGATATGCCAGCAAGCTTGGCAGAAACAATAAGGATTGCTGACTCGTATGCATTAGGAGATCCGACTCAACCTCTGCTCATGTCGGCAGACGGGATGACTGAGACTCAGATCTATGATGCTACCGGGTCGCAAAGGCGCCAGGAAAGAGCCGAATATAGGAGCAAAAGAAGAGATAAAAGGCCAGACTACAGCTATGGTTCGACTCAGGTTGCGGCCGTGAGTCAGGATCATCCAGATGCTGGAAGTAGCCAATGTCAAAGGACAAGTGGACAACGGCAGTAGATACCAAAGAATGATGGCAAAAAGCCATACGAACAAAGAAAGCAGTATCAGGATAGACAGAAGTATACCTATGAGATGATGCTGGACCAACCGTGTAAATTTCACACGCCTAGTCCGAGTAAGCCGGCGAATCACACAACAAGACAATGCACTTGGGTTCAGAAGGGGGATAGAGTGGATTCGCCGAGTAAGCAGCTGCCACCACCTCCCCCTCCACCACTCACTGGAGGAAATGCTCAAGCTATTGGAGCTGATAATAGATATGAAAATAGGCAGCCGAGGTATCATAATCAAGAAAGAAGGGAAGCTGTGCACCAGGTGCACAACCCAAGAGTTACGACGCTCATGTTGGCCGTGGAACTAGAAATGAGTACATAGAACATCACCAGAGCAATGTTGTTTTCATCATAGAGACGAATGACAAAAAGAGTCAACAGAGACGGGTGATGGAAGTGAATGCCACAATGCTGGCAATTCCAAAGTACATGCATTGGTCTGAGCAAGAAATAACTTGGAGCATAAAGGATTACCCCAAGATCATGCCAACCCCAGGAGGTTATTCTCTAGTCTTAGATCCAACTTTCATGGGCCCTGATATCAATGTGAAGTTTTCCAAGGTACTGATCGATGATGGCAGTAGCATCAACATCATGTACAAAGATACCATGCTCAAGTTAGGCATTACCATGAACATTATGGAGCTGACTAAGACAACCTTTCATGGCATTGTGTCGGGATTGTCCTGTGAGCCAATTGGCAAGATCTGGGTCAACGTCTTATTCGGCTACAGAGAGAATTGTTGGACTGAAGCCATAGAGTTCGAGGTGGTTGATTTGGTCAGCTCGTATCATGCCTTACTCGGCAGGCCAGCTATGGCAAAGTTTATGGATACTCCTCACATTGCTTACTTGAAGATGAAGCTGCCAGGTCCATGAGGGGGGATCACAGTTGAAGGAGATTACAAAATATCTATCGCTTGTGCCTCAGCCGGATCCTCACTAGTGAAAGAACATTTTATAATCCCTAGTGTTTTGTGTGTTAGAAAACAATATCAATGATTATTTAATGTGTGTTGAAGTGTTGCAGCTCCCTTTGAGAAAAAGGGAAAAGGATTATGCCTTTGGGGGCGGATAATCCGCCCCTCCCTCTTCCCAAGCAGGCGCAAGCCCCAGAAGGGGGGCAGAGTTTTGGCCGGATTTTCCGGCCCCGCCGGATAATCCGCCCCTTAGGGGGGCCAGATAGTCCGCCCCCCATGCTCATCGCCAAGGCGCAAGCCCCAGAGAGCGGGCGGAGTGTTGGCCGGACTTTCCGGTCTGGCATGATAATCCGCCCCTGGAGGGGGCCGGATTATCTGCCCCCCCCCTCCCCAAGATCTTCACCAAGTTGTGCAGGCGCCAGCCCCAGAGAGGGGGCGGAGTTTCCCCCGGAGAATCCGCCCTGGGGGCGGATAATCCGCCCCAAGTGGGGGGCGGATAATCCGCCCCCAAAGTTGTGCAACGGCCAGATCTGGGGAGGGGGTATTTAAGCCAGCCTTCCTCCTCCTGCCAGCGTGCTTGATCCATTCGAAAAAGACGAGATCTGATCTGTAACCTTCATCCAAGAGAGCTCCACCTAGATCCACCCAAAGGCCCCATCCCTTAGGGAATCGAAGGAGGAGAACTCGATCTTCATCATCAGCAATCAAGCGCTTCATCTCCTCTCCATTCATTTGGAGAACCACCGATCTAGTATTTCTTGCAAATACCTAGATCCTTGTTTTTGTTTATATTGATAAACCTTGTTCTTGTGGCAGCTTGTTGTCATCTCGGGAGCCCCCAATTCGGTTGTGGGTGTGTGCCCCGATAGTGTTGTAAAAGGCACCGTTCCTCGAAGGGATCCAATAGTGGAGAAGGTGGATCAGGCCTCTCGTGGCGAGATCCATCGGAGAATAGGGTGAGGCCTATTGTGGCGTGGTGGTCTTAGAACCGCCCACCCCTCCAACGCAGATGTACTTCCCTTAACAAGGAAGGAACTGCGGTAAAACAAATCCCTGTGTCTCCGCATGCTCCACTACGGTTTCCTTGCTCCTCTTTTTGCGTGCTTAGTAGTTAGGGTTGCATATAGGGAAATTCTCGTAGTGGCATATCTAGAGAATTTACTTTGTGTCAAGCCTAAAATTGAAAAAGTATTAAAAATTGGTTAGAACCTATTCACCCCCCCTCTAGGTGCCCATATGATCCATTTCAATTGGTATCAGAGCCTCGGCTCTTATTTCGGGCTTAACCGCCTAAGAGAAGTATGGGTTCCAAGGTAGATGGGAGTGATGCTCCGGAGGTAGTCACCATGAACGATCTCAAGACGTTGGAAACAACCTTGGTGAATTCAATGGAGGCTAAGATGGAAGAGATGCGTCAATTGATAATGCGTATCTCCACATCCGCAACATCACCTCCATCTAACTCTGAGGATACCACTCCGCAATCCAAGGAAACGGGTAAAACTGTTTCTAAAGATAACGAAGTGGTTGGTGATGACACTAGCTAGAGCTCCTCCTCGAAAAAGGATAGTGGTAAGGATGGATACAATGAGGTTTCTCATGTGTATCCCCTTGATCCACCTATTCCTCACCCACATATACATAATAGGGGTGATCCACCCAAACTTTCTGCATCTTCTTTTACTCAATGGCATTTTTTGATGAAATATCATGTGTGCAGTTCCTCCATAGAGTTGTGGAAGATCATCGAAAATGGTCTTCATGTTGGAAACCCCAACAATCTCACAAGAAGAGAAGTGGTCGATAGCCAACTCAACGCTACAGCTCTACACATGATACAGCTTGGTGTGGGTGACAAAGATATGCCACACATTCAGCATCTTAGTACAGCGAAGGAAGCTTGGGATGCTCTCACCGAGATCTTTATCGGAAATGAAAGTATGAAGAGAAATAGATATGATGCATTGAGCAACGAAGCTGAAGGATTCTATATGTTGGATGGAGAAGACCATGAAGACATGTATAGGAGGCTTAAGGCTATAGCCACAAATTTCAGAAATCATGGTGTTGCTCATGTTGATGATGCATGGATCAAGCGCAAGTATGTCAGTGCTCTTATGCCGTTTGAGCCCACAGATTTGAAAAGTCTCCAAGGTAGGCATAAATATCACCTCATGACATCCAATGAGATAATGCAAGAAATGGCCGCCTTCAAAGTGGCTGCCAAGAATGTCGAAGATGCTCGTTCTCGAGCTATGGGGATGCAAAAGGGGGTCAACGTGGCCTTGAAGACTAGTGTGATTGATCATGATGAATATGCTCTAGAAGGTCTGGACCGTCCTGAGGATATAAAAAGGATTCATGGACAATACTTGGCTCTTTATGCTAGAAACTTCTGGAAAGATCCAGCCAAGGCTAAAGCTGAACTGGAACGCAAGAGTGGAGAATATGGAAGAAAAGAAAATGGTCCCAAGCTGAGAACATGTTTCAACTGTAGGAGGTTGCACTTCGAATGGTAGTGTCCATATCAAAGTAGGGAAGATAATGGAGGAAGACTCATTTTCAAGGACAATTCAAAGGCTTCACGCAAGAAACAGTTTGTAAAGAAGAATGCTCCTTTCAAGAAGCAACCAAAGAATGTTCTAGTGGCTCAAGAAGAATATTCATCGGGAAGTGAAGATGAGGACGAGGACGATAACTCTCAAGAAGTGGTTGCTATAGCCACCACATCTACATCAACTTCTCTCTTCGACTCTCCGAACGAAAACATCATCAACAAGAATGCTACTTGTCTCATGGCAAGGAGCTCTGAGGTAACTTCTTCGAACTCTTCTTTTCCTAAGGCTATGATTGACATGGATGATCCTACTAGCCTTAAGGTTAAAGAAGAGATTATTGCTTTGGATTATTTCTATACTAACTTGCAAGGTGAGCACAAAGTTCATTTTGAAGCTCTTATGGATCAGCTGGCCCAAAACGAAGCTCTCCTTGAAGAAAAGGGCAGAATTGCAATGGAGGATGCAATGGAAATTGCATCCTTAAAAAATGCTCTTGAAGAAGAGGAAGAGGCTCGGGTCTCTCTTGAAGAGAGGCTTGGTTCTATTGAAGAGTCACATGATGAAATTGTGACTAAACTTGTTAAGGAAAAGATTGACTTTGGGGCTGCTCATGATAGACTCTCCGAGGAATTGGAGAAACTTGACAATGCTCACAAGGCGTTGAAAAACGAGTTCTCTATTCTCAGTGAGTCACATGATCAGCTTCAAAGTCGATTGGCCAACTATGATACTCCTAGCTCATCCAACTCAACATATAGTAACAAGGAAAATGCTAGTGTGGAAAAAGAAGTGATCAAGGACATCACTCCCAAGGATAAAGGTGTGCTTGATGAAGTCCTTGGCAAACAAAGGTCAAATCATGGTAAAGAGGGACTCGGGTATTTCACCAAGTCCAAGAAGAAGAAAACCAAGAAGAACAAGACCAAGAATGTGCAATCAAAGATAAGCACCGCTGAGAAGAATATCACAAAAGACAATACTAACAATATTGGTTTTGCAGGGTCTCACAATCCGAATTATGAACTCTTTTGTGATGTCTATGGCGATGTTTACGCTTATTATGTCGGTCCCGTTGATAAATATATTGCTTGGTCTATTTGGGTCCCAAAGAACCTTGTTACTAACATGAAAGGACCCATTGAAAAATGGGTACCTAAAACCAAGAAGTAATTTTCTTGCAGGGCTATGCTTCCGGTGGGTCGAAATGGGTGTTGGATAGTGGCTGCACTAGTCATATGACCGGAAGCAAGGAGATCATCACGGAGATGCGTCCAAATCATGATAATATCACAGTCTCCTATGGTGATAAGTCTAAATCTCAGGTATTGGATCTTGGCAAGGTTGTGGTTGCCCACGGTATCTCTCTCGTGGACGTCATGCTTGTTGAGACCCTCGGTTACAACCTTTCTGTTCGTGCCCTTGGCAAGATGGGTTTTTCTGTTTTTATCGATGATGATTTGGTGGTACTCTTGTGGAGCAAGTCTCTAAAGGTTGCTTTCGTTGGATACGTCGAAAATGACCTGTATGTGGTGGACTTCTCGGGGAAAACCACTTCGGGTCCGATGTGTCTATTCGGAAAGGCCGGCCGTTTAGCCCATGTCAACATGAGAACTTTGCAAAGTCTCCAGAAGGGTGGCCACATCCTTGGACTAAAAGACAATGTCTCTTTTGCCAAAGGTCGTGTTTGCAGGGCTTGTGTAGAAGGAAAAATGCATGACTCTCCCCACAATAGGAAGACTATTGTGTCATCAAAGAGGATATTGGAATTACTTCATGTGGATTTATTTGGTCCTCCTTCTCATGCAAGTCTTGGTGGGAAGAAATATTGCTTGGTCATTGTCGATGATTACTCAAGATACACATGGGTCTATTTTCTTAAACTGAAAAGTGAGACTCAACAAACTGTCATTGACTTTGCCAATGAAGTCCAACGTCAACACAATGTTCCTATCTTGGCAATAAGAAGTGACAACAGCTCCGAATTCAAGAACTACACTTTGAATGAGTTTACGAATAAGAGGGATTAGACATCAATATTCCGCTGCGTACACCCCTCAACAAAATGGTGTAGCCTAGAGGAAGAACCAGACTTTGATGGACATGGCAAGATCAATGTTGGCTGAATTCAAGTCTCCTTATAATTTTTGGGCTGAAGCCATATCCACTGCTTGTCACTCATCGAACCGGCTATACCTCCGAAAGATTTTGGACAAGACTCCATATGAAATTCTTACCGGTAACAAGCCCAACATATCATACTTCAGCGTATTCGGGTGTAAGTGTTTCTTTATTATTAAAGGTGTCCGTTTGTCAAAATTTGAGTCCAAGGCTTTAGAAGGTATTTTTGTTGGTTACGGTGCCGAATCCCACACTTATAGAGTCTACAACAAGCTCACTGGGATTGTTGTAGAATCTTGTAGTGTGGAGTTCGATGAAAATAACGGCTCCTTTGTAGGGCAAGTTGATGTTTGTGATGCAGATGTTGAAATACCCCAAGATGCCATAAGAAGAATGGGCGTGGGATTTTTCCGCCCCATTGAGGAACCCCTTGTGGCGTATCGGGAAGGACAATGCTCCACACATGTGGAGCCCTCATCTACACAAGATCAAAAAGCTCCTACTGTTGGAGAAATTCCTGCACCGACACCACAATCTGCTGAAGATCATCTGTCCCCTGGACAAGTTGGTATTCCCAGGCCGGACTATCCGCCCCCTACAAGGGGCGGACAATCCGCCCCTGGCACTCCAACTCGTTCCAGAGGATCCGGAGGAGAAGCCAACAACTCTGAAGCTCCTAGGCCAGATTCTTCGGCCCCCGATGGCGGATTATCCGGCCCTGGGTCTCCAACTCCTGTTAGAGACTCTCAGGAAGAAGGCTCTGGTACTTCACCTCCCAGTCCGGATAGTCCGGCCCCTCCAAGGGGCGGAGTATCCGACCCTGAAGAACAAACTCAGCAGCAATCTTCTGGTGTTAACGCAGACCAAGATCCGGGGCAAGGAAGTAATCAAGACAAGGATACAAATACTGAATCAACTCCTTCTAGAAACAATAAGGACATTGAGGCTCATCGCAAGGCTCGTGCTGATCGGAACCTTGAACTAAGGGGTCACACTCTTGACAAGGTTGTTGGTGATCTACGATGAAGGGTATCCACTAGAAGAGAACTTGCAAGCTTCTGTGATCATCAAGCTCACATTTCCATGGTTGAACCGAAGAAGGTTTTTGATGCTCTTGAAGACCCCGATTGGGTTGTTGCAATGCATGAATAATTAAATAACTTCGAACGCAACAAAGTTTGGAAGCTCGTAGAGAAACCAAAGGATTGCTGCAATGTTATCGGCAGCAAGTGGATATTCAAGAACAAACAAGATGAAAATGGCATTGTTGTGAGGAATAAAGCACGACTCGTGGCTCAAGGATTCTCTCAAGTGGAAGGAATTGATTTTGGCGAGACTTATGCTCCTGTGGCTCGTCTTGAGTCCATCCTTATCCTTCTTGCATATGCAGCCCATCATAATTTTAAATTACAACAAATGGATGTTAAGAACGCTTTCCTTAATGGTCCTCTACATGAGTTAGTATACGTCAAGCAGCCCCGGGGGTTTGAGGACCCCAAATTTCCGAACCATGTCTACAAACTCGATAAGGCGCTCTATGGCCTTAAACAAGCCCCACGTGCGTGGTATGAGCACCTTAAAGAGCTTTTGCTAGACCGTGGATTTGAAGTTGGGAAAATCGATCCCACTCTTTTTACTAAGAAGGTTAATGGGAAGCTTTTTGTATGCCAACTTTATGTAGATGACATTATTTTTGGCTCTACTAACCAAGCCTTTAACGATGAATTTTCAAAGCTTATGACTGACAGGTTTGAGATGTCCATGATGGGTGAGTTGAGGTTCTTTCTTGGATTTGAGATCAAACAACTTAGAGAGGGAACCTTTATTAATCAAGCTAAGTACATCCAAGACATGCTCAAAAGGTTCAAGATGACGGATCTCAATGGCGTTGCTACCCCAATGCAAACAAAGTGTCATCTTGAACTCAATCCCAAGGGTAAAGACGTGGATCAAAAGGTATATCGATCCATGATCGGCTGTCTCCTTTACCTTTGCGCATCTAGGCCCGATATCGTGTTAAGTGTAGGAGTGTGTGCAAGGTACCAAGCCACTCCTAAAGAAAGCCACTTAGTGGCGGTCAAGCGAATCTTCCGATATTTGGTTCATTCCCCAAATTTTGGGTTATGGTATCCCAAGGGTTCAAGTTTCTCTCTATGTGGTTACACTGATTCAGATTGGGCTGGTGACAAAGATGATAGGAAATCAACCTCTGGTGCATGTCAATTCTTGGGCAGGTCTCTAGTGTGTTTGGTCATCAAAGAAACATAATTGTATTTCACTCTCAACCGCCGAAGTTGAATATGTTGCTGCTGCAAGTGCTTGTACACAATTGTTATGGATGAGGCAAACTTTAAAGGAATATGGTGTCAATTGTGACAAAGTGCCTCTATTATGCGACAATGAAAGTGCTATCAAAATTGCTTACAATCCCGTGCAGCATACAAGAACAAAACATATAGAGATACGCAACCACTTTATTCGGGATCATGTTGCTCGTGGTGATATTTCCCTATTCTTTGTGAGCACAAAGAACCAACTTGCTGATATTTTCACGAAGCCTCTTGATGAAGCAAGATTTTGTTATTTGAGGAATGAGCTAAATATCATAGATTCAAGGAGCTTGGCTTGACTACCCTTGCACACTCACTTGCTCTTTTTCATGTATTTGGTTTAGATGCAGGCATAGACATAGGGGGAGTGTGGTCCTAATTTATTGGGTCAACCCTCTCCCCATAATGCCTAAAGAAAGTAAAATCATTTCCCTTAATATCATTTTGTGATATGTGGGTCATCGATGAGCATTGGTTTTGAACTCAAGATACATCTTCGTGGTGTCATGCCATGCGCTCCAACATGGTGGCTTCGGCCACCGCCCTCTTCCTAGAGAAGAGTTGGTTTCTAATGGGTCTCTTTGGATTTTCTTGCTTATCTCTTGTTCTTATGGAAAACACACTCAATTTTGGCTTTTGTTTGATTTGATTCTTGCAAATTCAAGGAGTGTGCAAATTCAGGGGCGTTAGCATCGCTCTTCTTCCTTTTTGGCGTTTCGATGCCAAAGGGGGAGAAGTAGTTCTATTTGGTCTCGTGGATTTGCAAGGGTCGGGCGCAAGCATCTATATTTCAGTCGTTTTATTTGCTTGCTTGTGCCTTTTTAGCGTGAAATTATTTGCTATTTGTGTTTGATTATGTAAGACTATGTTGTGCTCCACTATGTTTGGTACTATGTTTGGTATTCACGGAATTCTGGATTTATCTATTGTGGATCTCGTGGAATTCTGGATTTATCTATGGAGAACATTTGATGGCATATGGATTCATGGGATTATCTATGTATGCATCAGTATTGTTGGGATGTGCTTGGAGGCTATCAAACAAACTATGTTCTTTGGCTATATTCTCATCCCGGTGGTATGACCGTGTTTCCCAAACCACCTTGTTTCAATTATCTTTGTTATGGAAGTTTTGTTCTCTCTAGTGTGTGTATTTGTATTCAAATGAAAATTTTAAATATGCACACATCTAGGGGGAGCGTCTTTCATTATTTAAGATGGCATTAGCCGGTTTCATTGCAAATCCTAATATTGTCATCTAACACCAAAAAGGGGGAGATTAAAAGAACATTTTATAATCCCTAGTGTTTTGTGTGTCAAATAACAATATCAAGGATTATTTAATGTGTGTTGAAGTGTTGCAGCTCCCTTAGAGAAAAAGGGAAAAGGATTATGCCTTTGGGGGCGGATAATCCGCCCCTCCCTCTTCCCAAGCAGGCGCAAGCCCCAGAAGGGGGGCGGAGTTTTGGACGGATTATCCGGTGGCCTCAGGGGGGGCGGATAGTCTGCCCCCATGCTCATCGCCAAGGCGCAAGCCCTAGAGAGGGGGCGGAGTGTTGGCCGGACTTTCTGGTCTGGCCGGATAATCCGCCCCTGGAGGGGGCCGGATTATCCTCCCCCCTCCCCCAAGATCTTCACCAAGTTGTGCAGGCGCCAGCCCCAGAGAGGGGGCGGAGTTTCCCCCGGAGAATCCGCCTTCCCAGGGACGGATAATCCGCCCCAAGTGGGGGGCGGATAATCCGCCACCAAAGTTGTGCAACGGCCAGATCTGGGGAGGGGGTATTTAAGCCAGCCTTCCTCCTCCTGCCAGCGTGCTTGATCCATTCGAAAAATACGAGATCTGATCTGCAACCTTCATCCAAGAGAGCTCCACCTAGATCCACCCAAAGGCCCAGGAATGACAAACTCCAACAAGGCCATAACCCGCCGCAAGGCCAAATCATGTACTCTCCCTTCGCTTTCTAAAAAGGATTTTTTGAATTTGTTTGAATTTGGATATATTATATACTAAACAGTGTCTAGATACATTCAGTTTAGACAAACTTAAGACATCCAGGGATTACATAAAATTTAACTCGTGGCAAAGGACGATATTAGGCTTGAATTTCAAAAGAAAGATACACTTTTTTCTTGGGAGAGGGAGTGCTACAAATCAACCCGTTGCAACGTCATAGGCATATTATTCTAAAAAAAAAACGTCATAGGCATATTTATTAGGTTGGCTACAAATCCCCAGCCTTTTTAGAGCTAGCTGAGGTTTGGCTGCAAGCGCCTCGCGTTGCAAGATTCTGGACGCTAGCGTTGTTTTTATTTTTCTTTTATTTGGCTTAGCGATCGATTTTAGCTCTCCCTGTTGTGAGGTGAGGAGTTTAGGTGATAAATGATTTATGCAGTATTTTTTTTTTTGAAAATGATTCCAATCCCCCGGGGATCCCGGGTTCCCATCTTCCGAGTCGTGCGTCGCCTGGCACCACGTCTTGGGATGGCCCCACACACCTTATCTCCTCGATCTCTCTTCCTTCTTTTCCTCTCCCGTCTAGTTCTGCAGCCAGGCGTCGCCGGCCGCCGCACCATGGCGCCCCACCTCGCGCCGCTGCGCCATGGCGCCCTCACCTCGCGCAGCTGCTCTGGCTCCCCTCCCTCTTGACCCTTCAAGACGACCTGCGAACCTCTCTCAACCCCACGAACTCCTTCTCGAGATGGACGCCATGGCCGCCGTCCGAGGCCTCCATGTGCGCCTTCCTGCAAGAGCTCCGACCCCGACCCCCTCGAGATCAGGCCCTACTTCGACATCCGCTTCAGCCCAAGCCCGACCTGATTTGCGCCCTACGCTGTGGTTCCCGACGCCTGCTGCACGAGCGAGGTGCTGCAAGGGGCAGGTTGTGCTGCTGCCGAGGGCTACACCTCTGTACCCTCGAGCACAATCTCTGGCGTTGCTACTAGCGTCTCCGGCGATGCTACCTTTAGGCGCCGATGCTATAAAGGCTGGCCTCCCGATTTTGCTACATTGATACATGTTTTTTGCTATCTCTGCTTTTTGTTTTGCTACAATATCGTAAAATTATTGCTACAAGTTTTTCGGCGAGGTCTTTCGGCTAAAGTCTTCAACCATGTACCTGGCGAAGTCAGTTTTTGCTACATTAGAAGAACTTTATTGCTATAACCGCATTGTGATTTTGCTACAACAGTGTCAACTTTTTGCTACAAGGTTTTCGGCGAGAGTCACCAGTGAATTTTTTCCGACGATGTCTCCGGCGAAATCGGTTTTACTGCATTAGCATAATTTTTTTGCTGCATGGTCTCCGGCGAGGTCTCCAGTGAGGTCTCCGGCGTGACGTTCTATTTCTAAAACGAACCGTTTTTTTTTTTTTTGCTTCGGAAGCAAAAGCGGGGATATATGTAGCAAACACGAGATGTTTTGCAGCAAATGGACACGTGTCAGCACAGGAAGCAGGACGATGGAAGCTCCCCCATCGTCCGGGGGACGCCTAGCACTTGCCTTTTTTTTGCCTCGTCTAGAGCCTCTGATTATACGTGCCCTTAGAGCAAAGTACTATCCAGAGGGGAGTCTGTTAAAAGCAAAATTAAAACCAGAAAGCTCTTTTACTTGGCAAAGCATTATGACAGGGTTGGAAAGTTTCAAAAGAGGTTGCATTTGGAGAATTGGTGATGGAAGTCAAGTTAATATTTGGGAGGACGCCTAGATTCCTACCAGTCCTACGCGTAAACTAGTAACTCCACGGGGAAATATCCTTATTACTAAAGCTAATGATCTTCTTGATCCAATCACAGGTTTATGGGATGAAGAATTGCTCCGGAGCCTCTTTTGGAGTGTTGATGTGAACCGAATTCTGAAAATCCCGACTGCTCCTCAAGGTATAGAAGATTTTATAGCATGGCATCATAACCGCAATGGCATTTTTTTTTAGTTTGGTCAGCATATCATGCTGAATGGGATTACCGGTTTGGCCAAAATGAGCGAAGGGTTTTAGGTGTGGAAAGATAGGAAATTAGCCCGGTTTGGAAGAAGCTTTGGAAATTGAATACCCCTTCAAAGATTAAGATATTCGGTTGGAGAGCTTATTCCTCGCTTATGTATTTCGGCTAATAGACATATAATACCGAATGGTGGTTGTCTAGTTTGCTTAGTGGGTTGTGAAGATATTATGCATACCATTTTCACTTGTGCACGAGCAAAACTTATTTGGGAGAAGCTGGGTGTTCAGAGCATTATTGACCAAGCAACAAATATTGATAAAGCTGGGGCACTAGCTCTGGAACATATTATCTGTACTCAAAGTGCTTGGGATCCTTTAGGTGGAGTTGGCCTCTCTGAGTTTGTCTTAACAGGAGCATGGTACATATGGTGGGAAAGACGCCAACTGGTTCATGAAGAGGTGCAAACACTCAAACGCTCAGCAATGTCAATTGGTGCTTTAGCAACAAACTAGGCGGGCCCGTAAAAAGCCGATAATACGTAGTGCTGCATCCTAGAGCTATCCGCCTGAAGGAGAAGTAAAGGTGAATGTTGATCCGGCATATAGTTTTGATGAAGGAAGAGGAAGTGCGGGAGTTATTATTCGGGATAACAAAGGTAAATTTATTGACGCTTCTACAAAAACCCACCTTTTTGTGGCTGATCCTATGATGGCCGAGGCCTATGCAGTATGTGAGAGGCTTCTTCTTGCACAGAATTTTGGTTGCAACCGGCTTATTATTCAATCTGGTAACATGGAGGTGGTAGATACTATGAGAGAAGGGGGATTTTCTGCGACCTCTGCTGCGGCGATTTTCTATGACTGTAACATTATGGCTGCAGGTTTTGGTAAAGTGATCTTCGAACATTGTCCAAGAGAGGCCAACTCAGTGGCGCATGAGCTGGCTAAAGATAGTTTTCATTCTTTTAGCTCTTGTATCTGGGACGATGATCCCTCTAGATTTATTTTGCCTATTTTGATAAACGATGTAAGTGTCATTGACACGATGTAAGTGACTGGTTGAGAGGCTGCAGGTTCTTGACGTACTCTTTTTCCTTACTAGGGAACCCACGAGGACCGGAAGGTTTTAATGAGGCGGCTTGCGGACCTATGAGTTTCAAAAAGAAAGGCTACACGAGATAGTTCGAATGACCTATTTGTAATTATTACTATTATTTTTAAGCTTTTTTATACAACTGTTGATGATTATTAATACATTGGTTGAATTTCAAAAAATAAAAATCAACTGTGGCAGTCGCAGAGTCATTTGTGCTAGTTATTCTAAAACATCAACTCTGACCGGGCATATACATTGTGTGTGTGCTTTACTTTGCAGAGTACAGATGACATGCTGTTTTGTTTTAACTGTAATAATCAGCAGATAATATGATTAGATCTGCTTGAACATGACGACGAAGGCTCCGCTACAGGAACTTGAAGAGGGCTTTTTCTTTTTTTTGTGGTGGGGAGGAACTCGAAGAGGTTGACCATGTCAAGGATGGAGAGGGCGTCGTGCTCGGCTGGTTTAGGAGAGGCTTATTGATCGAATTGGCTTCCCTGCAGGACGTGTAATCGAGGATTTGTTTCGTCAAATGTAATTAGGATGGTTTTGACGTGTAATCGAGGATTTGTTTCGTCAAATGTAATTAGGATGGTTTTGAACAGATCTGGCAGGTTCAAACCGTGTGAACCCAGCTACCCTCCCCATTTACTAATGTATCTAAAATACATGTATCTAAACATGCCATCTTGAAGTGTAGTCCATTTTCAAATATCTTGCACTAGTGAACAGAGGAGGGAGTAACCTATACTGGTTTACGGGTTGAATCTCCAAACCAGAGAAACCGTGCTAAACTGGGCACACGGTTTAGGTGGTTTGGAACTGAACAATGCACAGGCTTACCTGGAATGACCCTTCCCTGCCGTATATGGTTCTCAAACGCATATCTGTACAACCAGGCTATATAAGTACATCTCCAGTGTAGACAGTCGACATGATCATCACACCTTGTGTATTTTTCTTCCAAACGCATAGTACAGACTAGAGAGATAGGGTACAATAACTACTTGCATGCCAATTAGGATAACCATGGAAATAGACTACCTGTTAGACATACAACCGATGGAGGAGACTAGCAACATCATACTTCAACAAGGTGAGTTTCTGGCTTGGACTGTCGTTGACCTTGGCAAGCTGTAGATGGTTCAAACTAAACTTTTCCTACGGTTATCTTACAATTTGTCAATACCAAAGGTCAACACATGCAATTACTAGTGGTCTTAAGCACAAAAGCATCGCGCCACTGTTTTACCACAATGGTCTTAAACACAAGCAAAGGCCCGACAGGACAGCCTTGATATCTAAGTGAGCAGGTCGCCAACCTCTAACCACGTGAGTACTCATTGCTGTGTCTTCTTCAATCTGCACACACACACACACACACACACACACACACACACACACACACACAATGTGTCTTGGTAAGAAAATACAAGATAGAACGAAGTGATTGTAGTTGTGGAGATATTGAAACTTACTCTTCTTTCTCTGCTTCAACATCCCTCATCCTCTTTTGAACGAACCGCAGAAATAAAGGGAAGTAAGCTGTCAAAATGTAATCTGCCAGACCAAGCTTGAAGGGAAATATACCAGCCTGAAACACGAATAATAAACCATCATTTGAATACAACCAAGCAAGACATGTACTGAACATACAACACTTAATTGCCCTTACCTTTCTTGCCTTTTCAGGCATGTGCATCTCGAAGTTTCTTTTTGAGCTAAATTGGAGTCTGCCTCTATTATCCTCTTCTTTTTTCTTTTTTGTCATCCTCTTGATGCTCTCCGTGTTTCTACTTACTCGCTTCTGTTTTTTCATTATTTTCCTAACTGAATCATTCAATTTCTGGTTCACAAAATCCGTCTCTTCCTCATTGTCGGAACTCCTCTCCACATTACAGACCTGAACCATATAGCAGTTATCCTGCATGATTTCTTCCCAGTCATCCGCATATGGACAAAGGTCGAAGAAAGTGTACTGATCGATGAACTCATTAGATCCAGAAGATTTCGCCACGTTTGTCATATATTCAGAGTTGGTGTCGATCAACAAGCTTCTTCCTTTTGCAGCCTTAGATCCAGAAGATTTCACCACGTTTGTCATATATTCAGAGTTGATCTCGATCAACAAGTTTCTTCTTTTTGCAGCCTTCAACAATGAGCAGTCATCTTTTGCCCTTCTTATTTCATTCAGTGGGTCTTTTTCCAAATCCCCCAATAACTCAAACAAGTCGACAGGTATCTGATGCTTAGGGAAGCAATTCCTAACAATCCGCACAAGTAGTACAACGTTTTTTCTGGCCAATTTTTCATCATAATCTACGAGATCTAATCCGTACAGCTTGACTTGATTTTCTCTAACAAGAACATTGTGCATTCTCATAGAATCACAGATGCATTTCCCAGACTCAAACAGGATTGAGAATTCAGCAAACAAAGACTGGAGAATTAATTTGCATCTATGTCGAGCAAAACAGAATGTTTTATTTGTTACGGACCCAATAATATGTTTCATTTTCAATAGTGGTTCCTTCACCACGATCTCTGCTAATGATCTATTAAACCCCTCGAGTTTCTCCACTGATGAAACAAATGGGCAATTCTCAATGAGAATTGAATAAGTTTTTCCATTGAAATCAACACCATGAGGTAATAAGCAAAAACCTGTCTGTCCATTTGAAATATTTGTAACTGGACAAAATTTCTGTTCTGCAGAAGTCTGCATGTGTAATATTTGTCCAATTAGCAAAACATAACACCATGAAATAGTTTTTTAAACATCCTAAAACTCTACCAACACATATCCATGCAAATAACATTGTTTAACAGCCAAAAACTCTACCATACTGAAATGACATATTTTTTTCTTTCAAATTGTAACTATTTACATGACCAAGCATAGATACAAAGATTATGAACATGACTAACCTCATTTTTTGCATGATGTTGACCTATATCTGATCTTTTGGGGGTCATCTGGTCAATGATAGGCTTTAAACAAAAAGAGGTGTTGATCTGCATGCAATTTGCATATATTGATTATATTTAGTTGTAAATTGATATATTAGGAATGACAAAGCAACACGAAGGTAATGTGGGTACCTCTGTGAGCACCAACCCACTTGAAGAATCATCTGACTTGGGAAAACTGATTATCTGGTCAATAAGAAAGAAATTTTAATCGTAGGCCAAACATAAGAATTAGATTGAATAACGTGAAGTATTCACAACAGCCAACCAGTATAACTACTGAAATCAGCGCAATATAACAAGTTCAACAAGACAGCAGAATCAAACTTATACGTCAGCACCAAAATCTGTTTAAATTATTTGAACATCGAATAAATTCTTATTTATTAGAGAAGCAAATCTATTACCAAGAGAAAATATAGCCACTATTTCGATGATTTCGAATCAGTTAAAATCTGAACAGCTATTAGATGTTTGCACCTACCGGATAGTAGTTTTATTATGGAAGAGTTCACCAGTCCAGACCAGCCACTGAAGTAACAGTATTGACAAATCAGGTGTTGACATAATTTACTGAAATCAGTGCAATGTCAATATCAAAGATCTTGTCCGCTTATACACAGAATTGTACAAGATCATCTGTGTACGGACTCATTTTAATCCAAACTGACAGCGCCTGTGCAACCTTTCTAAACCCTACCAAATTAAAAAAATTACGGTGATTTGAAGAAACAGTCATGCATGAGAGCCACAGGTTATGGACTTCTCTTGTCCTCTAAAGCATTTATGGTCTGGTCTGGACAGATGGGCCAAAGGATCTGGAATCTGAGGGTGACCCAGGCTAGTAGAACTCTAGAATGTTGACACACTAAAGATGTGCATGGTCGAGGGGGTATCCTTATGTGGGGTGTAGATATCCCCATTTTGGAGTCATGCCAGCTGTTTGCGTAGAAGGATGAATTGAGATGGACTCAACCAAAGTTTGGGCCTCCTTCCAAATGCTGGCTTGTCAGACCCGAAATCAATTGGCAGATGCCCCTCCACAGTGCCCTTTCTCCCCCTCAGTAACCCATTGCAACCTCATGCCCCTCGTTTCTGGTTCTCTCGCATATTTCTTCTCTCTGGAGATCCACGTTCGGAATGCGGAAGTTGAGACAGAAGGTGATACCAGGGCCAAGCACTGCTCCTGCTAGTGGTGGTCCTTCTGGGGTGGGTCCAAGCGTGAGCTCAAGCGAGGAGGACCAGCCCAAGGCAGCTACCAGGACTAATGGTGGCGCATATCTTCTCTCAAGTTCATTGATTTCCCCATCCAAAGGTTGGATCCTTCACATGCTAGAATTAAATCGACATGACAAAGGTTAGATCTAGCAATGGCTATTTCCTTCATGTGTGTGTTCTTGGCTATGGGGAATCAGGTGGCGTGGATGATGCTTGATCTAGTCCTGTGTTGCCCCTCTCCTATCCCTCCTGCGTTCCCCATAGATCTAGCTATGGGGAATCATGTGTGTGTTCTTGGCTATGGGGAATCAGGTGGCATTACATATATATTATATTTGTGCTTGCGATAGCTTCCCATAGACCTGGCAATGCTTGGAGTGGCTTGAAGTTAAATAGGTGCAGTTCAAATTAGTACTAGTGTGATTTTGTTAAAAAATGCTATTAAATATTTTATGTATGGTTGTCCTTCTGGTATTGTGTAATCTTTAACTAACATACTCCCACTGTTTGGAAATATAAGATGTTTTAGGTTCTAGACACGTTTTAGTGTGTAGGTTCAAATGAATCTACACACTAAAAGGTGTCTAGATACATTTACTTCACAAACCTAAAACATCTTTTATTTTTAAACGGAGGGAGTAGTTGTGATCTGCTTTTAAGTGCCATGTAATCTTCAGCGCTTTACTCCATGTAAAGCTCAACTTTTATCAATAATTCTATACTATTGTGTCACAATTACTCAGGTTAGAGGAACCACTTATACTGCATCGTTATGGTTTTTTAGTTACATTATTTTGAGGTTTTCGTCAGAAGTTCCAAAGTGTACAGGACCATTTCCGTGGATGTCACATGAGATTGGCTAATGTAGTGTTCCTTTAGTTTTCACTGACAACCTCCCCTTTGAATATAAGTGCGCAAACTGGTACAAGTCACATGCACATAGACAGTGCCTTTGGTGGTTGGGCTGATAGCACTATCTTGCCTGATATTAGCGAACAATAACCCAAGGTCAACCAAACAAAACCCCATGCAAGCACATGCCAGCATGCCACAGCAGTCCCCCACTCAGGCTGTGTCTGACACGTAGACGTAGGTCACACGCTTGCGCACACCGCGTAGTACTACACAGTCCACACCAGCCAGCCCACACTCCACTACCCCACAACACGCACGCCATACCAGTTCAGAACTGCATGTGCTGTTGTGAATCACGACGGTCAGGCCATGCAAAAACAAGGGGCAGGCAGCGCCACGAAGCGCACGTATTCGCCTAGTATATATGAGTTTTATTATGTGAAATGGATGCATGGACATGGGGTTTGATGATTGAAACAGATGTATACTTTAGGAAAGAAAATTTCACATCCCGAGACAGATAGTGACTTGTAATCCATGCTTCAAAAAGTTTACGGTGAGCCTGTTATGCAAGTGATGGTGGAGGCTGGAAACCAGACAAGTAACATGACAGTAGAGTAGAAGTTTGTGACAAGGAAATATGGTCTGAATGAAGGAACTGGGCATGCTACGCACAAGGTTAATGACAGCCTGCCGGTATGTCGTTTTAAAAAATCAGACAATTATATCATCTTGGCAGGATTACGGTACTGGAAGATAGCAAGGACACTGATTTTTAGGATGGTTCCTGATGTTATCACACACCCTCGGGGAATCACTTCACAGGTTTGTATGAGATCATGTTACTGAATCTTTGCAACACACCTATGGGGAATCCCTTCACAGGACATTGGCCCTAGTGTCCATGCTTTGGCCACAAGAAATTGGCAAGGCGCTGGTTGACTGAATCTTTGCATAATGACCGGAATCCTTGAGGAATAAACTTTTGGTGGCTCTGAATAGGGAAATTGATTCCGTAGAAGGAAACAGACCAACCTAAGGAAGTTCACTGTGAGTTTTGCATACGAACAACTATGCCGAACTGGTCCTGATAGATCATTCTGGCATCTTTTGACAGTGAAATGTGGTTGTGGCTAATTGCCAGAAAATGCAACATGGCAAGAGAAAGTGGGATGGGGAAACGACATGAAGGTTCTGCTCAAAGGATGGAAGTAGTCGTCACCTATTCTCCGGTGCATAGCTGCTTCGTGTTAAGTACATTTAGGGGCAGTTAGCCTCAACACCGGTGCTGATACAAGACCTGGTTACTTCAGCTCGTAGTTTTATCTCTATGAGCCATAACATTCAGATAGCTGGGCTATCTGGAAGCCCAGAAACAGAGCATGCTTTCAGCATAAACTTCTTTGCTCACCAGCTGAACTAGCATGATATGCATGCTCACTTATTACATATAGTTAGGTTTTCGTGCAGGAAGACATGCTGAGGGAAGAAGCCTCTCGTCTACAGCAAGTGACGCTAACTAATCACATGAATGGTGATAGCGCAAATCAAGTGAAGCCCAGTTTCTAATATGTTCTAATATCAACTTAGTTATCTACCTAGTATCTGGTTAGTGCAATACGTTATTAATTAATACCTTGTTTTTACGGATATTTCCTTAAGCCATTCATTCTCAAAGCAACAGCAACAACAGCAATTTAGGTAGCTTGAGAGTCGTCTTATCAAAACATAACAACAGATTTTAAATGGATACCTTATAATTTCTGAAGTATATGGAGTCCCCCACTCTTGTGAAGACGTAAAGATAATCATAATCTTTCAAACCATCGTCTTCAAAAGAACCAAACATCTAAAACAACATAGCACATGTTAATTACATTCACAGATATATGGTGAAGCTAAATAACTAAAGAATAAATTAAGCAGAAACACACTTACATTCATAAGCATATCTTTTACACCTGACCAATGTTCAGCATTGTTACCAATGAAAGCTGTTGAAAATGCAACCGCTGCTCTTTGCACATTTATATCATCCATGTTATGTGAAAATGCTGCCAAAGGATTGTTGAATTAAGAAAATACTGACACTAACAATATTTTTGAAATCAATTTAATCATTTTGAAATCTAAAAGGCAAGAGACCGTAAAAGGCAAATATGTACCTGCATTCACGGTGAACTTGAAAAACTCTCCTTTCTGGAGATTGTGCATCCACCATATCATTTCCAGATTCTCATCATTCCACTAATTTTAAAAACAAGAAAAAATCATGTAAGATACATACACAATACCCAATTTATACACAAGTGAAGTTTTATACCTCAAAAAAGAAGGCCCTCTCCGATTTGTTCCAATTAAGAAAACATTTCATCTGATCCAATCCACATTCATACGAGCTTCCTTTAATGGCATAAGTACTGATAGAAGTTATATGTCTCACTAAACCCTCGAATCTGCGCAAAAAGGCACAAGAGCAAGACAAATTATCATATTTCGCTTGTAACAATTGTCTTGTAATAAGATCGTGGTTCAAAAAAGCGGAACTAAGCGTTCTCTTAAGCACGCTTAAGCGCTGAGCGATGGAAAAACGCTTCGCTTAGGCCTAAGCGACTAGTTAAGCGATGACAGGGCCTAGAAGCGCAATAATAAGGGTGTAAGACACTCGTGCTAGTGGTCAATTTCGTGCTAAAGAGCTGGCGCAATAATGCCCATTATTGAATCGTACTCTGCTAACCAAATCTGGGTCATTATCCTTTCTAATCTGAGTCATCCATCTATATTCTCCTCATCTCTATCTCTCATTTCTTCACTTAATGGCTATCCTACAGGAGCAACCCCTGCCCATCCTCTATCGCCTCTCCTTTCCTGGGGCAAGCACCAGGCTCAGCTACTTCTCCTCTACTCCCAGATGTGCGTGTATAGTATAGTGCGGCGTTTCATCATCTAATACATACCTTGGAGGGATGTTGGGTGTGTGAGCGACCGAGATTATTCCATTCTGGTGCGGAGCGCTAGGTGGAGTTGGGTCATCAGGAGATCCATGTCCTGGGTTGGCAGCAACGCCAGCTCCCGAACCATTGGGGTCATCACTCCCTGCCAACCCCTCACCTGCCGAACTCTCAGTGCCATCATCAGGCAAACTCTCCGTGCCACCATGGCCCCCCATGGAGCCATTCCGGCTAGAGCAACCCTCGGAGTCGGTTCGCCTGCCCCTCTTGCCCTCTCTCGGACGTGAGGACCCCTTCCTTTTTCTTGCTGGGGGCGTGTCCCCATCGCCACGGGCCATGCGGACGGACGGCAGAGGCGCGCGGGAGGGTGTGGCAGCGGCGCCAGTTGGCTTGGGGCTCCTCCTTGCAGTCGGCGCGCCCCCATTGGCAGGGCCCATGCGCACGGATGGCGAAGGCGCGAAGGAGGGTGGGGCTGGCGGCGCGCCCCCATCGTCGTGGGCCGTGCGGAGGGACGGCGGAGGCCCAAGGGAGGGTGGGGCGGCGGCGGCAGTTGGCTTGCGCCTCCTCCTTGCAGTCGGCGCGCCCCCATCGCTGCGGACGGACGGCGGAGGCCCGAGGGAGGGTGGGGCGGCGGCGGCAGTTGGCTTGCGCCTCCTCCTTGCAGTCGGCGCGCCCCCATCGCTGCGGACGGACGGCGGAGGCCCGAGGGAGGGTGGGGCGGCGGCGGCAGTTGGCTTGCGCCTCCTCCTTGCAGTCGGCGCGCCCCCATCGCTGCGGACGGACGGCGGAGGCCCGAGGGAGGGTGGGGCGGCGGCGCCGGTTGGCTTGCGCCTCCTCCTTGCAGTCGGCGCGCCCCCATCGCTGCGGGCCATGTGAACGGACGGCCGAGGCGCGAGGTAGGGTGGGGCGGCGACGCTAGTTCGCTTGCGCCTCCTCCGTGCATTCGGCGCGTCCCCATCGCCGGGGCACACGAGAAGAGACGGCGGAGGCGCGACGGAGGGTGGAGCGGCGGCGGCGGGGGTTCGCTTGCGCCTTTTCCTTGCTGGCGGCGCGGGCGTCCCCTTGCGCCTCTTCCGAGCGTCGCCGTCTGGGGGATCCATGGTGGGCGGCGGGGCGGGGGGTGGCAGCAACTGGGAGTGGACTAGAAAAAGACCGACGGTCGGGTCGTGGGCCATATGAAAACCCTATGCTGCGCTCCTTGCGGCGTGCTTTTTTTTTTAGCAACCATATACTTTATTATTTAAAAAAATCAAGTTACATGGAGCAACATATATAAACACTAAAAGACAAACTGATTATTCTAAAAACTATGCAGATAAAATTCTAAGGGACTGAGAAATACAAAATGATTTTTAGGGTTCCTGCAACCGCCTAAGCCAGCGCCCGCCGCCCTAACTCCAGCACCGCCGAGTATACCTAGGCATGTTCCGGGCCGGACCAGGCTTGACAAAGCCCGCCCGCATAAATCCCAGGCCCGAGCCTGGCCCGGTCCGCTGTCGGGCCTAAAAACTCGGCCCAAGCCCGGTCCACCACTGTGTAAATTCTTCGGCCCATCGGCCCACGGGCCGGGCCTCTCCTTATTTGCGCATTTCTGTTGGCCCGAGCCCAGCCCGCGTGCCTATCGGGCCACAAATCTCAAGCCCAGGCCCCGCCCACGGGCTTTTTTCGGGCCGGGCGGGGCAGCCCATGCCCAGGTATACCGCCGAAACGCAAGCCGGAATAGACGCCGAACCTCCAACATTGCAAGTTCCAAAAAAAACACCATCGCTAACGAGGCTTTGCGAGTAGAGCGTAGCGAGGCACATATAGTTGTGGCACGTCGACCGGGGAACATCCCATGCTGCCTTGAACCAAGATCCGCTGCCTCTCACAGATAAAGTCTGAGAAGAACGACAGAACCACCACATTCGAACCAACATCCTCGCTCCAGAAAAAACTCCTTGCCCCGGCCACCAATGTCGTCGTGGGTAGCAACGAACGCCGGCGACATACCAAGAAACTAATCTCGTCATATCTGAAGAACGACGAGAAGACCAACGACCAGCACACCTTGCCATTAACTTCGAGGCGCCGCTGTAAAGGAACGACCAGCACACCTTGCAACTTTGAGGCGCCGTTGTGAAGACCGTTGCCGGTGTGGGAGTAAAGTTAAGCCAGATTTATTGTCTAGACGCCGCTCCCACCACCCCAACGACGCCCTACAGCAGACATACCCTAACGCTAACTACTAAGCAGAGAAACGAGGTTCAATCTTCCTCCGGAGCGGCCGATGGAGGGAGATGGAACCAGGCTCTCAATGTAGAGGAGTCGTTGCCTGTTTACATGAGGAAGGAGAGGCGAGAGCGTTTCGGTTTGGATAGTGGTTCCAGCCACGGAGTTGTAGCAAAGGCGCGCACACAGGGACCCTTCCGTCTCATTGACAATGCAGTCACGGCCAGTTTCTTCTCATTGACAATGCATGAACTGGACCCTTCCCAATTATCGATTTCTACACAACCCACTTAGCAAGTTAATACTGATGGAAACAAAAGTAAGTCAAAGGAAAGGCCAGATGAGAATAAGATCTCATTAATTACCACTCCTCTTATATGGCATTAATCAACAATACCCATCTGTTCGGACACTTCTGAAACACTCGAGCACTACTTCTGCACTTACAATTTTTACAAAGCTAAGGCAGCAACCATCAGTGTCGTGCGAAAGACCAGCCTGTGAATCCGTCTCCGCCTCCGCTTACCCACCACACTCACCGGCACATCGGTCATCTGAAATGCCGTCAGCATCCACCGCCCTCACACTGTATGTGTGGTGCAACAACTCAGCATCTTCTCCAGCAATGCAGACCTAGTCTGACGTATAAAAGTTGATAGTCGTCTGCCGCAGAACTTCGGAAGTCCGGTCAAGGCTATGAGATGCCACCTGTCACATACAGAAAGAGCATGTTATCCCATCGGCGACAAAGATCCATGATAATGGACAAATATAGAGGAAAGCGGGCGAGGCGTTACCAGATATGTGAGGGCCGCATATCTTTCTTGGCTAAGATACAAAGGCTTTCCTCTGTGCATTTCATGATCCTGCATCCAAAAGGGCCATGCATAAGCAAAGGGCTACAAGGTAACTTCTATAAAACATAAACATGCACATTAGTAAGTTGAACCCAATACCTCCTCTCCGAAGGCGTCAAGGTACAGAGATGGCCAAAATGCAAGACGAGCTGATCGTTGCAGCAGGATCGTTGTTTTCTGCAAAGAGCAACTATCAGAACTGACCAAGATCTTGATATCACAAGAACAAGAGCAGAAAATTGTAGACAAAAAACTTCATCGGATGAAGAGGGATGATCTGACACATACCCTCACCAAAAGAAATATACCAACACCAGCACCACACTGGGACGCATGATTTAGGCATTTACCAGTCCTAACAAGGAGAAAAGGAACAGGTTTAATATTTCCTAAAGTACAATAGAACAAACACTGATGAATGGGGATTACAAAAACTGAACCTGCAGCATGGTTTCCAACTAGGTGAACAAAGCTTGCCGCAAAGCAGACATAACGCCGGTTCATCAGGCACAGAACCACAATCAGGACATTGCATCTTGACATATCTAGTGGATAGAAAAGTAAATCGTTAAGTTTCAAACCAAAGTCTAGCTCCAAAAGCCGCACACACACAGAGTACAAAAGGAGGAGTTCCATCTTAGAAGATTCAAACCTTTCTAGGAGAACTTGGTACACAGCTGGTAACTGCATCAGCCTAAATGGTACTGCAGGGGTAGAAAAGAGAGTGCCTCTATATTTGCGAGATCTGTAGTCTTCAGAGAAATGTTGAGACCATCTTAATGCAAGCATATGTACAGACTCATCTTTGAGTATCAGGTCCAGTGACTGAATTTGAAACAGGCTTTCCAGTTCTTGTACTCCATACAAATCCATTGCCAGTGAAGAACTGCCTTCTGCTATGCTACTATCTGAGTAAAGATGTGACCCTTCCCAAATATTGGAACTGTCGTATAAGGGTGCTGAGGAAGACGACTTCAGCAGCTCCCAAAGCAACGCGCACCTCCGAAGATAAGGGTGTGTTAATCTCCGCACCATATCTTTTGGATTACAAGAGGGATCGATGTACTTGGATACAAAATATTCTCTAGCAATATCATATCCTGACATCTCCTGGCAAACATCGTTAAGAAGGCAATCTCGAAAGCTTGATCTGTCAAAAGTTTCTTCTCCATAGCACGTTACCAGCGCCTGAAGGACAATGCGATGTTACAGAGAAATACACCTTAACAGACATATGTATGTTGTGGGAGAGTGAAAAAACAGCATACCTGAATGACACAAACAATATAGAACAGATGCACAAGAGGGATGAAGAATTCTGAGGATGTTAGAACTTGAACAGGCAGACAGAAAAGTGCTGACATCAATGATGAAAACGGATCTTGAGCAAGGACTGGATCAGCACATTGCTTCCAAAATTGAATATCTGGAAATATTTCACCCTCACTTTCCCGATCAACCACAGGTAGCAAAGTTCCTGATGGGAAACAGAAATGTGAGCAAGAGGATACCATGCACGATATAGTGATTTGAGTTTCCGGTAAACAAGATTCAGTGACACACAGTGAAGTGTATTACTGTATTATTATAGAAGTTACCCATTTCATCTTCCTTATAACCATATCATTTTACCGTGATACTAATTCAAAGAGGAAGTAGGAGAAATGGAGGATACTAAGAAGCAACAGTGGAAAATATGTAGATGTAGGAAAATATTACACAAAAGGGAGAAGGGGGGAGGTCAAGATGCCCTATATAATACCTTTCCTCTTCGTAGCATCTAGAAGATCTTTATCACCAGAAATACCAGAGCAAATAGACCCGGCTAACAGTTGGATACCTTCATATCTCAGAAGAACCTCACGGCGATTCAGAACACGTGCCGAGTGAGAAACACGAAACAATAGAGACAATATGAATCCACTCGATGAATTCAATTCGCTGCGCAGAGATTCTAAGCAAGATGTTGATTGAGCAGAATAGTTTGACATTCTACCACGAGAAGCGATCTCTGTAGAAACGACAGAGTACCGAAGTGTTTCCCAGAGAAACAGGGAAGGGCTTAGCCTTTCAGATTGTGAAAAGCTGCTTTTGCTGCGAGGATAGTAAAGCATAGTCAGTCTTCGAAGGGAAGGATCTAAAGCTGGCTCCATAGTGTCATTAATATTCCCAGGAAAAGCTTTTAAATATGTGCTTTGTCCAACAATTTTTCTAGCACTCTCAAGGAGTGCCAATGCACGAGGGAACTGTAAGTTATTTATAGTCACATCTGATGTAGTTGCAGCAGCTTCGGGTGGCATGATTTGAACAACTGGCATCACCTTCCTTGTTATACTAGAGAAATCCGGTGATGCTGGAAGAATGGAATTTGCAAATCTGCGACACACTGGACACAGCAACTCTCCCTATAAAAAGCAAGGAGTAAATACAGAATTAACAGAAGAAAAAAGAAAAAACTGTCTAATGCATAAATTGAACATACCCGATCAGGGTCGACAATATGGCCTCCTTCAAAACCAAGTCTCCTGATATATCTGTACAGAAACATCAAAGTAAGCTGCAATCAGATTGTAGGTTCAATAAACAGAAGCATGAGAAAGCCATCATAAAGCATAAGACACTGATTAATGCAGGCTCCTGAAACTACACGGTATATAATTTCAAACAATGAGCAGGCATTATAGCAAAGGGGGTGAACAGCTAATTAAACATACTCCCTCCGTCCCAAAATAGATGTCTTAGATTTGTCAAAATTTGGATGAATCTAGACACTATTTAGTATATAGATTCATCTAATTTTTGACAAATCTAAGACATCTATTTTGGGACGGAGGGAGTATATCATTATAGATTGACAAATCATGCACATGCACTGATACTAGCAACACCTACAAGACATATGCAATCAAGAGTAGAGGATTATATATATTGTACAAATATAAGTACGGACATATCCAAGCAAATGGAATATGAAGCAGGATGGGATTCCAGCATCGAGGGGATGTAGAAGGTAATTATTTGGTGAAATTATGAGTACTTCTGCGCTAAGGAGGATAAATAATCTTTATAAAAATAAGAGGGCAGTTAGTGCATGAAGGCTTGTAGGTGCAAAGGTTCCAACTTATTTTATCATCCATTGGGTTAATGTTTATTAGGTGAGTCTGAATCGATTGCATCAAACATAACTTGTGCATATTATATTTGTACAGACGACTGCAAGACTCCAAATCAAACATAAAACCACTCAATATTGCATTTCTTATTTGAACTGTATAAGAATGAATTCAAGGGATTTGAGTGGCAAACATGCAACATACCTTTGTTTCAAGGAAAACAAATACCGGTCATGACATTCTTGATGTACAGCATGTCCACAAGAAGAGATGTGGATGCCATCACAATCGGCAGGACCAAATCTGTTTCTTATTGTTACTGGAGTAGAAGATCTAGAGGCCACATCAGAGAGAGAAGACAGACGGTATTTTGTTGAAAGACAAGTAACATATGTTCCCAGCACAGAACTTCTCGGACTTGTGCTTGTCTTGGAGCCAGCTACAAGATTCGAAGTAGGCAAAGCCTGATCCCCATCTTGAATGCCAACCAGATCATTTACAATTGACTTGTATACATCAGCCTCAATTGTCTCGAGAGAGATATTGTCATCTGCATTGCCAATACAGTGTCCACTTGGAAAACATGATATATATCTAATCAGTGGATGTTGCTCATTTGAGAAATCAAGTAATGCGTCAACTTCCATGTTGTCTAAATCAGTGGATACAACTTCTACGGTTGTATCCCTGACAAGTTCCTCTGAACTAGAAGACCCAGCACCAGAGGAATCGGTTGAATTTTCCCGTCTGATGGACCCAGATGTCTTGTTTGCTTCACTCAAATTATCCCAGGACGGATTACCCATCTCAACAAAAGTTGCAAGCCTAGATTTCTGGATTATAAACAAATAAGAATCAAAATCTGAGATAATACTAAAATTTGTAGCTAGTCCTGTTACCATGCTTAAACAAGGGGCGGAGAAAGGTACTTTATGTTTTCAAATACACCAGAAAAGGGAATCGCCAATTCATGTAACTATATAGCATCATTGGATAAAGCAAGCCACTGTCAAGTCAAGGATAATCACCTGAAGAAGAATCAAATAGCAGAGTGGACTTTTGGAATCCGAATCCCGGCATAAAGAGCAAACTGGCCGTGACTCCTCAGAGGTAATGGCAGTTGAACTGGATGCATCTGGCTCAAATGTTGGAACAGCATGAGCTTCATTACCTGATGACTTCATACTTTCAGCAAATTTTGACTGCTCTGCTCTCATTTTTGCCTATGACACACAGATTCAGGTAAGAAACTAACACTTAGTGGTCAAAAAAAAAGAAACTAACACTTTAGTCTATAGTGAGAAAATGAGAAAAGGTCAAAATCAAAAAGCAACGTAAGATGGGCAAACTGTCGAATTAACAAAGTGTAAATTTAACAACTAATCAGGAAAACTATACACCTAGCTTTCCTAACCTACAGAAAACATATACTTCAACCAGGTTTTGTAAGTGCATCCAACAAACACCAGATTTGGCTAAAGCTGAAACATGCTCAGAAAATATAATTAGGCTAGTGAGCTTGCTTAATTAAGCTCTTACCATGATTGCAGCTTGGCGTTGGCGCGCTTTTGCCTTCCTTTCCATCGAGTCTGAAGATCCTAAGTTTGGTTTGGTGCTAGCATGATCCGGAATAGATGGAAGTACGTGTGGTGCCATTTGTCTTAATGCAGTTGTGCACTGCTTACTTAACTTGGCAAATCTCTTCAACAAATTCTCTACTAGAGATGGAATATTGCAGTACTTGGATCCAGAAAAGGTGCTGTCATTCTCTTCCTTGTACTTGCGCATTAGTGAAACAAGCAAGGTTAGCAAGCTCTCATTCTTTCCTTTGTCAGACTGCGGAGAGACTAGTTCAGTAGAGTAGATCAATATGGGAAAAGCCTCATCTGCGTACGATGATAGAACAACCCATGATTCAGCATCATGCTGCACTATGTCCATCCCATGTTGGTCCGCATACATTTGACTCTCTGATTCACATATGTCAAGTGCCAACGAAAGCAGGTGCAATCCCATCACAAGAACATTGTCAGGGGCGCGTGATGCCGATGATGCATCGGTGTAAACAGCATAAAAGAGAACAGCACGAATAATTTGAAGGGAGGCTTTGGAGGTAGCTATGTTTGAAATACTGCGCAGAGGGCCAAAGACAGGAGTCCACTGAGGTAGTTGAGCGTTAAGAGCAGAAACTTTGCAAAAACGGTGATATCTCTCTTCAGCAATCTGTATTTCCCTGGAATTCCAGCGTGGGTGATATAAGTCCAATTCCTTCCAGAATGCTTTGCGAAGCACATACTTTCCCTGTGATAACTTCCGTTGTTAATCATGCAGTCAAATATAAAAAGAAATTCACGTAAGCAAGTATAATAATTTCAATGATCAAAACCTGTTTCATTCCAGATGGATTAGAATAAAGTGCGAGTGAATCTAGAACATTTTGAAGTTGTTCACTTGACGAAAGGTCACGGGGAAGAGACTTGACAATTTGGCTATGGGTGGCATCTCCAACAGCTAACTTATAGATCAATTCTCTCTTCAAGTTGTCTGCTGTGGAACGCCCACAAAATCTGCGTTCTTTGACTAGTTGTACAAGAAAATTCAGCATTTCTTGCATCAGAACTGCCTCATGCCTGAAAACACACAAGAAAATTCTTCAACATTTAAGAAAAAAGTTTAGCCAAACTAATCTGGATACGAGAACACACTGACAAGAAATGCACAGAAGCAAAAAACATGGCATTCCCTTAAGGCTGCTGTATCATCATATATGATAAACAAATAAAAAAGTTGACCTGAACACCACTCAAGTGCACAACTAAAATAAGACACAGTTAGCAGAAACGAGTTTCCATATGTCACACCATGTACTAAAAGGCTGAGTACTTTCCACCGCCACAGAAACACAACCAAATGGCAATGGATAAGAGTATAACTGACTGGTAATGACATAGAAAATATACTGATAGAGATAAAACTGAGCACCCTCCACAAGGTCAAAAGATAAATACTCCCTCTGTCATAAAAAGGATGTCGCAGATTTGTCTAGATTTGCTTGTATCTAGACATGTTTTAGTGTTTAGATACATGTGAATCTAGACAAATCTGCAACATCCTTTTTGGGACGGAGGGAGTACCAAGTAATATGTTACTACAGAAGAAGTATGTTGATGAAGGCAGGGTGGAGGTCATTTTAGGTTCTTTAGTCATTGATGAATACCTTAGTTTAGCGAGTAGTGACACAAGCAAGAAAGCGGTTGACTGGACTATCAACACAAAAGTACAAAATTTTAAGAAGCAACATGTTAACAGAAACAAAAGTTGATATGGCATAATAGAACTTGGAGCTTACTCATTTTGCTCCGCGAGATCCAAAGACGTATAATTTGCTAAACCAAATCTCTCTTGAATGGTCCTTACAAAGAACTCTGGAGAAGATAATGCAGCACAGCATTGAAGCAGAAACAGATCCGACTCCAAGCCCTGTTCAAGCCTGGAAAGAGGTGACAATATAACTTCAGGACAGTTAGTTGAATAGCAATTCATTTGGGGTCACCAAGAAATTACCATTGCACCGAGCGGTACCACTCAGCACTCAGTATAGCTGCGTCTCCATTCTTACGCCACATTCCAGCACGCACTTGTGCGCAAAATACCCTCACTCTTAAAGGATGCTCCATCACAACTGAAGCGAACCCATAAGGCTCACAACCTCTAAGTACCTGAGAGAAGAACTCATTGGACTGCGCAGCTGAACATGTCTCTGGTTTGGCATCCTCTCCAAAACATTTCTTCATTGCTTTCCGCAATAGCAAAGAAAGCAAACGGTGTAATGGGATATGAAAAGATGTTTCTTGTGAACTGACATCGAAGACAATACGAGGCCAGCCTGTCATGTTGAGTATACCTACTTCATTAATTCTTGAATCTGGGTGAGCATATAAAAGGCTGCCATCGGTCAGAGTAATAGAAACGGCATTTTCAGAGTGCAATTGTATATCTGGTGCGTTGCTACTTTCTTGAATCTTTCCCTTGCCGGCGACGTTACCAGTCACTCCTCCTTGATCTATCAGCATAGAGTCCTCGGACTCTTGGACAGGAGAACCAAATACATGATAATCATCGTCTGATGGGGATCCTTCATTCACCTTCACACCCACCTCACCAATCTGTTTATTGGATCCACCCTTGTTAAAAGTCAAAGTATCCTCAAGCAAAGCCAGAAAATTCCGAGCATCGCTGCTGCTAGAATCGAGGGACGACAACTTTTTCCTCAGAGGACCAGGTTCCAGCCAGCTATCGATAGCTTTCAAGCACTGACTAATTAAACAGGCAGCAGGTGATGGCAATTCACTGCTCGAAGAACTCTCTCTAGTACTTGCATTGCATCCCGACTTACCCTGGGAGACCCTTCCAACTTTTGCATGGCGTTGGCTCTCAGCACTTTCCATGCCTTTTATCGCAGTGGAGCAAACAGTTACATCAGTCGACTCTTGTTGCTCAGGAGAAGAAAATGCTCCTTTCATCAAAAGATTCTGAATGATCCCAAGATACTGTCCTAGCATGAAAGGTGCAGATAGATTCTCATTCTCATCTTCAGCATGAATACTCGTCACTCTCTTCTGAGGATCCATTCCTTGCACAAGTGACAACAGCTTAATCCATGACCTTAATAGGTCAGGCCTCTCGTAAGCAACATACTTGGAAACCTCCTCATGACTCAGGACATAGCGTGTATCTTCCAATAATCTAATTGAAGAATCATACAGATTTGCCCATTTGCTTGTCTGCAAATAACAAGGTGAAAATATTCATGTGAATCACATTACAATGTACTACAAATCACAATATATTGTGTTCCTCAATTGCAGAATACCCAAGTGAGACCATATATCTGAAATCTGCTAAATAAGCTGCATATAAGTCAGTATTATCTATCGAATCTTTCTGGTACAGGTTAGCAGATGTGAACACATATTTATCAGAAACCAACAAAACATTGTCCTAAAGTGTCTACTGTTCATCCAAGTAATAATCCAAGTACGTGGACATGATAATTGTCTCTTTTCTTGTGCATAGCTGAAGAGATACTACACATGCTAATGTTCGATGATAAGCCTACATTCAGGGCGTATGTCCTGTTACTGACTCATCATTGTTATACCATTGATGATAAACAAGAGAAAAAATGTTGAACGCGGATTCTACCAGCAGCTTTGACACAAAAAAAATAGCAATTATGCCCGAAAAGCAACAATATCACAGCAGTGCGCAGTGAGTGGGTAAAGCATAATAAGCATATTTAAGTTCTTCAAGCCACAGAAAAAAAGAGAAGCTATGAATACCTGTAAACGACCATCCTCACCAATGCAAGAAAGAAACAGAACTGTCAAACTTTCAAGAAGAACACCCAGCAAATTGTGCTCGCGCACAAGCCTTGTAGTCAGTGGAGGCACGGTAAATATTTGGACAGAGAAGGTTGGTATCAGTGGATAGTCCTCCAGCAGAGAATCATTGCTCCCTTTAATAACTTCAGAAATCGTAACAGGGTAGTAGCGTATGAAGGCTTTGGCAAACTCAAACTTCAAAGCTGGTTCAGTGATGAGCTTCAACAGCAACTCATGCAATTTTTTCACAACTTTCTTGTCCAGCAACCTTTCTGTCCTCGTCAGTGCATCTAAGAGATCCGGGCACTCGCGGATCCTCTGGGACACAAAACTCAGAAGGCTCTCACTGCACGTGCAGAAGCGAAGCAGCATGTCAGCAATAGAATTCGTCAACTCTTCGGCAACGCTCCTGCATGAGGTCTTCACACGAGGCGGGTCTTCCACCAGGCATATCCTCTCCTTCCAGAACAGCAACAGCTCGTCCAACACGGGCCCTACAGAGCCCGCGAGCTCCTCGGGGAGAGGCTTGATCTGTTCAGCCCCCTTGTGCCTGGAGCAGAACCCTTCGCGCTTCCACGCGGTGGCGTCCCCGCAGTCGCAGCACCCGCCTCCCGTGTACATGATGGAGTAGTCGTGGTCCTCGTGGTTCCCGTTCTGGAAGCACGGGACGCAGATGGCGCACGTGGAGTCGTTCTCGCAGGTCCGGCAGCGGTACGCGAGGTCGTTCTGGCCCCAGACGGAGCCGCAGACGGCGCGCTCCTCCGCGCAGCCGGCCTCCATGTCGTCGAGCACCGTGTCCGGCTCGCTGTCAAACATCATCCACTGCAGCCACGAGAGGCTCTCGCCGTACGCGCCGTCCCCGCCGTCGCTGCTGCTGTCGTCGTCCTTCTTCGAGGGCTTGCGGGCCTCCGCTAGATCGGTGCCTACCGACAGGATGGCGGCGGTGATCTCGTGGAGCTTCTCCCTGTGCTCCTCCAGGTACATGAGCAGGCCTTCCTGGTGCTCCTGCAGCTGCTCCTCTGGGACTCCGCAGGCGATCAGCTTCTGCAGGGAGGAGATGGAGAACACAACACGGCAGGGTGTTAGCAAACTTGAAAGATTTTTGCAAATGCTAGCAGCACGCTACTGATTACTGAACCGTAAAGACTGTTTCATCATCATCATCAAGTAAATTTCCATCCACTGCATCGAGAAACATGACCGACTCTTCACAACACAGTGGGCAACACATTAGCGAAGAAGCTGCTAGAAGATTGTGTAAGAGTATCCTACTGAATAATTGGCAAGTAGAACGGCAATCAAGTGAAAGCTGGTTGAGAGAAACGCTCTTGGCGCAGAATCCTCCTAGCAGCACCGCAAACGATTGGTTCGAGTTTTACACACCGGGTTGCAGTGAAAACGTAAATCGGTTTCCGCAAGGGGGGAACTGGGAACCGCGAGCTCTATAGAAGAATCTAGTAGGAGCAAACCCTGCTTGGTGCGTGCGAAATCCTGCCCGCTCGCGGAACAGGCAGGACCGGCCAGGCAACCGCGGCGGAGAATGGGACAGAGTCGCAGGCAACCGCCGCCACGGGGCGGTAGGTTAGATCAGACGAGAGCAGAGGAGGAGGGGAAGACGCGCACAACCTGCTGGACGCGCTCCATGGGCGTCAACTCTGGGTGGCGCTGGGCGTCGGAGCCCCCGGCCGCGGCCGCGTCGTCGTCGATCCCGGCCATGGCCCTCAGCCAGGTCCAGTGGCCCGACCGGCCGGCCCCACGCCCCAGCCTCGCCGAATCGAGCCGCCCCTCCTCCTCACGAATCCTCCTCCAGGGCGCGGAGACCGATCGGTGGGGCGATCCCGGGGCGCCGAATTCCTCCGGCGCGGGCCGAGGAGCGAGGAGAAATCTGGCGAACCCTAGCGCGTGGGGTTGGAGGGGATTTGGATGATGAATCGGGGGCGGATGCAAGGGGAGGGAGATGGTATGGATGATGAAGTGGCTGGAGTCGAGACGATTCGTCCTCCCCTCCGCTGCGGAGTAAGTAAATCATTTTTCCTTTTATATTTTTTCTTTCGAGGACAAATAAACAGCGTGATTGGGACGGCAGCTTTGCCTGCCGTGCCGTGCGGGCTTATCCCTCCGGGAAATGTCTATTTTCAACATGAATTTCTTAAGGCAAGTACTTCCCCGGGGATTTGTGTTTTTTATCCCCGGGTCCCTAGCCAACCACGTGTCTCTTTTTGGTTTAAAAATCTCGTTTTTGCTACAGACATACTCGTTTTTGCTACAAATAGTCCTGGTTTTGCTACAACGTAGCAAAAAAGGTTAGATCCAGAAAATAGAAAATTAGACTGGACCTCACCGGAGAGTTCGCCGGAGACATCGTCGGCCAGTGTAGCAAAAAATTATGTTAATGTAGCAAAACGGACCTCATCGAGACTCATGGAGACCTCACCGGAGACTTCAGCAAATAATTTATGTTATTGTAGCAAAACATAAAACAATTATAGCAAAATGTTTTTTCTAATGTAGCAAGCGGGATATCGAAGACATCGCCGAGATTCCAAAGGAGATATCGTAGCAAAACAGAGAGATTGGTTGTAGCAATAAGGTTGTGCGAAAGTAGCAAAAATATACGAATATGTAGCAAAAAATATGATAAGGTAGCAAATGCTTGTAGCATCATTGACAACATAATTAGCAAAACCGTCAACATAAGTAGCAACATATGCTAGAGTAGCAAACACCGACATCGAGACCGTAGAAGCAACTCGTCGCTTTAGGTAGCACGCCGCCATGTCCGCTTGTCCGCAAATGCTCGCCGCGGAGGAGGTAGAGGGTCTGCAACGCGATGCAGAGGCGAAGGGCTGAGGTGGAGCAAAAGAAGGCTGGTGGGTGGGCGCAATGAGGCGTAGGGTCATGAGAATGAGCAATGGCCGTGGATAGGGCGCAGATGAGGGTGGCGAGGCGACAAAGAAATCACGGCGGCGCAAAGAAGAAGGCATCACTACCGGGCAACTAAGACGGAGGTAGGTGGAAGAATGAGCAGTGGAAGAGATAAGGCTGTCACAGACATACGCTGATTAGCGAAGCGGTGCGACAGGGGATAAAAGTAAGTAATCCCCCGGGGGAGCCCAATCATTTTCCATTTCTTAAAGTATCCCAATTCGTAGGACGTACCCTGTTATTTGAACGGTCCGAAACTTTTTTTTTTAGATATCCCGAGTTTTTCACTCGCGTTCCTAGACCGAGTTCCCGAGTTTGGCGAAATTCAGTTAAACTCGGTGAAATTTAAGCGAATATAAGCGGATTTCATTAACTAGGGCAGGGACGCACATATTACATCGAATTTAACTAGGAAAAGACCGCCGCCGCCGTGGTCGAAGACGGACGCCGCTTCTACAGGCCGAGGCGGGGGTGGTTGCCGGCCTGGATGTGTTCCATGACGGTGGCGAGATTTCGCCCTGGAACACTCCACCAGCGGCGGCGAAAAGCCACATTGTGACGCGGCGGCGCCGATCCCGACGGTCCCTCGTGTCGGGCGAGATCCTGGAGGCGCCCGTCGGCGAAGAACTACCTCTAGAAGACCAGGTTGCCAGGATCCTCGGCGAGATTCGGGTCTTGCATGGCGGCGATAGCCGCCTCGATCTCTCCGGTGATGTCCTCGTCGGCTGGCACCAGCAGAATAGGGATCCGGCGCCGAAGTTTCGGCGAAGGAGACGATCCAGCGCCACATAGCCCGCCTCAGGAGTAGCCAAGCTTCCCAGCGCAACGCGTCGTCGATTGCTCACGCCATTGCTAAGTGGGAAAAGAGAGCTGTGAGTTCGCCGGAGTTTTGGGCTTGGGAGCTGTGAGAGAATGTGAGAAACTCCGGCGAGGAGTACGGCTTTCATAGGCCGAGATGGGCGGCGAGGGCGGGAGCGGTGTAGCGACGAGGGCGGGAAAATGGGAAACGGCGGGAAGTTTAGTGACCGCCGGTCCGTCGCGTGAGCCGAGGCGGTGGCTGTTGGAGATATGCCCTAGAGACAATAATAAATGTAGTTATTATTATATCTTTGTGTTTATGATAAATGTTTACATTCATGCTATAATAGTATTAACAAGGAAACATTAATACTTGTGTGATTTGTAAACTTAATTTGAAGTCCCTAGTAAAGCCTCTATATAATACTAGCTTGTTGGTTAATAGATGATTGTGGTTTCCCTGTCATGAACATTGAGATGTTATTAACAACAAGATCATATCGTTAGGAGAATGATATGGTGAACATACTCCTATAGATAAGCGTAGCATAAAGATCAAGTCATTTTAATAGTTCAATTGCTATATGCTTTCTGATACATAGTAATCTAATTCCTTCGACCATGAGATCATGCATATCACCTTTTACCGGATGGATGTTTTGATGACATCAAACACCACACCGTAACTGGGTGGTTATAAAGGTGGCATTGAGTGTTCGGAAAGTATTGGTTGAAACACATGGATCAATAGTGGGATTTGTCCATCCATATGACAGATAGATATACTCTGGGCCCTCTCGATGAAATGTCATCCAATTAGCTTGCAAGCATGTGACTGGCTCACAAGGGATCACATATCACGGGAACGAGAAAAGAGTACTTATCGGTAACGAGGTTGAACTAGGTATGCAGAGATACCGACGATCATAACCTCGGATAAGTAAACTATCGTGAGACAAAGAGAAATTGATATCGTATGTAAGTGGTTCATTCGATCGCAAAGTAATCGTAGAAATATGTGGGAGCCATATGAATTTCCAGATTCCTCTATTGGTTATTGTTCGGAGAAGTGTCTCGATCATGTCCGCATAATTCACGAACCGTAGGGAGACACACTTAAGGATTCGACGTTGTTTGAGTAGTTATGGAATGATGAGAAAGAGACTGAATGTTGTTCGAGTCTCGAATGGGATTCGGGATATCACGAGGAGATCCGGAATGGTCCGAGAATAAGATTCATATAAGGAAAGTCCCGCTTTGAGTTGGGGAATGGTTACGGTGTTTTCATCGGAATGTTCTAGAAGGTTCCGAATGTCCAAGACCGGGGAAGGGTACATGAATGTGTTATATCAAGTTGGTATGGTTGCATCATGTACTCGGTGTCATCGCTAATCAAAATACAGGGTTTATTCAAATCCTAGTTTGAAAAGTCAAACGGCTAGTTTGAAAGTCAAGCAGCTTTTGGAAAGAGGAGGAGGAGTGGAAAGCAGTTGGGGAGGAGTTCCCTCCTCCAACCGGCGGCGCCCACCCAAGCCGAGTTGGGGAGGGACTCCTCTCCCTCCCCTTGGTCGGCCGGCCCCCTCCACCTATATAAGGAGGGGCAGGGCTCCCCTCCTTGACACACAACTTCCACGCCTCAAACCCTAGCAGCTGTTGCCCACCATAGCCGCCACCGCCCCCTAGGGTTTCTCCCCTAGCCGCCGACTTGGGCACCTCCAAGCCCTAGCCGCCGGCTCTAGCACCTCTTCATCGGCGTGTCTAAACCCTAGATCATTGGGGGACTCTCTCATACTCCACCATACTGCCCGCTTAAGGCGGCCTGCGAGATCTCCCTCTACTTCCGGTACCACGTCGTTGTCTTCAGGAATCACGAGGAGATGCTACAACCTCCGCTTTCTTGGAACAAGGGAGAGGAAGGTCTTCGTCGAAAATCGAACGCAGGACGATTGCATGGAGCGCCGAACGCAGTAGCCTTGGAAGGATCGTCTACGCGATCTTGAGATCGGAAGAGTATCGACTACATCACCCACGAGAATCCGCTCTCGTTAAACACTTTGGAATCTTCGAGGGTGAGTTATTCTATCTACTCGTTGCTACAATCTAGTAGATAGATCTTGGCTTGTTTGTTTGTATGCGGTAGAAAAATTTTGTTTTCCATGCTACGAAACCCTACAGTGGTATCAGAGCCGTGTCTATATGTAGATCTGCAGAGTAGAACACAATGGTCATTGTGGGCGTTGATGCTTTATTGTCGATTGCTTTTGTGTACTTTGCATCTTGCGGTATGTTGGGATGAAGCGTCCGGGCTAACCTTACATGACATCGTTCATGAGACTTGCTCCACGCTTGACATGCAACTTGTATTGCATAAGTGGCTTTATGGTGCCTGTTTCTCCTAGCATAGTTAAGATCCAATTTACAACGGTGATTAACAATACTAGTATCAATGTTGTGGTTCTTGTTCGTAAGTTAGATCGACACTTATTGAAATCCCCAAACCACGTAAAATATGCAAAGAAAGTAGAGGCGTCTAACTTTGTTTTGCGGGTGTCTTGTGATGTGATATGGCCATGATTGTGATTATATTTGATGTATGCAATGTTCCTTATTGTAAGTTGGCAACCCAGAGCCATATGGTTGTCTTTAATTTATGTTAAGACCCGTGTCTATTCAAAGTAGTTGTAATAGTTGAAGCCGTGGGCGACAACCATGAAGAAGCGTCATTGACCTTGATGCAATGTCGGTGATGATGGAGATCATGTTCGCTAGAAGATGGAGATCGGAAGCACAAAGAAGAAAGGCCATATCATATCACATATTATGAATTACATGTGATGTTAATCCTTTATGCATCTTGTATTGCTTAGTATTTACGGTAGAATTATAAGATGATCCCTCATGCACATGAATTTCAAGTCATAAAGTGTTCACCCTTAGTTAGCACCGTTGCTAAAGTTTGTTGTTTCGAAGCACCACGTGATGATCGGGTGTGTTAGATTCCGCAAGTGTATACAACGTGAGCAAGCCAGGTTGCTCATGCGAAACTAAGGTTTGATCTCTTGTGAGCCTAGCATGCATGACATGGTCTCGGAACACGGATCACCGAAAGGTAAAGCATGAACCATATAGTAGATATGATGAACATGTCGATTGTTCGCCATTGAAACTATATCAACTCTCGTGTTGATCGGTGTTGATGTGGTGGATTTGGTTCGTGTGATCACTAAAACAATGTGAGGGATATTGTTTTGAGTGGGAGTTCACCTAGATTAATTTTATTATTAATTTGAACTCAATTTGTCATAAACTTAGTCTAAACTATTGCAAATATGTTGTAGATCAATGGCAGCCCCTACCATCAATTTTAATGCGTTCCTAGAAAAAGAAAAGTTGAAAAACAATGGAAGCAACATCGCGGATTGGTTCCGCAATTTGAGGATTGTCCTCACGGTGGTAATTTGACCTATGTCTTTGGATGCACTGGTGACCACCCTGCGGTGATGCTACCGATGAAGTAAAGAATGTTTACCTCGCTCGGAAGAATCAAGACTCCATAGTTCAGTGCTATCTTGTATGGTTTAGAATCGGAGCTTGAAAAGGTTTGAGAATTCGACCCATATGATATTGTCGAGGATCTCAAATTGATTTTGAGACTCATGCGGCAATTGAAAGCTATGAGGCTTCCGAAAAGTTCTTTAACCGCAAGATGGAAGAGGGCGACTCGTCGGTGAGCATGTGCTTAAGATGTCCGGGCATAAACAAACTTCAAAGCTTGGGTATAGTGATTCCTAATGCTTTGGGGATTTACCGTGTCCTCCAATCACTACCACCAAGTTACAAGAACTTTGTGATGAACTACAATATGCAAAACATGAACAAGCAGTTGCCAGAACTGTTTGCTATGTTAAAGTCTGCAGAAGTGGAGATCAAGAAAGAGCACCAAGTGTTGTTGGTCAATAAGACCACCAAATTCAAGAAAGGCAAGTCTAAGCAGAAGGGACACTTCAAGAAGGGTGGTAAGAAAGTTACCACGCCGACAAAGAAGACCAAGGCTGGACCCAAGCCTGATACTGAGTGCTTTTACTGCAAGGGAGAAGGTCACTGGAAGCGGAATTGCCCAAAGTACTTGGCGGATTTGAAGAACGGCAACATCAAGAAGAAAGTTATATCCGATATACATGTTATTGATGTGTATCTCACTAGTACTCGTAGTAGTGCCTGGGTATTTGATACTGGTTCGGTTGCTCATATTTGTAACTCGAAACAGGTGCTGCAGAATAAACGAAAGCTAGCGAAGAATGAGGTGACGATGCGCGTGGGAAACGGATCAAAGGTTGATGTGATCGCGGTCGGCACGCTACCCCTTCATCTACCATCGGGATTAGTTTTATACTTAAATAATTGTTATTTGGTGCCTGCGTTAAGCATGAACATTATATCGGGATCTTGTTTATTGCGAGACGGTTACTTGTTTAAGTCCGAGAATAATGGTTGTTCGATTTATATGAGTAATATGTTTTATGCACATGCACCTTTGATAGATGGTCTATTCTTGTTGAATCTGATAGTGGAAATACACATATTAATAACATTGAGGCTAAACGTTTGAAATCGAGCGATAACTCGACCTATATGTGGCACTGTCGTATTGGTCACATTGGAGTGAAGCGTATGAAGAAACTCCATTCCGATGGACTTCTTGAATCACTTGATTTCGAATCACTTGATAGATGCGAAGCATGTCTGATGGGTAAAATGATTAAGACTCCATTTTCTGGTATGATGGAGCGAGCTACAGACTTATTGAAAATCATACATACCGATGTGTGTGGTCCAATGAGTGTAGCATCGCGCGGTGGTTATCGTTATGTTCTTACATTCACGGATGATTTGAGTAGATATGGGTATATCTATTTCATGAAACATAAGTCCGAAACTTTCGAGAAGTTTAAGGAATTTCAAAGTGAGGTAGAGAATCAACGTAACAAGAAGATTAAATTTCTACGTTCTGATCGTGGAGGTGAATATCTAAGTTACGAGTTTGGCGAGCATTTGAAGAAATGCGGAATACTTTCAGATTGACACCGCCGAACACCACAGTAATGGTGTGTCCGAACGTCGTAATCGAACTCTCTTAGATATGGTTCGTTCTATGATGTCACTTACAGATTTACCGCTATCATTTTGGGGTTATGCATTAGAAACAGCCGCATTCACTTTAAATAGGGCACCGTCTAAATCCGTTGAAACGACACCGTATGAATTATGGTTTGGGAAGAAACCTAGATTGTCGTTCCTTAAAGTTTGGGGATGCGAAGCCTATGTAAAGAAGTTACAGCCGGACAAGCTTGAACCCAAAACGGAAAAATGCGTCTTCATAGGATACCTGAAGGAAACTATTGGGTATACCTTCTATCATTGATCCGAAGGCAAAATCTTCGTTGCCAAGAATGGATCGTTTCTAGAGAAGGAATTTCTCTCGAAAGAAGTGACTGGAAGGAAAGTAGAACTTGGCGAGGTTGTAGAACCTTCTCTCGAAATTGCGAGTAGCGCAGCACCGGAAGAAGTTCCTGTGGTGCCTGCACCAATTAGAGAGGAAGCTAATGATGATGATCATGAAACTTCAGTTGAAGTTGCTACAGAGCCTCGCAGGTCAACGAGAACTCGTACCACTCCAGATTGGTATGATCGCGTTATGAGTGTCATGTTGGTAGACAACACCGATGACCCTGAGACATATGAGGAAGCGATGATGAGCCCAGATTCCTATAAATGGCAAGAAGCCATGAAATCCGAGATTGGATCCATGTACGAAAACCAAGTATGGACTTTGGTGGACTTACCAGATGGCCGGAAGGCTGTCGAGAACAAATGGATTTTCAAGAAGAAAACAGATGCTGATGGTAATGTGATGCAGCCCGACCTACGGTCGTTACTACATCAAGGTCTCCAACTTACGCCAAGTCGCCATGGACTCCAAAGGTGAATCCGTTCCTCGATGCAAGCTCACTTCCTACCCTATTGAATGGTATGCTACTTCATACTCTGTCACATATGCATGATAGGTTCACACCGACCAGTACGGAGGCAAGGGAAGCTTAACATCAAGCCCGACAAGGCGGAGGCTTGGAAGAGGAGACGGAAGAAGACAGTCGGCAATGCCAGTCCAAGCGGTACTACGGTTGTGGAACCAAGATTACCGTCGGTACTACTTCCCTTCTACCTTCACATCTTGACGGATCCAGCAGGCTCCAAGACCATAAGCGGTACTACAGGATGACCGTACTACCTGGTCCCAAGTCGATTACTACGGTCATATATGTGCTCAGCACTGTTGGGCCACAACCCATGTATCCCCCTTTTACTTACATATTCGCCTAGTTTATCCCCAAACTACCCTTGTTTAGTGGCTGGCCTATAAATAGAGCCCCCACCCCTCATGTATCCCTTAGGCATAGATGATAGACTAAAGACAACCCCCATTGTGGAATCTCTAGTTTTGCCTCATCCCCTTTACCAAGGGGACCGACTATCGTCACCAACCTCGATTGGACTTTGCATCACGCATCCATCGTTGAACAAGGCCTTGGAGTTCATGTCTCGTCTCCAAGTTGTCAAGACCCACCCCAAGGTGTTATTCTCTCTCCGATGTGGATCTGAGGGAGCACGTTGACCGATCTTTCCTTGCGAGGATTCTATCGGACCGGGCATGCTCGTTCGAGCAATCGGCCTTGTATCGTGTGAGTTTTGCGTGTGCATCGTGTTCTTCGCGAGGTGTGTGTTTGCTTCCGCTACCTTCTCTTCCCTCGCTTTCCCATCGATTTGACCACGAGATCCGTGAAGATCGTGCACCCAAGAGGTTAACCCTCCATCATCTGGTATCGTGACTTTTGGTTGCCACAGTTTCTCTTCGATTTGGTCTTTTCCCCATAAATTGAAAATTCCACCAAAAATAGCCCCAATTCGTGTTTTGGATCGATCTGTGATTTGAGTGCATTTTGGTAGGTTTTGATCCGTGGATTACTTGCTAAACTTGTTGATCTACCTTCCTTGCGTCCCATGGCCTAATTCCTTGATTTCCTTCGATTTGGTGTTTTCTTGAAGATTTTCCGCCAAATCACCCCAAAATCGCGAAAACGTCAAATCTGGGCGTCGGTCCAAGCGGTACTACGGGTCCAAATCCGGTACTACCAAGCTTAACCAATACTACCGGCTCAAAAATCCGACTACCGCCCTATCTTGATCCAAAACAAGCGGGTTCAGATTTGACCTCACCGCTTTTGAGCATAACTTTTGCATCCGAACTCGGATTTTGGTGTTCTTTAGCTCGTTCAAGAGGAGAAGGAGGTCTACATCATCATCCACGTTGTTCATGCTATCTACTCCATCCAAATTCCATGAGCAAGGCGGAATCCAACAATAAAGGGTGAAGATCGCGATTTAAAGGTATAAACATTCATGACTTTTCCCACTTGCATTCCTTTGTGAACCCCACTATCTTTGCGAGCAACAAACACCTATTGAGACTAGTTCCTCTTATGATTGCTTGGGCTATGCACATTTGATACCTTGTAGAATTCCGAGCAAACATTGTGAGCGCTATCTCATATAGTTATCTTGTATAGTTGTTGGCACAAGGAAGAGGCAAGTGCAAAAAGAAATAAAAAGAAAAAGAGTGATACAAAAAGAAAAAAAATAGAAAAAAAAGGAAAAGAGAAAAAGAAACAAATATACATGTGCCTCATAGAATAGGAAGCGCAAGCTCGATGAACATCATATAGGTGGTACTTATTGTGCATATCTTGTAGCCCACCAATTTTGTGCAATCGAACTAGCGTCTCTCCTTGTACTTGTATGACACGAGCTTATAGTCTTCGCTAGGTAATCATTTGGTTCTTAGCTCACTTTCTCCGTCGCACAAGTTCCATTTATCCCACCGTGTGTGTTTCCTTGTACATATTTCCAATCTTGTGGATTAACTTGTTTGCTTTGTGATCATTGTGGTTCTTTACTTGCCATTACAACATCTTGATTTCGGATTTGTTCTTGACATGCCACATTCCATACCTATCCACCATAGGCCTTGTGTGTGTTTGTTTTTTGGTTCGTAGTTGTTTTTGGTGTTCCGCGTGAACTTCACTTTGCTTGGTTTATTGCTCTCAAGTGTGGCCATGTAACACCCTCAGAATCGGCCCTATGCAAGTTTCAGCGCTTCCCGCCAAACCCGCATAGAAACGATTCAAAGGTGCCCACCAGGCACTTGCGTGCGGGTGGAAAACGAAGTAATAACATTATACAACAGTCCTCGATGGGACCCACAGAACAGGTATATACAACGGCGACTCAAAGAGTCAAGAATACAGATGTACAATACAAAGATCCAAATCACCTTTAAAACGATATAGCGTCCGAGTACGGACAAGATGCAAATGGGGCTAAGAGCCCTGAAGAATAACCAATGGCGTCCATAACCCTGCCTAGGCCAAGCCGGAAGGGTAACCCTGCTAACGACGTCGATCTCAAACCTGCTTAAACAAAAGGGGTGCCGACAAAGGGAAAAGGAAAAAGAGAGCCAAGATCGAGGCCAGACACGAGGCTAGAATTCGGTCCTCGCCTACATGGGTATGGATCAAGCGGTAAAGATGCACTAAACAACCTATAGAGACTCGATATAACTGTCGGCTATCAGAGAGGGATAAGAAAGACCTATTCGGAACCAACCTGATGCTACCATCAAAAAAAACCTTCCTGGTGTTTCCCCCTCGAGACCAAACGAGGAAGTCAACCGAGGAACTCACACCGTTGGCAATTTTATTTATTCAGTTATCGTTGCAGCAATTACTAGTCAAGTATAGATAGTCATCCTGATATAATAGGCAGTGGGCAATTTTATTTAACCATTCCGTTGTAGTTGCGACACTTACTAGTCAAATACAATTAGCATGAGATATCTCAAACCCAGCAGTTGTTGGTACTTTTATTTAACCATTCCGTTATAGTTGCAATACTTACTAGTCAGGTACAATGGTAGCAAGCGACAACCCAAACAAGCAATTGTTGGCAATTTTATTTAGCCATTCCATTATAGTGGAGCTGATTACTAGTCATTATAAAGTCAAATTTATAGCACTACTTTAGTTATAGTTGTCTATGATCGAGATACTGTGCTCCAAGTCGTCCATAACATGACACGGCTTTCAGAAGTTTTACCTGCAGGGTGCACAAATAGCAACACACACTCGATCAACCTCGGAAAAACCAAATCAAAACCCAACAAGGCATTCACGACAAAGCAATCACCAGATTCAGAAATATTTCAGGGGGCCACCCCATTAAGCTACCCGCAACGAAACTGGCCGGCTCCGAGACGGACTCAAGGTTTGCGCCAATGGTAAAACGACGGGAACCCAAATGTGACTGGCTTGTCGATCACGAAAACACTGCTTACCTAAGCAGACAAAGTGCGTTACCTCGCACAATTTAAAATAAAGCAAAGCATGGCATATAAGTAGGATAGTAAATAAAACCTCAAACTAGTTTGTGGCCCCAAGAAATAAGAATGAATCAAGCTCGCTCGGGGTCCCATAATCCTCCGGATGTGGATAAGCCTTGAATATTCAAGAATGGTATCAAGTACTCGGGGTCCCACGGGACACAAGTGGACGATTAACCAAATAACATCTATTGCCCACCTGTGCCTCTTCATTTACCTACTTCAATTTTAGTTGTTAAACAGTAATTAAAGTCTTGATCATCTCCAACAATAAACACACGGCAATACTCCAATAACTGTGGTACTTGACGACACGCAACAATACTTGAGCAAGCGATCACGACGCAGGTCCAACTATCTACCAAACAACGGTAATAGGATGTGTCCAAGGCAATATAAGGCTGCAAGGGATATCACGCACGAAAGCTAGAGCATCGCAACACATATAGCAATAGATCAAGGAGGGAATAAATACTATAAAAGTAAGATAGGTAGAAAGGGAAGGTGCTACTGAAAACATTGCCGAAGGTTCAACCGAAGATCGGGGCGACACTCGCATCAACTCATCGGCCTAATCCGCGAAGAAGCAAAACACTAGAAGAAACACTGGATGCACTATTTAATACCACGGCAGAAGATCGGGCATGATGCATGTATGATGTATGACATGGCAAGATGCGATGCAATTAGGCCACATTAAGCGGAACCAGGGTCCCGACAATTACTTATTAAGTTCATGTTGTTTAGATACCCCGCAATTTTAAATGTTGTCTTAACATGGCAAAAGATAGCACCGGTTCGCTACACAAGTTTAAATGAGGCCAATATAAGACTAGATTTGCCCGCATATGGATCCCATATTTAATTAGGTGAATCGGCATAAGGCCCCCCAAACCACACAAGTATGTATGCAAGCATGGCAAATTTAATATGCATGAGTTTATATTACAATTTATAAAATAGGGCTCGGAAAGGGGATCACACATTAGGGTCGAAGATCTTGGTTCCGGGGTTCGGGGTTCGGACTCAGGGGCGACGGGGAGAACGGTTCGACGGAATCGGTCTTGGCATTCGGGAAGAAGAACTTGGCGTCCAAGAGACGATCTTGTCGCATCCGCGGTCGTCGGGTCGTGTCGTCGGTCTTGTCGTTTCACGGCAGAGGTCTTGGCGGGTCCGGGAGGAAGAACTTGGGTTGGCATCGGATCGGTATTGTGCTCGGATAGAAGTACTTGTCGCACCAGGTCGGAGTCCTTGAATCCGGGAAGGAGAACTTGATGCGCCAGGGTTCGGTCTTCGGGGTATACGGTCTTGGCGAGCATGGCATTCAGGAAGGCGATCTTGACATGCCGAGGGTTTGGTCTTCGGGGAACTTTTCGATCCATGCCGGAGATCTTGGAAGTAGGCATCATCGTGTCGAAGGTCTCGGGGTTCACCGTAGGTGGCCTTCGGGTTCTAGGAGGAAGCTCTTGTCAACCGATGGACACCACAATCCTAGTCGCGTTCTTCCGTCTTGTTGATGTTGGACCAAAGTGCTCGTGACCCTGGCATGGACTTGAACAGACGGTGACAAGGGCGGTGCTGGGGTTCGGGCACCCGACGTTGGCGGCCACGCGCAGGGAACGGCGTCGAGGAGGAGGGGCTTGCCGGGCAGGTCTCGAGCGGTGGCGATGGTTGGCTGCGTGGTGACGCGGGCGACAGGGACGCAGAGGAGTGGCAGCGGCTCGACGTCACGACGCAGGCGGCCCGCGCAGGGCGGCCTGGGGCGATGGGGCCCGCAGAGCTTGGCGGTGGAGGGGAGGAGAACCAGGGGCGCAGGGTCGAGGTGGACCGCAGGAGGCACGAGGCCGACGGCGACGGGACCGCGAGGAGGAGGTCCCACCGCAGGAGGTGCGGGGAGGAGCCAGGCGCCCGGCGAAAGGGGAGGGAACACAAGGCAAGGGCGGGACGACGAGGCCAAGGCCCCCGAGGAGGATCAGTGGGACGGCCTGGGAGGCGGCGCGGTGCTCACTGCAGACGGGGAGGTCCCGTGGCGGGTCGGCGGAGGAGGGGCCGGGCGGTCGGTTCTCGGAGGTGGGGAGCGAGAGGAAGGTGGGGGGAGCCCGACGAGGGCCTGCAGGGCGGCGGCTGCAGGAGCTCTGCGAGGGGAGGCGACGGCGGTGGCGTTGAGGAGAGAGAGAGACGCGTGGGGAGAGAGAGCGTCAGGCGTGTGGGCGTGGGGTGGGGGAGCCCATGAGACAGAGCATCTGAAGAGAGAGGAGTCAGCGTGGTGTGTGTGTCTTTGGCAGGGTGGGGTGGTTTGGGTAGGGACGGTGGCGGCTAGGATGGGTGAGGTGGCGTGGTGATAGGGTTAGGGGTGAGGGTTGGTGAGGTGCGAGCAGGGGTTGGCCGGGTGATGTGGTGACCGCAGGTAGGGTTAGGTAGAAAAAGGTTTAGGTAGCTCTGGTTTAGATAGGATTTTATCTGGAGGTGGTCGGCTAGGCTTTCGGGCCTGGCTGGCTGCCTCCAAAAATAATATAAATTTTTATTTAATTTAAAAATAAACTTTGGTAGATAGTTTTTAGACAAATAAAATACCCGGAAAAGCCCGGCGCTTTAATTTGAAACTGAGACGGGGAATATTCAGAAAACCAAACTAGGCTTTTAGAAAATAGGTTTCGACAAACAAATGCATGATGACAGGAACATGTGGTCATGATGACGCAATGTACCAAAAACAACGCAATTTTCACCAAAGGAGGCGCATGGAGTTGAGGAAACCAAGCCTACCCCATATGCTTGAGTGATGATGTGGTACCAATCCCATGTGAGTATGAGAGCCACTTAGCCCACTTGAGTGAGAACAAGAGTGAGATGAGTGACTCCACCTTATGTGAGATTGAGTGCTTCCACTTGGAGGGCATGAGCGATACTCCTATTGAGTTGAGAGTGGTAGTTGATAGGTCAAGTGAGACCATTTCGATTTCTAACAACTTACCCTCTACCTCTAGTGTGTTCTCTTGTGTTGTTCTAGGTTCCATGGATGAAGACGCGCCAAACCATGAAGCAATGATGCCTCAATTGGAGAAGATGTACATGGTGCACGAAGATGATGCTACGCCATGGATACATCAAGAAGACGAAGTCGTCCACAAGGAGGCCACTACTACCACAACACCCACTTCATATGAGAGGTATGAACAAGGTAACAATAAGGGTGTTGATGATGCCATGATCCCACTAGTGGACATGATGAATTGTGAGGATATGCATGCTATGGATGATACTTGTGATATTACATATGCTTCATCCACTTTCCCATGTGATGATTTGCCTTTGCATAATATTGATCATGTGGAATTGTTTGATTGCGATATCATTGCCATAAACATGCCATGTTATGCATCTTGTGTGTATCCTCCAATTGCTTCGGACTTGTCTTGTCATGCTACTCATTCAATTTCTCTCGTTGCTTGCGATAAGATGAATGCTTGCTATTTCACTTGTTTTGCTTGCAACAATATTGATCTTATGCGTTATCATGAGATGGCCCCCATAGCTTTCTCAATTTTTGGAGATTTTGATGATTGCCATGATAAGCATGTTCCCCACTTGCATACTCACCATGCATCTATGTCGTACTTGGTTGACATTAATGGTGATGTGCACAAGAAGAGACACGTCATGATGGATGATGTGTATCTCTACCATGCACACACGTTCTTCCTTTTACATATGATGTGTGTAGGTACCCGCACGAGAATGTCAACCTTGGTTGAGCACGAGTTGACAAAAAGAGCTCTGGAGAGCATCCCACAAGTGAGTTCAAGATCGAACCCAGCTCTGATACCTTTTGCATGCTTTGCATATTTCATGTTGACAAATTGCTCTTTCCTATGGTTTGATTGCAAGCATGTTAATGGTATTATCTTCCCTTGTGACATTCATGTTTCTTCGCTTTTATATAATGATGCTTTGTGTGTTGCAACCAAAATGTTGAACAATTTACCTTCTTGATGTTTTGTGTGCAACCACAATTCCTTTAAGAGCATGTATTGTCATGAGAGCTTCCAAAAATCTCGTCTTGTTGTTGCAACAAACATAAGGACCACTTTCTCTTCCATTTGGTTTGTTTGCAAACGTGTTTTTTTCCGCTTGGGATACTCATTTTCCCATGATATTTGCTTTTGATGATTTGTGTGTGACATCCAACATGTTGAACAATTGCTCTTTCCAATGGTTGGTTTGCACACATAATGATGTTTATTTGGACATTCTTCCTTGTGTGTTTTTGCCAAATTCTCCTATTCTTGCATCAAAGATGTTGTTTAAATTTGGATCCAATGCTTTGAGTGCCCCACTACTACGTTATATGGAGTTTTTGAGTTTCCACATTTGGATGATGTTCAAACGATTTCCATGCACATTGACCATGCATATGCATTCCGTTTGCTATACTTGAGTTGTGCTAATCGTGTGGTGATCAAGAATGGACATGCCACAAATGACATGCTCCTAGATCACACACAAACATATGTTGCTTGGTCTTTGTTGTATGAAGGTACAAGTACATTCACGTCAACCTCTACCAACCATGTGTTGACAAGAAGAACCGAAGAGAGTTACCTATGGCTACCCTTCATCGAGCTATCTCTACAAGCTAAGGTGACTTCCTTCTACTTGAGGACTCATGCTATAATGTTCATGAATTGTCTACGCTTTGAGTGTTGCTTCGCTTTTGTCGTGAGCTTTGTAGGCTAAATGGAAGGTGAAGGGACATTGAAGTGTTGTCAAGTCAATCTTCCTGAGGACGACTATATGGTGAACCCCAGGATCAAGGATGTCCTTTGAACTCTTCTACTTCGTGATGAAAATGGAGAGTAGAGGACGACTCTTTTTGAAGGGAGGGAGATGATGCAGCCCGACCTACGGTCGTTACTACATCAAGGTCTCCGACTTATGCCAAGTCACCATGGACTCCAAAGGTGAATCCGTTCCTGTATGCAAGCTCACTTCCTACCCTATTGAATGGTATGCTACTTCATACTCCGTCACATATGCATGATAGGTTCACACCGACAGACGGAGGCAAGGGAGGAAGCTTAACATCAAGCCCGACAAGGCGGAGGCTTGGAAGAGGAGACGGAAGAAGGCAGTCGGCAAATGCCAGTCCAAGCGGTACTCGGTTGTGAACCAAGATTACTCTGGTCGTGGTACTCACCCCTTCTACCATCTTGTGGATCCAACGGATGCTCCAAGACCATAAGCGGTACTACGGTGCTAGGCGGTACTCGGTGATGACCGTACTACTGGGTCCCAAGTCAGTACCTCTGGTCATATATGTGCCCATGGCACTGTTGAGCCACTGACCCATGTATCCCCCTTTTACTTACCTATTCGCCTAGTTTATCCCCAAACTACCCTTGTTTAGTGGCTGGCCTATAAATAGAGCCCCCACCCCTCATGTATCCCTTAGGCATAGATGATAGACTAAAGACAACCCCCATTGTGGAATCTCTAGTTTTGCCTCATCCCCTTTACCAAGAGGACCGACTATTGTCACCAACCTCGATTGGACTTTGCATCACGCATCCATCGTTGAACAAGGCCTTGGAGTTCATGTCTCGTCTCCAAGTTGTCAAGACCCACCCCAAGGTGTTCTTCCCTCTCCGATGTGGATCTGAGGGAGCACGTTGACCGATCTTTCCTTGCAAGGATTCTATCGGACAGGTGGCCGCCGTTCGGGAGCAATCGGCCTTGTATCGTGTGAGTTTTGCGTGTGTGCATCGTGTTCTTCGCGAGGTGTGTGTTCGCTTCCGCTACCTTCTCCCTTTCCCCTCGCTTTCCCATCGATTTGACCACGAGATCCGTGAAGATCGGGCACCCAAGAGGTTAACCCCTCCATGATAATGTTACTGTCTATAAAGCTCGACTTGTCGCAAAAGGGTTTCGACAAATTCAAGGAGTTGACTACGATGAGACTTTCTCACCAGTAGCGAAGCTAAAGTCTGTGAGGATTATGTTAGCAATCGCTGCATATTATGATTATGAGATATGACAGATGGATGTCAAAACAGCATTCCTCAATGGAGACATTGATGAAGAGTTGTATATGATGCAACCCAAAGGTTTTGTCGATCCTAAAGATGCTAACAAGGTATGCAAACTTCAACGGTCCATCTATGGATTGAAGCAAGCATCCCGAAGTTGGAATCAACATTTTGATAAGGTGATCAAAAGTTTTGGTTTTATACAAACTTATGGAGAAGCTTGTATTTATAAGAAAGTGAGTGGGAGCTCTGTAGCATTCTTAATACTATATGTGGATGACATATTGTTGATTGGGAATGATGTAGACCTTCTTAATAGTGTCAATGAATATTTGAATAATAGTTTTTCAATGAAGGATCTTGGCGAAGCAGCTTACATATTAGGCATAAAGATTTATAGAGATAGATCGAAACGCCAAATATCATTGTCACAAAGTACATATTTGGACAAAGTTCTAAAGAGGTTTGGAATGGAAGATAGCAAGAAAGGGTTCTTGCCCATGTTGCCCAATCGACCTTGAGTAAAACTTCAGTCCGACATTGGCGAGATAGAGAAATGATGAGTAAGACTCCCTATGCCTCAGCCATAGGATCTCTAATGTATCCCATGCTATGTACTAGACCCGATATTGCATATGATGTTAGTTTAACTAGCAGATATCAAAGTGATCCAGGAGTGGATCATTGGACAGCGGTCAAAAACATCCTTAAGTACTTGAGAAGAACTAAGGATATGGTTCTTTCTTATGGAGGTGATGAACAACTCGTTGTTAATGGTTACACCGATGCTAGTTGGAACACCGATCCGGATGATTCTAAATCACAACTGGATACGTATTTATTTTGAATGGTGCAAAGCGCTAGTGGAGGAGTGCAAAGCAAAGCGTTGTGGCGAGATCTTCAACTGAATCGGAATACATGGCTGCTCCGGAGGCTTCACAAGAAGCGATATGGATGAAAGAGTTCATTACAGAGCTGGGTGTGGTACCTAGTGCGCTGGACACAATGTCTATCTACTGTGATAACATGGGCGCCATAGCCAATGCGCAATAACCAAGGTCACACAAGAAGCTGAAGCACATCAAGCTACGTTTTCACGCTATTAGAGAACATATCCAAGATGGGGATATAAAGATTTGCAAAGTACACACAGATCTGAATGTGGCGGATCCGTTGACTAAACATCTCCCGAGGGCAAAACATGACCAGCACCAAACTGCCATGGGTGTTCGGTATTGTAACACCCTCAGAATCGGCCCTATGCAAGTTTCAGCGCTTCCCGCCAAACCCGCATAGAAACGATTCAAAGGTGCCCACCAGGCACTTGCGTGCGGGTGGAAAACGAAGTAATAACATTATACAACAATCCTCGATGGGACCCACAGAACAGGTATATACAACGGCGACTCAAAGAGTCAAGAATACAGATGTACAATACAAAGATCCAAATCACCTTTAAAACGATATAGCGTCCGAGTACGGACAAGATGCAAATGGGGCTAAGAGCCCTGAAGAATAACCACTGGCGTCCATAACCTGCCTGTGCCAAGCGGAAGGTAACCACGCTAACAACGTCGATCTCAAAACCCTTAAACAAAAGGTGCCGGAGGGCAAAGGAAAAGAGGAGCTCAAGATCGAGGCCGACACGGCGAGGCTAGAATTCGGCGGTCCTCGCCTACATAGATATGGTGGACTGCAGCGGCAGCGCGTCATGCACTAAACAACCTATAAAGACTCGATACAAATAGCGGCTATCAGAGAGAGGTAAGAAAGACCTATCCGGAACCAACCTGATACTACCACCAAACATACCCACCCTGGTATTTCCCCCTCGAGACCAAACGAGGAAGTCAACCGAGGAACTCACACCGTTGGCAGTTTTATTTATTCAGTTATCGTTGCAGCAATTACTAGTCAGGTATAGATAGTCATCCTGATATAATAGGCAGTGGGCACTTTTAGTTAACCATTCCATTGTAGTTGTACTACTAACAGTCTGATTAGCATGAGATATCCCAAAACCCAAAGCTTGTTGGTACTTTTATTTAGCCATTCGTTATAGTTGCAATACTTACTAGTCAGCTACAAAGGTAGCAAGCGACAACCCAAACAAGCAATTGTTGGCAATTTTATTTAGCCATTCCATTATAGTGAAGCTGATTACTAGTCATTATAAAGTCAAATTTATAGCACTACTTTAGTTATAGTTGTCTATGATCGAGATCACATGCTCCAAGTCGTCCATAATCGCGGACACGGCTTTGAAAGTTTTACTGCAGGGTGCACAAATAGCAACACTCGATCAACCTCGGAAAAACCAAATCAAAACCCACGAGGCCTTCACGACAAAGCAATCACAGTTCAGAAATATTTGAGGGCCACCCCATTAAGCTACCATAGAAGTTAGCTGACTCGAGACGGACTCAAGGTTTGCGTCAATGGTCAGAAACGAGGAACCCGAAAATGTGACTGGCTTGTCGACACCGAAAACACTCCGCTTCCCTAAACAGTACAGGTGCGGTACATCGCACAATTTAAATAAAGCAGTAAAGCATGGCATAAGTACAGGATAGTAAATAAAACCTCAAACTAGTCTGTGGCCCCAAGAAATAAGAATGAATCAAGCTCTGGCTCAGGGGGGTCCCATAATCCTCCCGGATGTGGATAGCGCGAATATTCAAAAAACAGGTATCAAGTACTCGGGGTCCTACGGGACACAAGTGGACGGTTAACAACCAAATAACATCTATTTCCCACATGTGCCTCTGCATTTATCTACTTCAATTTTAGTTATTAAACAGTAATTAAAGTCTTGATCATCTCCAACAATAAACACACGACAAAACTCCAACAACTGTGGTACTTGACGACACGCAACAACACTTGAGCAAGCGACTACGACGCGCAGGTCCAACTATCTACCAAACAACAGGTAATAGGAGGTGTCCAAGGCAATATAAGGCTGCAAGGGATATCACGGGTACGAAAGCTAGAGCATCGCAACACAGATAGCAATAGATCAACAGGAGGGAATAAATACTATAAAAGTAAGATAGGTAGAAAGGGGGAGATCCTCGCCTGAAAACATTGCCGAAGGTTCATCCGAAGATCGGGTCGACACTCGCATCAACTCATCGGCCTAGTCCGTGAAGAAGCAAAACACTAGCACAAACACCGGATGTACTATTTAATACTATGACAGAAGATCGGGCATGATGCATGTATGATGTATGACATGGCAAAGGTGCAATGCAATTAGATCATATTAAGCGGAACCGGGGGTCCCGACAATTAATTAATAGGTTTATGTTATTTATCTACCCCGCGAATTAAATGTTGGATTAGCAAGACAAAACATGGCTTCGGTTCGCTATGCCAATTTAAATGGAGTCCGGAATAAGACAAAGTTATCCCGCATATGGACTCCATATTTAATTTAGGTGAATCGCCTAAATGCCCCCAACAACCACAGACAGATATGCAAGCATGAACAATTTAATATGCACGAATTAAACATCATGCTATAAAAAAATATAGAGGATTAGGGTCACACATCGGATCGACGATCTTGGGCTCCAGGGGTTCATCGGGGTTCGGTCTTCGCATCCTCAGGATTGGGGCTTCGGATCCGAGTAGAGGATCTTCAAGTTCTGGGGCTGGGAATTGGGGGAACTTGGTCCGGCAACGGTGGTCGAGGGTGACTTGTTTGGTGCCGGCGGTTCATCGAATTCGTACTGGTCGTTGTCGAACTTGGTGAATCCTCGGGTTCAGTCGTCGCGGGGCGATTCCGTGTCTTCGTCCTGTCGACATTGTAACCCTCCTGGTCCTAGTTGAACTTGGTCGAGTGATCGATCTTGTGTTTGAAATTCCTGCAGCAGTACCACCTAGCTTCAACAGGTCCACGGAATATGTTTCAGACTTCAGATACAACTTGCTAGACAGGAGAAACACACACGCATGGGTACTGGAAAAATTACGTGGGACAGCTTTCCTGAACTTGGCAAAACAGCAGGAGGCGCGAGGCCAAGGATGGGGTCGGCCGGCCGGAGGTCGAGCAGGAAGACAGGGCACGGCGATAGGAACCTCGCGGTACGGTGCTTCTCGCGATAAAGGCGGCCCAGCGGGTGTCGTCGATGACAGGGGCCCGGAGGCAAGCAGCACATACAGGAGCTCGGAGGAGAAGCCGCAGTGGGGGCTCACAGGGGTGGCCATCAGGGGACCGCGAGACGGGCGCGAACGTCAGCGACCGGCGGTTGCTGGCCGGGGACGAGCACCGGCAGGGAAAGCTCCACGGTGGAGGTTGGGGACGGGGCTCGCCGGAGACGACAGCGGCGGTCGGAGGCCAGGCGACGACGTTGGCGCGCGTGCTGACGGTGGGGACGGTCGCGGGACGAGGACGAAGGCACCGACATGGGCGAACAAGGTGGAGCCAACGGACGGCTACACGGGCCACGCGGGAGGGGCAGGCGGCTCGGGGAGATGGGGTGGCCGAGGAGGAAGGCCGGTGGAGGCGACGGTTGCCTGCGGGGGCGGTGGAAGCAGAGGAGACGGCAGCCATGCGAGCGGCACGCGGGGAGGCGCGGGCTTGCAGAGAGGTGGGCGGCGACACTGGGGCGCTGGCGGCGGGGTCTCGAGGCTCGGCGGTGGAAGCTCATGGAGGAAGACGAGGGAGGCGGCGGCAGGAGCGGGGCTCGCTCGCGAGGGGAAAATCGGGAGAACGAGGTGGGGTGGGGCCTGACGAGAGGGAAGGGCCGAAATTAGCGGGGTGGGGCCAAGCGATTGGGCAGGGAGTGATTTGGGTGGGGGCGTGATCGGTGTCCTGGTAGCGTTGGTTGCACGCTAGCGTGCATGCGGGTGTGTTGTGTGCACTGCGTGCGTGTGTGTGTGCTCTGCCGCTGAGAGAGGGGTGGCGGCGGCAGGGGCTGGAGGGAAAAGGGTAGGTGGGTCTAGGGTTGGAAGAGAGGAGGGGATTAGGGTTCTAGTTGTGGCGTGGTAGTTGGCTGGCTGGGATTGGATGGGGGAAGGGAGTGGTGAGGAGGCGGCTCGGGGAGATGGGGTGGCCGAGGAGGAAGGCCGGTGGAGGCGACGGTTGCCTGCGGGGGCGGTGGAAGCAGAGGAGACGGCAGCCATGCGAGCGGCACGCGGGGAGGCGCGGGCTTGCAGAGAGGTGGGCGGCAACACTGGGGCGCTGGCGGCGGGGTCTCGAGGCTCGGCGGTGGAAGCTCATGGAGGAAGACGAGGGAGGCGGCGGCAGGAGCGGGGCTCGCTCGCGAGGGGAAAATCGGGAGAACGAGGTGGGGTGGGGCCTGACGAGAGGGAAGGGCCGAAATTAGCGGGGTGGGGCCAAGCGATTGGGCAGGGAGTGATTTGGGTGGGGGCGTGATCGGTGTCCTGGTAGCGTTGGTTGCACGCTAGCGCATGCGGTGTGTGCACTGCGGCAGGTGTGTGTCTCTGCCGAGAGAGGTGGCGTGGGGCCGGAGAAAAGGGAAAGGTGGGTCTAGGGTTGGAAGAGAGGAGGGGATTAGGGTTCTAGTTGTGGCGTGGTAGTTGGCTGGCTGGGATTGGATGGGGGGAAGGGAGTGGTGAGGTGGCGGGTGGGGATTGGCCGGGGTGAGGTGGAGGGGGTTGGGTAGACTAGGATTGGGTAGATTAGGGATTGGGGTGGCTTTGGTTTTTGTACTGGGGGTGGTCGACTGGGTCAGATCGGCCCGGTACGGGTGCCCCTAAAAATAATATAATTTTTTATTGAATTTAAAATAAACTTTTGTAAATAGTTTATAGACAAATAAAAGACCCGGAAAAAGCCCGACGCTTTAATTTGAAATTGAGACGGGGAATATTTAGAAAACCAAACTAGGCTTTTAGAAAATAGGTTTCGACAAACAAATGCATGATGACATGGCGATGCTCAAATGCAATGTGGCATGATGACATGAGCATGCGGTCATGACGATGCAATGCACAAAAACAACGCGATTTTCTAGTAGTGGTTTTAGCGGGATGCCACAGGTATATTACCATGTAATCTATATTAGATGACTCTAGTGCAAGTGGGAGACTGTTGGAGATATGCCCTAGAGGCAATAATAAATGTAGTTATTATTATATCTTTGTGTTTATGATAAATGTTTACATTCATTCTATAATAGTATTAACAAGGAAACATTAATACTTGTGTGATTTGTAAACTTAATTTGAAGTCCCTAGTAAAGCCTCTATATAATACTAGCTTGTTGGTTAATAGATTATTGTGGTTTCCCTATCATGAACATTGAGATGTTATTAACAACAAGATCATATCGTTAGGAGAATGATATGGTGGACATACTCCTATAGATAAGCATAGCATAAAGATCAAGTCATTTTAATAGTTCAATTGCTATATGATTTCTGATACATAGTAATCTAATTCCTTCGACCATGAGATCATGCATATCACATTTTACCGGATGGATGCTTTGATGACATCAAACACCACACCGTAACTGGGTGGTTATAAAGGTGGCATTGAGTGTTCCGAAAGTATTGGTTGAAACACATGGATCAAGAGTGGGATTTGTCCATCCATATGACGGATAGATATACTCTGGGCCCTCTCGGTGAAATGTCATCCAATTAGCTTGCAAGCATGTGACTGACTCACAAGGGATCACATATCACGGGAACGAGAAAAGAGTACTTATCGGTGCGAGGTTGAACTAGGTATGCGGAGATACCGACGATCATAACCTCGGATAAGTAAACTATCGTGAGACAAAGGGAAATTGATATCGTATGTAAGTGGTTCATTCGATCAAAGTAATCGTAGAAATATGTAGAGCCATATGAATTTCAGATTCCTCTATTGGTTATTGTTAGGAGAAGTGTCTCGATCATGTCCGCATAATTCACGAACCGTAGGGAGACACACTTAAGGATTCGACGTTGTTTGAGTAGTTATGGAATGATGAGAAAGAGACCGAATGTTGTTCGAGTATCGAATGGGATTCGGATATCACGAGGAGATCCGTAATGGTCGAGAATAAGATTCATATAAGGAAAGTCCGCTTTGAGTCGGGAATGGTTAGGTGTTTTCATCGGAATGTTCTAGAAGGTTCGGAATGTCCCTCGGGGAAGGGTACATGAATGTGTTATATCAAGTTGGTATGGTTGCATCATGTACTCGGTGTCATCACGATCAAAATAGAGGGTTTATTCAAATCCTAGTTTGAAAAGTCAAACGGCTAGTTTGAAAGTCAAACGACGCTTTTGGAAAGAGGAGGAGTGGAAAGCTGGTTGGGAGGAGTTCCTCCTCCAACCAGATGCCCACCAAGCCGAGTTGGGGAGTGACTCCTCTCCTCCCTTGGCCCCTCCACCTATATAAGGAGGCGGGGCTCCCTCCTGACACACAACTTCCACGCTCAAACCCTAGCAATTGCCGCCCACCATAGCCGCCCCTAGGGTTTCTCCTAGTCGCCGACTTGGGCACCTCCAAGCCCTAGCCACCGGCTCTAGCACCTCTTCCTCGGTGTCTAAACCCTAGATCGTCGAGGACTCTCTCATACTCCACCATACTCGCTCGGCTTAAGGCGAAGCCTGCGAGATCTCCCTCTACTTAGGTACCACGTTGTCTTCTTGGGAATCACGAGGAGAGTGCTACAACCTCCATTTTCTTGGAACAAGGGAGAGGAAGGTCTTCGTCAATCGAACGCGATGTGAGCCATTGCAGGGCTAACGCCAGCGGAAGGATCGTCTCTGCGATCTTGAGATCGGGAAAATGCGACTACATCACCCACGAGAATCCGCTCTCGTTAAACACTTTGGAATCTTCGAGGGTGAGTTATTCTATCGACTCGTTGCTACAATCTAGTAGATAGATCTTGGCTTGTTTGTTTGTATGCGGTAGAAAATTTTTGTTTTCCATGCTACGAAACCCTACAGTGGCGGTGGCACGGCAATTCGTTGACACGTGGCCGAAGCGACGTGGATGACGACTTGGCTTCCATCGCTGACTCGGCGGGTCCACACGCCGATTCGTTTTTTTCCGCCAAGTTTGCTCTGTCCGGCGTTTCCAAAATGCAGGATCTGGGTATGGCTGTAATCCGGACCAAAGTTAAAAATCGAAAACAGATTATGGATCTGTGACAGGCAAAATTTGCATCCGCACCAAATTCGGCGTCTGAATCGGCTTTCTGGGTAGGTGAGTGGAGATGCCCTTAGTGATTCAGCGTTTTGAATCCTCAAGTTTGAAATTCTGGTCATTTCGTACCTTAAATTATTCAATCCCGGTCTCAATTAAACCCGTTGTGCTGCGCCGCGCCTCCGTGCTCGCGTGCGTGCTCCTGGAGCACCAGCGATGGCTGTCGTCCCCGTGATCCAGAGGTCGCTGAGTTCGACAACGTCAAAGACCAAGACGTTGAGCTCGAACACCGCCGTCGGGATGTGTGATCAGGTTCAGGCATCGGAACGCATTGCTAGGTAGGCTCGCCGTGTGTGTGCAGGGGCGCGAACTGCGTTTGTGTAGCGCCGGTATTTAGGGCATGGCCAACCGTATGCCTCAGACTCGCTGCCCCATAGTCCATGTAGGATCGGATGCCAGGGTGGAAGAAAGACAGTAGTGTGCAGAGCACAGGTGCTGCTTGCAGAGGAGCCGTGTGCTTCGGAGAAAAGGTTGAGAAAAAGAGAGGACCACCGGAAGCACTTGGCTGAACCGTGGCGCGGGTTAACATAAAGTATTGACCATGGGACCCACCAAAGTGGTGGCTCTCACCGTTAGGGTTGGCCACATTTTTATCCAAGGTGTGGCTCTAGAGTACCAAACCTATGTGGAGGTCGTGAGGCAGCGGTATACATATGCCAGCGTAGCTCGTGCTCTTACATGGGCACAGTGGTGGCTTCAGAGGAGTAAGCAATGGCGCACGCCACGTGCTTGGCATAGTGCCGATGAGAGAGAGAAGCTTGTGAGAGAGTTATGGACCACCCAATTGAAATACATAATTATCTTGGTGCTTTTTTTGTAAAGATTGCCTATGTGACATTAGTCAACCCAGTCAGACTGGTTCAGGGTTTAATTTAGACGGGGATTGGATAGTTCAGGGTATAAACGACCGGGATTTCGACTTTGGGGTTCAATCCGCCGAACCCCTATAAATTCAGGGTTGAAATTGGACATTTTCCCTATCCCACCCGACCTGGTGCTGCTGTCGCTGCGGCAATGGCGGAGAGGTTTGCCCTCTCGCTCTGCGGTGGACCCGGGAGTACGTTACGCACGTTGGGCTGGGGCTGCGAGATGCGAAGTGGTGGAGGGATGGCAACGGGAAAACGTGAGATGCGATCCAGCCTTTTGCCCTCATTCCATCAGATTCAGATGGGTGCCATTTAACACGTGCGCCTCCCGTGGGCCCGCCCTCTCAAGTCACCCGTGGCAAAAGATTGCTCGTGTGGATGAGACAGATTTATTTTTGTTTCATGTTAACACATGGCGTCTATAATTTGTCTTAAATTCAAGCAGGAGAGTCATCAATTTGGCCTGATGTTGGGAGTCGTTTAGGCCAGGTCGGCCCACAGCTGGGGCGCGGTGGTGCAGGCGGCGGTCGTGGCCTGATGTTGGGATCCTATTGGGCGGCGGGGGCAGCGGTGGTGGTGGTGGTGGTGTCGAGTCATTGGGCTTGGCCGTGTCGCAAGGATTCCAGTGCAGTTCTTCATGTTGTGGCTCAGTCTTCTGGACGCGGCTTTGTGCTATGTCGGCGTTCTTGGCCTGGTGGTGCGGAGCTAGCTTCGGTAGTAGGTGATGGTTGGTGGGCTTCGGCGCACACAGTGGGGCTTATGTGCGATCGATGCAAGTGGGAGGTTATTGAGCACCTCCGGGTGAAATCCTTGCTCCGTTCTTGTCGGAGCTAGCGTTGGTGGTGGTCGGGGGTGTCACTGATTTTCCTAAAAGCATCGTCGGAGGTGGTTATCACTCCTCCTCTTGTGGCCTTGCTCCGAAGGGAAACCTATGATCCGGGATCGGCGATGGATGCGCTACTACGTCTATTTCCTTCTTAATTGGGGGCATCGTCTCAGAGTCGCCAACGCCCAAGGGTTCGGTGAAGAGGGCTTGTTGTCCGGACAGGTGTGCAAGGTCCAAGGATGAAGTTTGGCAAAGATCATGCCTCGAGCTGAGGCTGGGTCGCAATTGGGATTTGGTAGTCGGTTTCTTGGCATGTCCAATGGGTTCTTCTAATTCGTTGTGTTACTGTGGAGTCGGAGTTGTGTTGTAGCATGTCCAGGCGGCGATGATGACCGGCCACTGGCAGTCTTTGATGAGTTCTCGGTCGGCACAAGTACAACATAATTCCCTTGTGATGCTCGTCATTTGAGTCGGAGCTGTCTGTTCTTGGCGCGTGTGGCCAATTGTTGGCACATGCTAGCATGGGCTCTGACGCTGTTTTGAGGTTCTGTTTGGGAAGTCGCCGGTGAAGTCGCGGTCACTGGCTCGCAGAGGGGTGATGACATTGTGTGGCAACCTCGATGTCGGTCTCCTTGTGCGTCCGTGTTTCGTGGGTAGCCAGGTTGGCTGTGGTGGTGTACCCAATGTGGTTGTGTCCTATAGCGACATTTGGTGCATTTGTATGTGTTTTTGGTTGGTTTCTCCGCAAATGAACTGGTCAATTCTCTTCTTCTTTTCTAAATAAAATGAGGCATAATTGGCGAGAATGATGAAAACTATAATAAAGATAAAAACGTTAGAACGAGATTTAGGATTCACGACCAAATATGATTGTGACATATGGTTTCCGTTAAATTAATGAAAGAGTGGGAGAGTTTAATTTCCCACATCAATTTTTTGTTTATTATAAAAAAAGTAGAGTACAATATTTACACAATTACCGGGACTTAAAAAGAGGAGAAAATGCAATTGAGCTTGTAGCCACTCTTTGAAGTTATCTGGATATTTGTTGCTGATGTGGAAATGGCAAAGGAGGTCGGTCCCTCGCTGCATAACCGGCCCCAGGATTCCGAGGCAGAGCGTGGACCTAGGACATCCTTTTTTTACTATTCCCTCTGTCCCACGGATTAAGGCGTAAAATTCTCAGCACAGTTATTTAGGCAGCGGTAGCATGAGAGAAAAAATCCTTAACTTCCCTTTCTTACCCCTGCATGCGCTCTAGTTAATGCCGTTAATTTCTCTCTCACCGATGAGCTGGCCTCCTTGTTTCTAGCAAGCCACCAACTGCATGAACGGCAGGAGTTAATATCTCTCTCACTCCACCAGCTGGCCTCTGCATGCACGAGGGGTAAAAACGGGAAGCTAGCAATCCACTCGACCCTGCGCGTTAAGCTATGAGGAAAGTTTGGAAAAAATTTCACGCCTTAAGCTGTGAGCCGGAGGGAGTATGACCTAGGACATCTTGGTGTAGGGGTAGGGCAAGGATCAGGAGACGCGAGATGCAATTCTGTTTTTTTTTTCTTGTTCTGATTTTGATACAGATGACTTTAACACATGCGGCTCGGCATTTTTCACGCAATGTCGCAGCTGACACGTGGGCCCATATTGTCAGTTACCCGGGGCAAGAGGATGCGTCATGCGGATTTTGCACCTGCTCAGAATTAAATCCTTTTTTTTCTTCTTATTATGGTCCTCACTCAAATATACAATCCTTTTTTTTCTTGTCCTTCCCTAACTTTAGGGTGTTGGGTTTACTGTAGTTGTTTATGCTAACAAACCACCGCCAAAAGAACACACGCTGCACGTGTACTCAGATATGTGCAAGAAAACCTATATGCAATAATGGGAATTTTACACACAGATTATTTCCATGGCAACATTTTATTCACCACATGCAAGTGGTATGTGACGGCTTATTGGTGAAATACATCACTAGTAATTAGTAATAGCCAAGATTGGTAGGGAAGTTGCAGTTGGGTCCCATGTTGCACCTTGAGGGGAGGCTCTGTGCCACATGAACTTGCTTCATGATCTCACTCTGCTGGAACCCCAAGAAGCCACCGAGCTCGCCTTGGACCGCTCTCCAGATGGCCTTGCAGCGGCAGTGGGGCGCGATCTGGTTCAGCTCCATGCAGCACTGGCCCCGGACCTCGCCCTCGCAGCCGCCCTTCCACCATTTCCATGGCCAGGTGATCGGGATGTCCTTCAGCGTCAGGCACCGCTCCACCACGTAGTCCTTGCAGGAGTTCAGCCTCGCCTTCTCCGGCATGCAACCGTCCCATCCGCCCGCCGCCGTGTCAGCGTACTGTTGCGCAGAGGCGGCGCTCGCCGCCGCCGCCAGGAGAGCTAGCAGGAGGAAGAAGGCCTTCATGTTTGTTGCTGTCAATGCTGTGCTTGGTGGTGGCGGCAATGATGGATGGATAGAAGATATATATGGGGCGCCCTGGCCTTTATTTATCGATCAGGGGCGACATGATTTCTGTGTGCCATATGTCTAGGCTTTGGCTAATGCTTACAAATTTAGTTGGATACAGATCAAAGTTAGTTTGCAAGTGCACGAAAATGGTGCGAGTTGATGAGACGGGTGACGGCATTTCGTGTACTATACATAAATTCTGGAATTTTCTCGAGATAGACCAAAATGGTTTTGTACGAAAGCTTTAGCTTTACACTAACTCCTCCTCAGGCTTTATCTGCTGATCAGGAGCACGAGTTGTGACACTGCCTTTGCTCCGTGTAATGCTTAATTACAAGTTCTTGTTTGGATACTAACCAAAAGCTAGACTGCAAGTGAACAAAAATGGTGCTGAGTCGATGACGTCGTTTCGTGTACTAACTCCACTCTTTTTCTTGATTGAGATGAGATAGATCACAATTAGTCTCGTACGTCTCTCTACGCTTTTGTCAAACCGGACTTGTAGTGTTGTGCAAGCTGTTGAACAAAGACCCAAAACCAATTTGTTAAAGATTGTGTTTTATTTACGTGCAAGGTATTTAGCAGCAGTGGTAGTAGTAGTACATGACAAGCAATACGTTTAATTAGACTTTAGACTAGACACGTTTTTTTCGTATCATATGTATGTCTATTGTCATTGTCATGTATATTTAAGAATCATATGGTGTAGACATATTTCCATGGCGATCAAACATTACCTGCTACGAGGGGAGAGAGGCACGTCAATACTTCTATCATTTGGTCTTCGAAGAACTCGAAGATGCAACGCGGGAGCTTCCCGCCCCTCTGACGAGGTTTCGTCAAAAGAACTCAAAGATGACAGCACATTTAAAAAAAGATGAAGGAGATTAGTAGTAGGAGAAGAAGGTACGCCGTTAGTTAGTTAATTTATATATGCATCTGCCGTGCGTCATCACATACGCGTGAAGTAGTACTAGTATATCAACATAAACTGCTGTTGGAGTTCCGGCCTGTTGAACCATCGATAGGGATGTAAACAGCCGCTAAACTCTGGCCGCAAGTCCCGTTTATTCAACTCGTTAGTTCATTTCTTTGGAAAAAGCAAATTTTATTGAACTATAGTATTGATAAATGGTATTATACGGGATTAAATGGAGCACCGCTTACATCCCTAACCACCGAACGAACCGATTCCCTGGATCAGCTCGAGTTCAGACCGACCGATGAACTAATCCGCAATGAGATCGATCCCGTTTCCCATTAGTACAAGGTAAGCCTAACCTCCGAGTTGTGTGCAAACTACTTCTTCCGTTTCAAAATATAAGATGTTTTATCTTTGTGAAGCAAATATATGTAGACTTCTTTTAGTAGGTAGGTTCATTCATGTTTGAAATGAATTTATATACTAAAAAAGGGTCTAGATATTTTTTCTTCACAAATCTAAAACAACTTATATTTTAAAACGGAGAGAGTACTACATAGGTCCATCAACAAAGTACCCAGTAACCATCGTCCAAATTCACAGTAACCGGGCTCTTTCGACGACTACATGCTCATGTCACAATCATCTAAACTCCCAAACCATCCACTGGTGTTCTAGCTTCTATCAGCACGAGCGTTTGACGGAGCTAGCAAGGTTATTATCTCATGTAGACCGATAGATCTACAACTACATTCTGTAACATCTTCATTGTTTATAAATCGTCAACCTCGATGATAGAAGGGTGAACAGATGCCGCTATCTCACGAAGTAATAAGTGTCCGAGGGTCTGGAAGCTCGCCGAATTCAGGTTGTTACTCATTTGGGTAGGTGAGTAGGTAGCAGGATAGAGCTACTATATTAGTCAAACATTACCTGGAAGTTAGTGTTAATTTGAGTTATATTATCTCAGGTAGCGTAGCTACGAGGAAGGCATATGTAAGTCTGAGTTTGGTCTTTGAAGATGGCGCGTAAAATAAGAATGGTCAGAGCGAGAGGAATTAGCAGAAGCTTCGATATAGTATCTGTTAATAATTATGCATCAAAAGTACCAGCTGTCGTCGTGGTCATGATCTGTCATCGTCATATAAATATCGAGTAGTACGCGTCAGGAGTTGTTGTTGAACCACATTGAACTGATTCTTCGAATCCGCTCGAGTTCAGACAGATGAATCAATTTGCATACATCACTCTCTCAAAAAGGATTAGCTTTCCACGCATCATCCAGTTTCCCCGAGGAAAAAGTGTAATACTCCGTAGAAAGAAGCATGATCTAGTTGTGTGCAAACTACTACACCATGCGTACCAAAAATGTAGCTGGCATCAATCCGGCCTTTTCGATCAGGGAAGCAATACTCTCTCCGGTCCATACTAATGGCCTTGATTTTTCTAGATATGAATGTATTAATCTAAATAACTAATTAGATACATATGAATTTAAATAAAATTGAAACCATCAATACAGACTGAAGGGAGTAGTAGTAGCACTATATGGACCGTGGACCGGTAGGTCCATCAAACTATCGAGGGTCTCCATCAAATATATTCCCAATTAATTAATGGTATTCTTCTGACTACGGTCTTTGAAGATGACTTATCAAAAAGAACAAAATGAATAGTATTCTCTCAATAGAATAAGGTTGAACATTAATTAATTAATTATTCGAAGCACTAACCATTGTGTTGTGGTCATTACTCACTAGACTAGTCATAGTGGGAGTAACATGTGATTATATGCATTGCCAAGTACTAAGCATTTTGATAACATGACATGCTATTAAATAAGAAAAGAGATGGTTCTGATAACTAGCTATGTTATCGTAACATCACATTATTTTAGACAAAATGAGTTCATAAGCTAATTAATGTAGTAATATATGATACTATCTAATAGTATGCACTATGAAGGTGATAACTTAATCTAGTGGTGTCATGTGCATGACATTGTCCAAATTATTACCTACTATGACCATGAGTTACACCGAGCAGTACTAGTAGTATTACCTACTACTGGAGTTGTCGTTGAACCACTGATCATACAGAATTACAGATTATTGGAATCAGCTCGAGTTCAGACAGAAGAATCAATTAACATGCTGCATCATGCAGGTACCTGTTCATTTTGTGGACCGAATGAGACCATTATTGATCACTTCTTCACCTCACCAATAGCCAAGTGCATCTGGAGTGGTGATTAATTAACTGCACAACCAATTTGCAAACATTGATCAATCTCTTGCATGCTTCCCTAAATACGAGTTTGCGCTTATAACCGGCCCCACGCTCGAAATAGGGAGTGTTGTCAAGGTCTATGCCGACTAAATTTAAGAATTTTTCTCGAGTTACAACAAGTGCGATATGCACCTCAATGAGTCCGAATGAGACCGAACCTACAACAAGATTCGAAAGACATTAAGCAATGCATTTTAGACTAGAAGATCCAGATCCTTGAGAGGGACCCGTCGGAGGTTCCCGCGTCTATTGGCTGAACTAATTCAGCATGATTGCTATCATAGCTCAATTATCGATTCTATGGGGCTGACTTGCATTGTGAAGTCACCAAAGAAACGAAAGCAGAGACAAGGATTTGAGAGAAAAAGTAGATTGCACTGTTGTTTGTTAGTTGTGTGTTGTTGGTCAGTTGTGTGATTGATTCAGTATAGTATCTGTTAATTGAGAGGATTAGCAGAAGCTTCGATATAGTATCTGTTAATAATTATGCATCAAAAGTACCAGCTGTCGTCGTGGTCATGATCTGTCATCGTCATATAAATATCGAGTAGTACGCGTCAGGAGTTGTTGTTGAACCACATTGAACTGATTCTTCGAATCCGCTCGAGTTCAGACAGATGAATCAATTTGCATACATCACTCTCTCAAAAAGGATTAGCTTTCCACGCATCATCCAGTTTCCCCGAGGGAAAAGTGTAATACTCCGTAGAAAGAAGCATGATCTAGTTGTGTGCAAACTACTACACCATGCGTACCAAAAATGTAGCTGGCATCAATCCGGCCTTTTCGATCAGGAAAGCAATACTCCTTCCGGTCCATACTAATGGCCTTAATTTTTTAGATATAAATGTCTAAATAACTAATTAGATACATATGAATTTAAATAAAATTGAAACCATCAATACAGACCGAAGGGAGTAGTAGTAGCACTATATGGACCGTGGACCGGTAGGTCCATCAAACTATCGAGGGTCTCCATCAAATATATTCCCAATTAATTAATGATATTCTTCTGACCACGGTCTTTGAAGATGACTTATCAAAAGGAAGAAAAGGAATAGTATACTCTCAATAGAATAAGGTTGAACATTAATTAATTAATTATTCGAAACACTAACCATTGTGTCGTGGTCATTACTCACTAGAGTAGTCATAGTGGGAGCAACATGTAACTACATGCATTGCCAACTACTAAGCATTTTTATCACATGACATGCTATTAAATAAGGAGACATATGGTTCTGATAACTAGCTATGTTATCGTAACATCATATTTTTCTAGAAAAAAATGAGTTCATAAACTAATTAATATAGTTATGTATAATACTACCTAATAGTATGCACTATGAAAGTGATAACTTAATCTAGCAGTGCCATGTGCATGTCATAGTCCAAATTATTACATAGTACTATGACCATTAGTCACACCGAGCGGTACTACCTACTACACTACAGGAGTTGCCGTTGAACCGCTGAGGCAGAACACACGGATTATTGGAATCAGCTCGAGTTCCGACAAAAGAATCAATTAACATGCTGCATCATGCAGGGACCTGTTCATTTTGTGGACCGAATGAGACCATTATTGATCACTTCTTATTCACCTGAACAATAGCCAAGTGCATCTGGAGCGGCGATTAATTAACTGCACGGGCAATTTGCAGACACTGATCAATGTTTTGTGATGAGGAAAAATGGCCCCACGCTCGAAATAAGGAGTTGTCAAGGTCTATGCCGACTAGTTTAAGAATTTTTCTCAAGAGTTACTTGCAGGAGCTAGTAAGTGCGATGCACCTAATGAGTCCGAATGAGACCGAACTTAGATTCGAAAGACATTAAGCCAACCTATTTTAGACTAGAAGATCTAGTTCCTTGAGAGGGACCCGTGGGAGGTTCCTGCGTCTATTGGCTGAACTAATTCAGCATGATTGCGCTCCCTTAGCTCAATTATCGATTCTATGGGGCGACTTGTATTGCAAAGTCACGGAAGAAACAAAAGCAAAGACAAGGATTTGAGAGGAAAAGTTGATTATAATGTTGTTTGTCAGTTGTGTGCTTGATTCAGTCGTCCACAGCCTCTTAAATATATATGGGGCGGCTAACTTTCGCATGCAAGTCTTATGAGAGCTATTACAGGTTTAAAATTGGATACAAAGTTGGAAACTACTCCATTCATTTGAAAATATAAGATGTTTTAGGTTAGTAAAGCTAATGTATCGATACACCTCTTAGTGTGCAGATTTAAATAAATCTACACACTAAAAAGTGTCTAGATATATTTACTTCACAGGCCTAAAATACTTTATATTTCTAAATAAATCTACAAACTAAAAAATGTCTAGATATATTAGCTTTACTAACCTAAAATATTTTATATTTTCAAACAGAGGTAGTAGATCTAAACTAGAAAAAAGATATATTGCTGGTTTATACTGGGTCGACGATTTTTCTTTAGAAAAAAACAGATCATTGGCTAATAAAAAGAGACCGTGGATCGTTGGCGAGACTGTCCATGCGTGGGCGGCCTAATTAGGCCCTTCACCATACTTTTTGACATGTGCCCTTCTCCTTTTGGGGATCAAGACGACAAATAAAAGGAAAACGATACGGGGAACGAAGGAAAAGATCCCCCGGGTTGATCGGTCCCTTTGCGAGCCTTCCCCCGACGAGTCCCACCTTATCTCTTTCTCTTTTCTTCTTCCATGTACGTATGACACGCCGCACGCACCACAGCTTGCCTCGCCTCCGTCTGCCGCGCGCCGACGCCCTCCTCCACCCTGTCGCGCCGCCGCCCCTCCTGCCGCCTGCCCCGCCGCAGCGTGCTCTCCCGCCTCGCCTGCCGCCTTCCGCCCGTGTCGTGCTGCCGCTGACGCGCGCGCCCCGCCTCCGCCGTGCGCCGCCACCCTCCGCCTGCTGCGCTCCCGCCACCCTGCTGCCCTTTGTCATGTCGCGCGACGTCCGTACAGCTCCTGCCATGGCTCGTTCCCTTCTTGCCGCAGGCTGTACATGCTGTACAGAGTCCGATGTTGCTATCACAATTTAGATTGCTTGCTACTTGAGTTAACCGATATCGCTACTTTGTCTCTGTCTACGAATCGTTTTGCTATCTTAACATATTATTTTTGCTATATATTCATATAATTTTTGCTACTTTCATATAACATTTTTGCTACAACTAATCTCTATGATTTTGCTACGAGTTCTCCGACGAGAGTCTCAGGTGATATCTCTTTTGCTACATTAGAAAAAATATGTTGCTACACTTGTTTTGTATTTTTGCTACGATAGCGTAAATTGTTTGCTACGAGGTATCCAGCGATATTTTTTCCGGCGAGAGTCTCCGGCGGAGTCGGTTTTGCTACATTAGCACAACATTCTTGTTGCATGGTCGCCGGCGAGGTCTCCTGCGAGATGTCCGGCGAGGTACAGTCTATTTTTATATTTTCTGGACTAAATCGTTTTTGCTACATGTAGCAAAAGCGGGACTATTTATAGCAAATGCGGGTATGTTTATAGCAAAAGCGGGATTTTGGGGATTTTTGGGGACACATGTAAGCAGTAGGACCCGGGGGATTTTGGGAAAATATCCCCGGAAGACGCATAGTACTGCCCCAAATAAAATTACAAATAGGTCACAAAATACCTAAAAGTAATAAAATTATAAATAGGTCACTGAGCCACCCGGCCACGAGCTAGTCCACGACTACAAACACTAGGGCGAGCCAAAGACGTGTCGCCGTCCTTGCCCCTTCCATCACTAAAGCAGCAAAGCTTGTTGTAGTAAACAGATAGGAAGTCGTCGTAATGAGGCCACAAAGAACCAGCGCACTAGAGCAACAACTAACGTCAATGATAGATCGGAAAAGACCGACCTGAAAATAAACCGACGAACATGAAAACAGACAGAATCCTAGTAGATCCACCAGATAAACGACTCCACGCGTCATCTGTCGACACTAGATGCACCATCAGCAGGGCCGGTCCTGAGATTTCAGGGGCCCGGGGCGAAACTAAAATTTAGGGCCCCTTGCTATTTTTTTTATATACATGTATCAAATGATGAAAAATAAATACTTCAAATATAGCCATTTGTAATATTTATATAAAAATGTCAATGTTTACATATTAGCTTCAAAATTTCTCCATGTATTTCTAAAAGCGAAGTCAGTAACAATGATATCAATATCAATCTCATATTCTCATCCAATAAGTTCTTATCGATGCCGGATAATAAATATCCACCCTAATTTGTTCCCCATCCTCGAAATAGGCTTTCGGCCCTCTATATTATTATAGCAACCACAAGATATAACTTTTGAGTTCATTGCTAGGGCCGACAGCACAAGAGAAGCCCAAAAAAATACAAAAGAAGGAAATAGAAACTAATGCATAACAGCGCCGAATCGACAAGCGATGATGACACGCAACCGCTGCGCCCTACGGAGAAGTCCCACCACGCTCCTAAGCCTCCGAATTGCCGTTTACCAAGCAACACCATCAAGAAGGAGTGCGACGATGACGACGTTGCTGCTCGGACTTCTCCTAAGATTTCTCCCGGTACATGTAGGGGAGTGGGAAGAGGGGTACACCCGACGCCCTTCAAGAAGGAAGGCAACACCCACAGGTGTCACCACGTTGGCGCCGACCTAGCCGACAGGGATTTCTCCCGACCCCAAAAACCTCAACCTTGGACAATCCATCACCCTCCACCCAACTTGTTGCCCACCAACATGTGCCACCACAGTTTTGTAGTCACCAACGACGTCTCACTATGGCAAACGTTGCAAGGCCGGACGGGTTGAGGAAAGACTCATAGGAAAGGGGCGACGGTCAAAGATCCGCTGGCTCCCTGTTATGATAGCCGACCCGGACGCAGCAGGTGAACATACCATGCCAGATGGAGCTAGAGGGCGGCAGCAATGCAATCACCTGGAAGACGTCCTCCACCGCCCACAGCGGGTGCCGACCGGACGCTGCAGCAAGGACACACCAGGCCGGACAGGCCCGGGCGGACCCATGTCGGGTCCGTAAAGTCCCCACCGTCACGTTGCAGCACGTAGACCACACCACCACTACCCTTTTGTCCGGCACCATAGGCCCGACCGGGCCAGATCGAGCCCGTGAAGCTTCTGCCACCGCGTTGCTGCAGATTGGCGTCGTCGCTGCCACCCCCATCCCGAAGTCCTCCTAGATCGCACCGGATAAGATGCACCTGAGCCTGGACCAACCCGCTCGGGCCCAGATCATAGGCAGAGGGCGAGCATGCGAGGCGATAGGCGACGATCATACGACGGGCAACGGCTTGCTGCTTGCCGCGGCGGGCCTTACTAGATCGAGAGCGTAGAGTCGAGTCGAGATCGAGGCAGGAACCGGCGTGCGACCTACCTTCGTACGGTACGATCAAAAGAGATCGATAGCTGATCTGATCACCCGTGATGGACTCCAAATCTGAAACGTATGTGTGTCTAGCAAAGTAGAGGGCCCAATTTAGCCCAATAGAAAACTCAAAATTGCTATTTTTTATTTTTTCTAAAATCTATTATAGCCTATATATGCAGCATATATCTGGGGAGGGCTCCCTAAAATTTTGGGCCCGAGGCGACCGCCCCTCTAGTCCCTCCCCAGGGCCGGCCCTGACTATCAGATGGATGATAGAGCGGAGAGGACCTTAATCCAACTTTAGGACGTAGCCGTCGCCTCAACATTCCGAACAAGACACTAGAAAACAACACGCGAAACAAAGAACGAAAAACCTCCCGTCGACGAGAGGCCATGGTCCGCCACACCTCCAAGCCCTTATGGCCAACGAAGACTGAGCGGACCGGCGACGTCCCGGACGAGTAGTGCGGAACATTAGATGGGTTTTATCTCCTGCGGTCGCCTCTTCCCTGCGGCATACATACATATCGTTTCCTTTTTTTTTTCTTTGCTTTTGATGAGGAGGTTACCGGTTCGAATCTGTTGCGCTTAGCTCACACTTGAAAAGGGGGTCTCCAAAGGATTCTCGGGCTACACATAGCCTGCTATTTAAACCATTCAAAAATGATGTTTTCAAGTCTTAAAAGATTTAACCAAAAAATCTAGACGTAGAAAATAATGCGCTTTGCAAACTTGAAGAAAACAAAATCCAAACTCGAAATGCCCTACAAAGTTGAAGTTTCGAGCTCGGGCTGCACAAAAACGTGTCCATTTACCTTCTGACCTTTTTTTACAGTATTTTTTTTAATCTTCTGGTCGTCGGTCGTCCGAAAATGAATGATGCTAAAAGAATCCTAGGAAAGGAATATATTTTTTAACTAAAGTTCCGGCAGTTTTTTTTTTAGGAAAAACAGATTTATTGGCTAACAGAAAGGGACCACAGATCGTTGGCGAGACTGGCCGTGCGTGCGTGGGCGGCCTAGTTAGGCCCTTCTCCTTACTTTTGACATGGGCCCTTCTCCTTTTTTTTGTGATTCAAGAGCGAGTGGGCTGCTTGCTAATCCACCATCGCAAGCAGACAACGCCTAGGGAGTAGGGAATCGCCCAGGTGGCATATGCTGCTATGCCGCCCACCGTTTGCGCCCGACGTCTCGTCTCCTCTCCTCTACGGTGGCGCTGCTACGGCCACCCGTCTTGCTCCTCAACCAAAAGCGACGTACTATATGTATCTTATTAGTATATCTATCGATCTATCTATCTTTATTTATCGAGGGATTTCTTCATTGGAAAACAAGTCATACTTTGGCGCCTCTCTTTTACTACGATAAATAAATAAATAAACGGATTCCGCACGTAGTTTTAGCATGGAAAATTTTATTTAGTGGAAACCAAGTCATGCTCAGATGCCTCTAGTTGCAAAAGCGGTTCTCGCTGCCTAGTCGTTTTAAATACTACTAGCACATGCATTTTTCTTGCATGGAGAATTGGAGATGGTACTTACCGCTGGAGTCCGAATATCGGTTATTTTTGCTGGTTGGAGAGCGAGTTATACTTTTGTTTGCCTCACATCACATAAGTGCTCCTTCCTATGTTGTCATTTGTAAGACCATCTCCACTTACCTATCCAGGAGGCCTTTCGGTACGAACGCCGAAAACTGGCCCAGTCACGTACCCAAACACTTGTTTTCGATGTACCCCGCGTCTGCTTTAATGAAATTCTGCATATATTCGCCGAGTTTAAGTGAATTTAACTTTTAACGCACCTGCGAAAACGATTCGTCCTACTAAAATCGATCCGCTTACCGATATGCCCAACGAATTTTTGTTTGTTCAAAAAAAAAGAATGCATCCGTTGTGGAAGCTTTGGAAAACACAAAGCACAGAACAGATAGGCAAAGAATAAAAATATTTTTTTTTTGAACTGGCAAAGAAAAAGATTGGTGTCTTGGAGCACACGACGTAGCTGTCAAACGCATTTCCCTTCTTTTTTGTTGCCCCCAATAATAGCTAGCTGCTCTAGAAAACTCGACGGTGGCTGCGGGGCCCACCTGTCACGGGCCGCCCGGCCGGCCTCTCCCTTTATATCCTCTCCTGCCCCCCGCTCCGCCTTTTTCTTCCTCCACAAGAACGATCCCGATCTCCCTCCTCCGCCCGAACCCAATCCGATCTCGCCCGCTCCTCGCTCCTCGCCGTCGTCGTCGCCATGGGCCGCAAGTTCTTCGTCGGAGGCAACTGGAAATGCGTGAGTGCTCTGCCCCCTCACCCCACCTCTGCTCTGTTGTATCCCCCGTCGTTTGGTACCGTTCGCTGATCGAGTGACGGATCGGCGTGGAGGAAATTTTTTCTGTGATGCTTTCTTTGGTGGCGATCTGGATGCTTATCGAGGGCGCTAGGTAGATTCCCCCTACGTAGGCCGTAGATGATGAGTAGTTTGAGTGATCCCGATTCAGATCGGTGGAAGATTAGCTGTTTTTTTCTGGGTACGTGTTTCCGTTTTTTAATCGGGAAGGCTGGACGCGATTGCTCCAAGGTGGGGATTTATTTTGAGATCTGGGCGGTAATTCCGATGATTTTCGTCGTGCTAGCTTACCCCCGCTGCTCCTTTCGCACACGGTTAGCCGTGATAATTATTCAGTTCGTCAGCTATTCTCAGTGTGCACTGTACATCGAGCTTGGGGTCGTCAGATTATAGGCTTACACTTTCCCTTGGGTCTGTAGAACGACATGCATCTAGGATGGAACAGTTTGGTCTTCCTACCTGTTAGGCTGTTACATCTAGGCTGCAACTGTTTACTCTGGTATTCCATCTTCCATGAATTCCTTGTGCTGAAGGCTGACATGGTTGGTCTTGATCTGTGCAGAACGGAACCACCGACCAGGTGGACAAGATCGTCAAGGTCCTGAATGACGGAAAGATCACTGCCACTAACGTCGGTACGGATGCCTGCCCTATTGATGATTCTTAGGAGATGCATGTTTATTCATCTAAATTTCTTCCCAAAAGCTTAAGGCTGCATTGCGAGACGTACTTATGGTTTTGTAACTTTTGGGCTGCAGAGGTTGTCGTCAGCCCGCCGTACGTGTTCCTCCCCACCGTCAAGGCCAGCCTGCGTCCCGAGATCCAGGTTGCTGCCCAGAACTGCTGGGTGAAGAAGGGTGGTGCCTTCACCGGTGAAGTCAGGTTTGTGTTCTGTTTGCCGCCATTCTGTCGAGCCTCCTCAGTATGTTGGAATGATATTGCCATGGATTAACCACAAATCTGCAATTCAAGCATTTATCTTGTAATGAATGATATAAAGTCTCATGTTGTCTTCTACAAGTGTGGTGTTTCCTTTAACGTGGTCCTGAAAGAATACTCCCAATTGGAAACAGGGCGTTGCTTTAGTTTCTTTACCCAATCTGTATTGATTTTAGATTTATTTAGATATCAGTATCTAGTTCAGACGAATAATTCTTGTATAAGTGTTTAGTTTCTGTCTGCTTCATACACCGTGCAACTAATATGTTTGTTCAAATGCCAATGCAGTGCTGAGATGCTTGCCAACCTTGGCATTCCATGGGTCATTCTTGGACACTCTGAGAGGAGGGCCTTGTTGGGAGAGTCGAACGAGGTATGCCATGGTTAATATTTTTTCTTATCATGTATTCTCAAATCAGACACTTTTCAACTAAAAAAAGTGAAATACTGCTTCGAAAACAAACATGCAATATTACTCTTACTTGGTTTAAGACTCGGTTTGTTTATTCTTCTACAATATCATCTGATCTAAAGTGGATTTCCTGCAATATATATTTGGTGGATAATGGACTGCATTTCACTTCAATTTTTTTGTTGCAGTTACTGTACTGATGATTTAAATTATGTCAAAATGCCTAACCATTGCCTTTCCTTATTGAATGGTAGTTTGTTGGAGACAAAGTTGCATATGCACTCGCTCAGGGCTTGAAGGTCATTGCTTGTGTTGGTGAGACTCTTGAGCAGCGTGAAGCTGGGTCAACCATGGACGTTGTTGCTGCACAGACAAAAGCTATTGCTGGTACTGTCTGATGAACAGAAATTTCTCTTAGAATCCTTATTGTTATTGTGGAGTCTGGAACCCTCTATCAGTGATTTGGACGGTATGTTTTGAAGTACGGTGTACAAAGTCCAGATATTGGGATTAATTTCCTGGCATTGAAAATTTTGACTCTCAAAAACTATCTACATACAGATTCATCAGCAGCTTTATTTTTATTGACAAGTCTTACTACCCCATATTCATGATAGTTTAGTATCGAGAGAAGACTTGGAGCACAAAATCAAAGTGACTAACATTATCAGCAACTGAGCATTACTAGTATTTGGTTTTAAACAGCTGTATGACAAATTGCCATATGTATTGTTGATGGTTTGGATGAATCCATCCACATGTTATGCTTTTTGCCATACCTGTTTTCAATGACTAATTCAGACTTTCTTTTGAATATTACTTTTACATCACATGAAAATTTTAGCCTGAGAATATTGCTTGTTTGTTTTGCAGACAAGACCACAGACTGGACCAACGTGGTGATTGCGTACGAGCCAGTGTGGGCCATCGGCACCGGCAAAGTTGCAACACCGGCTCAGGCTCAGGAAGTAAGTTCATTAATTGATGATGAGCAAAAATTACAAACTCACTTTATGATTGGTTTATTATGCTCCTGTAGTTCCAGACATAGTAGTGTTCATCTCCTAATACCCTGCTTTGTTCTGTCTCTGCCAGGTGCATGCCAACCTTAGGGACTGGCTCAAGACCAAGGTGAGCCCCGAGGTCGCTGAGTCCACACGGATCATCTATGGAGGTATGCACCGACTGAGCAAACGCCTTTTGCACTGCACAGACCGAAGAGTCATATCTATATGACGACGATGCTGATGATGCTCGTGTTATGTGCGATTGTTGCAGGTTCTGTGACCGGCGCAAGCGCCAACGAGTTGGCCGCGCAGCCCGACGTCGACGGCTTCCTTGTCGGCGGAGCTTCTTTGAAGGTAACAACAGCACGTGAACACATTGGAATGTTCATCATGGGTCGGGCTTTTACTGTCACTAAGCTCTGTTTTATGTCCCTTTGCTTGCGGTGCAGCCCGAGTTCATCGACATCATCAACGCAGCCAGCGTGAAGTCTGCCTAAGAAGATGCTCGGTCTCACCCGCCCCCTTGGAGGATGAAAAGGAACCTGGGCTGGAGATGAAGAGAATCTTTTTTTTTTTCGTTACCGTGTCTATTATATACCCGTGTACCGCCTGTAGTACCGTAGTAATTTTGTGGTGGAGCCGAGCAGCTACTGTTGTTTTCCTCCTTTCTCCTCTCACTGACTTACTTTGAGCTGGCAAGCCAATAATAATAAATCTTGATGATGATGTTCTGTACTGAATGAATGAACCTATATCAGCAGTCTTGGTTAAGCTGGTAAATGTCTATGTGCATGCGACTTGCCAGATGAAGTTGCTGCCCTGTGAATTACCATGTCGCAAAACTTGTGCTGATTTGGGAGCATTCGCCTTGTGCTGATTTGGGAGCATTCGCCGCCTGATCCTTCTGTTGACATGTGTCCTAAAAATCTCTCAAATTTCACTTTTGCTACAAACATACCCGTTTTTGTTACAAATAGCCCCGCTTTTACTATATAAAGCAGAAAACGGTTTGATATAGAAAATAGAAAAACAGACTAGACCTCACCGGAGAGTTCGCCGGAGACCTCGCCAGCGACGGTGTAGCAAAAAAAAAATACTAATATAGCAAAACCAATTTCACCCAAGACTCGCCGGAGCATCTCGCCGGATAACGCGTAGCAAAAAAGTTATGCTTTTGTAGCAAAATCAGAAAACAGATATAGCAAAATGATTATGCTAATGTAGCAAAAGCCTGACTTCGCCGGAGACAATGTCAGAGCAAAAATTGTAGCAAAAAAGTATGCCATTATAGCAGCACCGCTCGCCGCATGTAGAAACACCACAAGTCATATGTAGCAGGTCCGCCGCCAGTAGCAATCCCAGAGTGTCGCAGGTCCATGGTCACAGTAGCAGCCTCGGCGGCTCAGAAAGTAACGTCGGCCGCCGCGTGTAGCAGCACCGATGAGCATCTCTAGCAGGGACCTTTCAGGATCTACGGCGGCGGCGCTCGAGTGGGAGCAGAACGACGCCGGGATGCACGGTGGCCGGCGAGAGAGGCCGTGGCTGCAGGAGATAGGGAGATGGCGCGAGCATCTGTAGCAGGTGTCCTTTTCAGTATCTATGGCGGCATGCGGAGGTTGGAGAAGCTTGGGATAGAAGCTGGGCTGCGAAGAATTCGTGGGCAGGCAACGGTTGGAGAAGAAAGAGAGTAGGCAAGAAAAATGAGTGGAGGAGAAGGGTCCTGAAGAGATAAGGGGTGGTGGTGGACCCCACATGTACCGTTGTGTTCGGGAAGGACACGCGTCGCAGCGAGGAGCCGCGGGACACGAGCGCGCGATTCCCCGGATGATTAGTATCATTTTCCTCTGTATATTCGCCACGCTTACATCGTCTGCCTCACACATCAACCAGCCCATCATTCAGGTGTACCGTGTTCGACAATGACATCCTACCCCCGGGATCTTTTCCAACATGAACTTTTCTATACTTACTCCGGTTTAGGGTCATCAGCGCAACTGGAACTGAGATCCATGACAAGGATCATCAGCAACTGGAACTGGACCAGTTGAATCAATCCGTAGTTTGAACCCTAACTAACACACAGACTATTGCGGTCAAACACAGTTTCCAGGCCTTGTAAAAAAAAATCAATCAGTTTCCAGGAGCACAGCACACGGTACATTCAAATGTTCCTGCAGTTTCCATACATTATACAGGTTTTCAGAAATGGTTCTAATGTAGACATACACTGTACTTCTCGGCTTGCCCCGCATACGACGACAGCTTTAAATTCAGGTGTACCATGTTCGAGCATGACATCCTACCCCCGGGATTTTTTCCAACATGAACTTTTCTACTTACTCCGGTTTAAGGTGTGTGTAAATCACCATGATTGTCTTGATAGCTACTCCCTTTGTTTCATAATACAGTGAATTTAGTTTGCCAAAACATACAATATATTACAAAACAAAGGTAATACTAGTTGTTTTCTAAAGAGGGAACTGTGGCGACCTGGACTACATCTACAAGTATAAAACAAAAATTAGTTATGGACACGAAATGGAAAGACACACGCTAATGCCATTATTGTTCATACAAAACAAACCAAAACTTGGTGACTATAGCTTAACCACAGGTTGTAAATTTGTTGACACCGGAGGGAGAGAACGTGTTGGCCAACCAACCTATCTACCAGCAGTGATCAAATTATTAACTTGATAAAAGTAATGCGTAGTCCATTTTTGACAATTGAGGCGAGCACGATCAAATTATTCATGCATATCCTCTTGTGAGATCGCTACCGATACAGAGTTGACATGGAAATTAAGGCTGGGATATATCGATCGATTATCAAAGTGTGATCATATTTAATATAGAGGGTTGTATTGCATGTCTATATACAATACCGTCATGAGAAACACGGTGCAACTAATCAATGTCACAACTCCGCCCTTCGCAATACATTATTGAATTTTATTAATAGTTTACTAATCATGAAATTGAGTTGAACCAAGCGATTTAGATCGGATTTAATCATTTGACCGAGTGCTCCACTTGTTATGGTTATTCACATATTTTCTCAGAAAACGTTGGTTTATATATGTAACCACCATCCCAATAGATGTAGTTTAACGAAAGGTTGCGAATTTCTACAGGGAGAATGTGCGCCCATGGGCGCCTAACCTCTCGCTCTAACCTCATTTCATCAAGCCAGACGAGACACATAAGCAACGAATCAAGTATATAGTCCACAATCCATCTCTCTCAAATCGCCAGCTCTTGCGCCATGCTGAAGATTGCAACTGTGCTCCTACTGGTCCTCCTAGCGGGGCAGCTGCTGATAGCGGCGACCCAATGCTCTCCCAATGGTATGAATTGCCCCGACTGCCACGAAAAATGCATTGACAAGTGCCTTTTCGAGACAGTTCAACTGTCGCCGGCGGATTGTGCAGATGGCTGCGGGCTGTTTTGCTCCTAGGGCTGCGCCGACATATGTACCAACTGCCTTGTCGAGTCATTCCTTGGGAAGCTAGAGTGTGCACTATTCTTCCATGCATTGTGCCCACCCAGAGCCTGAAGCTAAAGAGGTAGCGGCTTCCATGATTACATATGTATCGCCCACCTACTTGCTGCATGCACTTGTATTTTTGTTGTTCGTATTCCATCCTACCTATGGCTCGTTGTTGATTTTTATTGTCATGCCATTACAAGAACCTGCCTCTTGCCTTATATGTCCCATTATTCCTACGTTTTGAGAGTATGTGTGCATGCAACTGTCGTTTAATATATTATTATTGAGGTGTGCTTCGGTGTCTCTCCTTAAACTGAAGTTTGTATGCGCTGGTTTTTTTATCCGTCGAAAACCATATTCAGGCCATGTAAACATCCGTACAGGTAAACTCGGTCGAGCTGGCTATACTCCAAATTTTCACCGTCTGATCCCACCCCCCCTTATCGTGATCTACGTCTTTGCATGCCATGTTTTGAAATTTTATTGTTCCTGCTATATACTTCCCCATTACCGCCTCCCGCAAGCACGTGAGTATACGTGTACGACATGTATACGTCTAAGAGGACCATACGGGTTTCGGGTGGGCTCGTAGGGTCTTCAAAATCAAATCGGTATCGAGTTTTTTTGTCAAAGTTTGAAGAGGAGGAGGACACCGAATCAAAAATATATATTATTATGCATGAAAGCTATTTACTTTTCCGTGCTTTCACATATATGTCCTACTTGTTTTCGAACCGTCATCCATCGGGCCATATCCATGTAAGTGTTTGCCAAGTATTTATCACATGGGAAATGATACGTATCTCCTAGGGGATTTATCGTTCCGATCCCCCGGGTAGGCACGCACTAGTAGAGAACAGGCCTCTAGTCCCGATTCCAGAAGGGCTCTAGTCCCGGTTGTGCAGCCGAGACTGCGGAATCGGGACTAGAGGTCCCCCCTTTATCTCGGGTTTGTTATGAACAAACTCACTCCACATGGCGGCGGTGGGCGGTGGATGGAGGACCTTTAGTCATGGTTCGGAGCACGAACTGGGACTACACGAGCTCTGCCGCGACAACATTTTAGCGATTCGACCGTCGCAGCAGCCGATGGTGGTGCGGCAGCAGGTTCTGTCGTGACAAAGTTTTGGGGGATTTTTTGCCGTGATAGGAGGATCAGTAGAGGAGGAAGAGGTTTGATGTAAGTGACGTGCAACGAAGGAACCCATTACACAACATCATCATGATTATATAGATTGAAATGACCTCTTTCTTTGTGCTTGTTCGAATATATTACATGTTGATGCATATATAATATAACTTGTCTTACGAGCATATATATATATATATATATATATATATATATATATGTATATATATATATATATATATACAATTTAGTTATATAGAGATCACAACCGAGACTAGAACCCATCTATTAGATTACATGGAGATCATTAAATCACTAGAATCCTGTGGTATGGAATTTTCTCCTTGGGTCTATGACATGATCAACCAAAAATCATGCCAATTCCTCTTGAATTGCTACTAGACACTCCTTCCGTTGTAGTTTCTTCTACAATCTTTGCAACTATATATAAAAGAAGGAGATCAATATGAATATCAATCGTCATAACAAATATTATGAATGATACTCAACACAATTGATGGTAATAAAATCAAATTATGAATATATTGTTCACGTACTTGTATAAGTGTCGCTCCTTCCCGTTCATTGACCTCCGAGCGAATGAACTCACACATGAAGTATGCACACAAATTAGTCCCTGGTGTCCGCCTCTCGCACTTTACGAGAATATAATTCAATCAAATAATAATCAAACATGATATAATGGTATTAAAACTAGAATTGAATAGATGCGTGGACCTAGCTCGTACTACTTACCTCGACCGAATGAAAACTAAACTCATCTTTAAAATCACCTATCGTACTCTTGGTGAATTCTTGCCAAACCTTGCCCGAAAAAAGAGAGTTATTAGTTACTTGATATCTCGGAAAATAAATGAAAGAGACCCATATAGTGTGATAATGAGCGAAATTACCTTTGGAGCATATCTTTAATGCTTGCGTACTTATCTTCGTCTTTTCTTTAGTGGTTCCATGATTTCAACTCTTTCAAACTTAACTTTAATGATTATTAGAATATAATGGAAGCTGCGCACACGTTTATATACGTTAGTAAATCATAAATTACACTTAACATTGGGTAAGAAAAAGTAAATGTATATTAGACAGTAACCCTCTCACCTAATGTTGTAAGGAAATATTATTATCTTTTTGCAATGTTGCCTCTTTATGAACCTTAGCAAGTTACGCTTTGTCTCTCTGAAGTATTTCCGTAGCAATCGTTCATTAACTCGGCATGGGTCGATGAGCCTAGTGTGAAAGGTTCAATTTCGGTCACACTCCTCGATCTTTATTCTGCATAATAGCGTAGTGAGAATAATTACAGGCAATGAACAAGCTGAGTTAAAGACTTTATCATAGAAATAAATGAATTACTAACAAAAAATAGGAACTGACGAGACTGAAGTCTCGGATGTCTTTTTTGTATAACATATAGAATTTCTCAAAATAAATTTGGATCTCTTATTCACCTACGAAATGCTCATTTGTAACTCTCATAAGCAGCACTGATTAATCGCTCTTCTTCTTGGAGGTAAAGACTTTCAAGTACCACTCATGCATTCTTGGATTTGTGTTGGTAGAAGCTCGACCTCATCAGGTCTGACCATAGAATTTCCGTATTTATATTTCCATGCTATTTCCATTTGCGTGGGGACATGTCCGCCTAGCGCTTGATCAACACTAATACCAACATCTCTAGCAAAGACCACTTCTTAATCAATAATACCCTGATCAATACTGGGTAACACCTTAAGCGCACTAGACAACATGTGTAGTCATCTGCGTTTTTAGCTCGATTGCGTTTTGAGCTGGGTGTAAAACTGTCAAAATAATGGAATGTTCAAATCCAGGGGAGTACATCACTAAGGATAGATTTTTTTGGACATGGGCACTTTATTAAAGTAATGGTTACATCCGGCCTCCACATAAATAGGATGCACACAGCCGCACAATAACAAAAGAAAAAATAAGGTAGCTAGGCAAATCGTTACAACAAACACTGTTTAGTAAGATGCCTAGAGCTATGAAAGATTAATCCTCATATTATGCGGCCATCCATGTCGAGAGAAAATATCGCTCGCCGTATCCTTCAATAGCGTACATCCTCCACAAATAAGTTTTGAAACTCCACACGTTGTAGAGCTGTCCATAAATGGAGAGTAGCCGTGGCACGATATAAAACCTGCAAGTTAGAAGACAGTTTGATATTAAAAATCTTGTCATTTTTATATAGCCATAGCGACCAGATAATAGTAAACGCTCCCACCTAAATAAAGTCCTGAATTTATCATCAATCCCATTCAATCAGTTGCCAAATACATTGGTAACCAATCGTGGAGGAGATAAAGCAGATTCTACTTGAATGATTGACCATATATAACGAGCTAATTTACAATGAAAGAATAGATGGTGTATGGTCTCAGCTACGCTCACATGAGTAGTGGGCTACTGCTGCTGCAAGGAAGGGAGAGGGAAGCAGCCGCGACGCTCGGCAAACTGCAGCCGACAGTAACTGGAACTGAGATCTATGACAAAGATCATTAGGTGGCGGTGGAGGAGAACGCTGGCGGCGGCGAGCGAGAGCGACGAAAAGATGATAGTCACTGCGATGTTAATTAAGCCGCAGAATAATACCCTTAATTTCGGAGCATTCGCTTTGTTTATTCGCCACGATTATGTTGTCTGGCTCACCCGGTTCTAAAAAATCAACTGGCCCATTCCAGAATCCTTCGTAGACTGGAAATTTTCTGGGTTCAGTTATCAAACGGGAGAACCTTATCTATGGTTTAGTCCAGAGAGCTCTCCAGTGGAATCAATCCGTAGTTTGAATCCTAACTAACACACAGACTATTGCGGTCAAACACAGTTCCAGGCCTTGTAAAAAATTCAATCAGTTTCCAGGAGCAGAGCATATGGAACATTCAAATGTTCCTGCGATTTCTGTACATTAGACAAGTTTTCAGAAATGCTTCTAATGTAGACATACACTACTTCTTGGCTTGCCCGCAATGACGACAACTTTAAGTTCAGGTGTACCGTGTTTGGGCATGACATCCTACCCCCGGAATATTTTCCAACATGAACTTTTCTACTTACTTCGGTTTAGGGTGTGTGTAAATCACCATGATTGTCTTGATAGCTACTCCCTTTATTTCATAATACAGTGAATTTAGTTTGCCAAAACATACAATATATTACAAAACAAAGGTATAATACTAGTTGTTTTCTAAAGAGGAAACAGTGGCGACCTGGACTACATCTACAAGTATGAAACAAAATTTAGTTACGGACACGAAATGGAAAGGCACAAGCTAATGCCATTATTATTCATATAAAACAAACCAAAACTTGGTGACTATAGCTTAACCACAGGTTGTAAATTTGGTGCCACCGGAGGGAGAGAACGTGCTGGCCAACCAACCTATCTAGCAACGGTGATCAAATTATTAACTTGATAAAAGTAATGCATAGTCCATGTTTGACAATTGAGGCGAGCACGATCTAATTATTCATGCATATCCCTCTTGTGAGATCGCTACATATACAGAGATGACATGGAAATTAAGGCTGGGATATATCGATCGATCATCAGAGCGTGATCATATTTAATATAGAGGGTTGTATTGCATGTATATATACAATACCATCGTGAGAAACACGGTGCAACTAATCAATCTCACAACTCCCTATTTTTATTAGCAGCCTGTTGATCTCGAAATTGAGTTAAACCGCGAGCAATTTGGGTCGGATGTAATCATTAGACTGAGTGCGCTCCACTTGTTATGGTCATTCATATATTTTCTCATAAATGTTGGTTAAGTAACCATCGTCCTAATATATGTAGTTTAACCAAAGGTTGCGAATTTCTAGAGGGAGAGTATGCGCCCATGAGCTTCTTTGACTCATACTGTTTTAGCAATATGATATTTGACTACTGTAAAAAAAGAAAAAAAAAGGAAGTTTGGCACATCGCTTAGCCAAGGATGGCACATCGCTTGGTACATATGTGGCTGCACTCACATATATAAACACACACACATATATAGAGTTAACATAGTTAGGCTGGAATCGTATCATGGAGTAATCTGATTTAATACTTGAAATTTGTATTGCATGGATATCTATAATGCCATCGTGAGAAATGCACTGGTACCAACAATCAGCCACCACGATAATTGAATTAGTCTACTAATCTCGTCGGATCTCCGGCCAGCTGGTCGGGCGCGTAGTTTAGATAGCTATAAAACGGGAACCTCTCGCCCTAATCTCATTTCATCAAGCCAAACGACACACAGAAGCAAGAATCAAGTATATATATAGTCCACCATCCATCTCTCCCACTACACCAATCACCATGGGTTCCGGCTCTTGCGCCACGCTGAAGATTGCAACCGTGCTCCTGCTGGTTGTCTTAGCAGGGCAACTGCTAATCGCGGAGCCGGCGGCGGCCCAGTGCGGCGGCGACGGTCAGAATTGCCCCCCCGGCTGTCTCGAAATATGTGGTAAGAACTGCCTTTTCGAGGTACCCACACTAGGGGAGGCGGGCTGTACAGAAGGCTGTGCGCTGTTTTGCTCCAATGGCTGCGCCGGCATATGTGGTACCAACTGCTTTATCAGGTCAGCACCTGGGAATGTGGGGTGTGCACGACTTTGCCAGGCATTCTGCCCACCCAGAGCCTGAAGCTAAAGGAAGGTAGCGCCTTGCATGCCTACATACGTACCGTGTCGTGCAGCATGCACATGTATTTTGTTGGTTTTGATCTGCTTGCATATGTGATCCTATCCCATCCTACCTATGGCACGTTGTTCATTTTTTCCCTTCCATTACAAGCACCTTCCCTCTTGCTTTATATACCATTCCTATGTTTAGGGTGGTGGATGTGTGTATGTAATCGCCATTTAATATATCATTATGAATAAAAGTTAATTGTTTGTTCTTTGTTTCCACATATATGTCCTAGCTAGTACATGTTTTCTACCCTTCGTCCATCGAGCCATAACCATATAACCATTTGCCAACTATTTATCACATCCCTGGTCCGCGAAAGGGTGAATGCTGTGACTTTACTTGGTTCCATTTAATCATCTAAAACAGAAGTGGGAGTTGAAAAGCTCTACGAGAATAGTCGAGTTGCTCATGTGATTCCCGTTCTACTGTATATGCCCAAACGTATCCACATTTACTTGCCTCTTATTGAACAGTGCACATGCCCACGCCTACAGGATCATTCAATGCGTCTAGGACAGTTAACCTTCACAGCACATGACGGAACCTATTTTCCTAGACAATCTCTGCGACTAACATGACCGCCCTGCCGCCCATCCTTTAACTACACGTTAGCTCACATCAATCCACTTCATAAGGCATTCATTCGGAGCTGTCTAGAGCATTAGTCCCGGTCATGTTACGAACCGGTCGGGACTAATTCTCACATTAGTCCCGGTTCGAACGGCTAGGACGCCATATGGAGTAGGGCCAACATTAGTCCCGATTCGAACCGGACTTTTAGTTCCGGATTGAGATACCAACCGGAACTAAAGGTGTTGAGGCAGGCGTGAGCCCTTATAGTCTGGAGCCACGAAATTGATTCTTAACTGATGGGGATATGCCTACCGGGGTATACCCAGCAGGACGTTTCCGACTAGCCCAGGAATTGGCGAGTGGGCCTACAGGATGGCGACTGGATCAAGACCTGGCGTGGATCCAAGCGACTGGAAGCTGAAGGCCCAGGAGAGTAGATAAGCCTAGTCGGATTAGGTTAAACGAGTACCGAAACCTTAACTGATTCGGTTGAGATATGTAAACCCTAGGGGGGTGAGTCTATATAAACCTCCCTACAGGGCGTGTAGAGGATACGTTCCACCATCCACCCAAGCGACTCGCCGCCTAGCCGTCGAGCTCGCCCCATTGTACCTTCATCATAATACAATCTAGCAGGAGTAGGTCTTTACCCTCCGGGGGGCCGAACCTGGGTAAAACCCTGTGTCTCCGCCCTCATCTCGCACCGCAGATGGCTGGCCGCCCTTGCCCTTCGTTCTACTACTCGCTGCCGATTGCAGCGTCTGCCGTGGTCATTCCCACGACAGTGGCGCCCACCGTGGGGCCTGGCCGGTCTGGCCGGTGTTCTGCGGCGAGATCCAATCTGCCCATCAACGAGTCGGTCGCCACCGGCCGCATGATAGTGATCGGCGAGATTCTCCAGATCTTGCCGAGCAGCTACGTCCCGGCGGCGCGACCCGTCACACACAGCATGATCTTGCCAGTCGGCATGATCAGCCTCTTCGTCGGCCTCACCGACGTCATCGTCTCGGAGGACTCGGCTCGCATCCGCGAGTCGCCGCCACGCGATCGGCTCTCCGAGAGCCAGGTCCGCACGATCCATCGCCTCGCCTCCGAGTACAACTCGGCCCACAGCGACGTGGCCGAAAACACCGCGGCCGCGGAAGACACGACCCTCAACGCCGACGCCGACTCGGCGACTCCGGCGTCACTCGCAGGTCCATCACCGCGGCCGCCTGGGCTCCATCACCCAGGTCTCCAACGTGGGAGACTTCGAGGATCCCTCCATTCTTGGGATCTTCGACTTCGACTCCGGGTCGGAAAACTCCGCCGATCTCCGCGACGGGACCGGTCGCCACGCCGCAACCTACATGGCGACTGGCACCGATCCGCCGGAGGATCCTTTCTCCACCCCGATACCTCCCAACGCCACGGCAACGAAGGTCGAGGAACTCCGCCTGAAGCTGGCGGAGGCAGTCCGCAAGGAGCAAGCCGAGCGTGAAAAATTTCGCCTCGAGCAGGTGACGGTGCAGGAGCCGTCACGTTACCACCAGCAGCGAATCAGGTCGCGCTTGAACCCCACCGTCCAGGGGCGCGTCCTGAACTTCGATGACGAGAACGACCCGGCCCGCATGGCCGAGCGCGCGATCTGCGAGAACGTGCCACCCGGAGGAAGCGCCCGGCCCCCGCCAGGGTCGACGGCGAACGGCGCCCCACCTCCACCCAACCGCGCACCCCCCAGGGACCAGCCGCGGATCGTGGTCTCCTCACGGGAGCGAGACGCGAACGGCCTACCACTATTCTCCACCCCGATGGACAACCTCGTGGCGGGCCGAGCAGCGGCCGACAACATCACGGCCACCGGTGACGGCGCCCTACAGATCCAGTACGTCAAGGCCCTGCTCGCAAAGGCGGTCGAGCAACAAAACGCAGGCGTCGACTCACAGGGCCGGATGTACTCGCGTTCGTCGGGCAGCAGGGCGGCCTCAAGCGGCCGTCCATTGGCGGCAAACACCCTCAACTGCCCACCACCCGAACCACTGCAACTCCAACACCGACCCGCGAACGCGGCACTCTCCACCAACGACCCCAGGCCAGTGACCAACTTCATCGCCGCCAACGGTCAGCCCGTCGACGCCCGCACCCACATCATCAACAACCAAAGCCGGCGCGCACGCCAGCCCGACGACCGGCGACACACCCTAACCAATCGCCGCGATGGCGAGCCGATGGGGTCGCTAAGCCGACTCGGGCCCCGGTGCTTCGGACCGATGATCCGAGGCGAAAAATACCCGGCGAACTTCAAAGCGCCGAAGGAAATAGAAAAGTACGACCCTTCGTATGATCCCTCCGTGTGGCTGGACACCTACCTCATGGCGATGGGGATCGCATGCCACACCGACCTGCTAGCCGCCCGCTACCTCCCCTTGATGATGGAGGGAGCGTGCAGGCAGTGGATCAAAACTCTCCCCCCGGATAGCATCGACTCCTGGGAAGAGATGCGCGATGCCTTTGTGAGGCACTTCGAGGGTTCCTACACCCGCGCCACCACCATCGAGGACCTGGAGCGATGCGTCCAGGGACCCCGCGAGTCGATCCGAAGCTGGGTCCAACGATGGCAAGAGCTATGGTACAACGCGGCCGGCATCCACCCGGACACCGCGATCCACTGCTTCAAGACCTCGTGCCGCTACGAGCCCTTGGTCGCCAAGCTCAAACGAGCATATCGCACACTCGACAACATACCGGACCTCCTCGAGATCGCCAAAAGATACGCGGAGGAAGACCCCAACCAGGAAACCGACGACGCGTCGGGAGGTCAACGCCGCACGAACGGCAACGACAACGGACGACGGTTCGACCTACGCTACAGCAACACTCGCCTCACCGGCAAGCGCGCCCTTGATGGCCAGTCGACTTAATCGCCAACGCTGGAAGCGCAGCGCGAGCCCAAACTTCCGCCGCGACGGAGGACAACGCCACGACGGCGGCAACTACAAGGCGAAACCAAGGTTCGACCCCGCGGCCCTCCTTAACCAGCCTTGTGCGTTTCACAGCAGGGAAGAGAAGTCCGCCACGCACACGACCGCGGACTGCCACTCTCTCAAGGAGATCGAGAAGGCACGACGAGCACGGGAGGACCCCGATAACAACCTGCCAAACGGCGGAAAATTCGGCAGTGTGGCCGGCTCGCTCCACACCTTCACAGGCTTCAACACGAAGCGCGAGAAGAAGTTCATCGCCCGCGCCGTCGCCGTCAACATGGTGGCCAAGGTGGACGTTCCCCAGTTCCTCAACTGGTCGGAGCAGCCCATCACCTGGAGCCGCCAGGACCACTCGCCACACATCGAGTATCCAGGCCGAGTCGCCCTGGTAGTCAAGCCCAAGGTGGGAGATTAGTGGCTCCCCAAGACATTGATGGACGGCGGCAGCTCCATCAACATCCTGTACCTGGACACCTTCAGGCGACTGCGGCTCCCGCAGTCGATGGTCGAGACGACCTACACCACGTTCCACGGCATTGTCCCCGGTCGGAAGGCGTACCCGATCGGCAAGGTCACGCTACCAGTCACCTTCGGCACACCAGCAAACTTCCGCACCGAGCGGATCGTCTTCGAGCTGCTACCCTTCGACAGCCCCTACCACTGCGTCCTGGGGCAGAAAACATGCAATGCAAAGAGTAACTTGGGAAATGCATTGGTGCTTAGCGCGAATGTAGTTTTCATAATGTGCCTCAAGTTAACGTGTGGAAAATCACTATACCGACATGAAAATATAGGAAACTATCAGGAATAGTTTTCCTTGTCGGCCAACAAACAAAAATATCCATCAGCCATAGCTCGACATGGAAAGAAAGATATGCCTATCGGCTAGCCGTCAGAAAGAGTATTCCTGTCGGTTTAGCTTATTTTGCTAACGGTTAGTGGCTAAGGATGGCAATGGGTAGGGTATATTAATATCATACCCATACCCGTCTAGTCAATGGTAACAGAAGTTTACCCGTACCTATACCCGCGGGTATAAAACTTTACCCATGCCCATACCCGCCGGTTACCCATATCCATTGGGTACCCGGTGGGTAGATCCAATAGTACACAAGTTATTCATAATTTTATGTTTATCAATAACATATTTAAGAAAAATACAATTATCTTTACTTAATAATAGGTAGACGAGTACATGAAAGTATAGAAGTTTAGAATTCGCAATCACATACTTGTTTATAGGCTTCTCGGTCGCATAGGTTGCCACTCTACATATAAGTTTGACATGTCGGTTCAAACGGGCAAGGTATGGGTATACCCATAGGTACAAATCTATACTCATGCCCGTATTCATAACTTAATGGGTAGGATATGGGTATTACCCATGGGTATAAAAGTAAGCCCATACCCTACCCGTACGAGTACGGTACCTGTGGGTATGGTACCTGCGGGTACCCATACCCATGGGTAAAATTGCCATTCTTTAGCGGCTGAGAAAAAAACCCAAGTCAGGTTTAGTTTACCAGCAAAAAAGTTATATCCCTGTCAGGATAGAACCTTCAGGAAAATAGGAATTAGACAGAAAAAAGATTGCTTTCCACATAACTAACCCATTATACACTCTAAATTCAGATCAAACATATATAGCTTACATCAATCAATGCTGTACAAAATCACATGAATTTTTTATATACAAATACACTGAAACCAGAATACGAAAAAATTCAAGGTCATCAAAAACACGTGCAAAGCTAAGAATAGCTAAGTGCTTCAACTACATATGCACCTCGTTTTCCACCAAAATTTCACCATGAGTTGCAAACTTTTATCTCAGATTAACCTGTAAACATAAAAAGTAAGAATACAAGCACCATGTCTATACGATATAGCATCTATTCGGCATCTCAGTTTCTCACATTAACTTTGAATAAAACTTGTATTCATCCCACTAAAGTTATCACATAACAATTGAGTGATATGTGCAACCATATATATATATGTATATACACACACACAAATCCAAAAAAAGGTGAATAAGATATAAAACGGGGAATCTTCCTCATGTTTTAGATGAAAGGCAACTAGGAAAAGGGATTTTAAGTAGGTCCACAGAATGATTTAACTTCTAGATTCCAAAGCAGCACACATAAGGAAGTTATGCAAGAATTACAGTGGAAGCAGCAAAAAATATACCTGCAATGGCTAGGAGGCAGTCATATCTAAGGGTTTTGCTAGCTTCCTTGTCATCCCATCCCTTGGATTCTCCATAGCTAAACCTAGATAATCTTCATAGAAAAGATAAAATGTTTATTTCACCATATTAAGGCAACATAAAGGGCTTATTGATCATTGTAAATATATTAGAGAAAATTTTAGTGAGAATTATCCATGATAAAACTTTGGAGACGGGGGACAAAGAAAGTAAGAAAGAAACTTTGTAGAATCAATGTAGACAAACTGATGATATTTCTTGAACACATAGCTCAACCTAATCTACAAAATACTCAGTAACAAAGAGTGAAGTGTCTGCTTTTCAGTTTGTTTAAATAATTTACATGAATCCCTGCTGCACCTTAAACTAGTGTGTGCTATTTACAATTAAGTACAATTTGAATAACTAGTGAGGGTAATAGGGCATGCTTACCATACACTGCAACATATATATATACACAAATCCATTAAAAATGGATAATATATCACACAAAGTATCTTACTCCTATTTTAGATGAATTGCAAATAGGAAAAGGGATCTCAAGTAGGTGCTCAGAATGATCTAACTTTCAGATTTCAAAGCAGCACACATCAGGAAGTTATGGGAGAATTGTAGTGGAAGCAGAGAAAAATATACCTGCAATGGTCTGGATACAGTCATATCTGAGGACTGAGGGTGCTGCCGCCGGCTTCGCCAACTTCCTTATCGTCCCATCCCCTGGCTTCTCCATAGATGAACCTAGCTAATCTGCATAGCAAAGATAAAATATTTATTTCGCCCTATTAAAGCAAAATAAAGGTCTTACTTCTCATTGTTAAGCACCAATAACAAGGGCTTGTAATTAATACATTAGATTTCTCCAGCACAACTGAGTTCTTATGAGGCAATTCAGACAGTAATGCAGACTACCAGACTATAGTGTGTTTGAATAAAAATCAGCTATGCGGTATATATGCTCACTGATGTTTCTTCAATGAAACAGCTACTTAGATCTAAAGCATCTTGACGTCTAATCCATGGAAAGCTAGCAATATATGTCGGGTGCCCCTAAAATGCCCGCAGCAATGACAACGATCTTGTCAAAATCAACTAATACTATAAATGGGAACTCAATAAGCTACTACTCAATTGTATACGCATTTCATATTTTTAGCACACTGTACATACATTAGAGAAAACTTCAGTGATAATTATCCATGATAAAACTTTGGAGACAGGGGACAAAAAAAAGTAAGAAAAAACATACCTTGGTAAAGAGCAAAAATATGTGGTTTAGACATCCTGAATTTAATATGTTGATCCTGATCTTGGTGAACTACAAACTTGGAAAGGCAGAGCTCAAATAGGTGGTCATGAGTACCCAAATTCTAGGATCAAAGGCATACATCAAGAATACATGTAAGGAATTAGAGAGGGCGAAGACTTACCCTGGAACAGCTGGTTGGCGACCAGATCTAGGCGTGCTGCCGCCCGGTTCTTTTCTAATTCGCAACCGCTGGCCCAAATTTTGCGGTGGATCCGGCGCGCAGACGTGTTTCCTATTTCTCTGTGGGCTTGACACGCACCGAAATTGATGAGATAGTTATGTAGGTTTATACCTGGCGCACAGGAAAATTAGACATATTCCTGTTGTGCAGCAGTCGGCTGTCAAGGTTAAGTCTTTTACTGTCGGTTAGTTGTGGACCCGACAGGGAAATATAAGGGCACACAGAAATATTCTGGATTCTGGTAGTGAATCTGCATTTTATTCAGTATCCATCTGCTTGTACACGTACAAGATGCTTAAGCATCTTGCTGCGACGAGCCACTGACATACCCTGAACCTAACGACACATATTAAAAGAGGGGTGCATGTATGGGCGACATGGACCAGACAAAGATTATGTCGATTCAACAAAATTGAACTGGTGTGCGGTACAGATCACATGTGGTCACAGCATAAACACACTATATCGATCTAACAAAATTTTGAATAATTGCACATGATATGGAAGGTTGAGGTACCTAGATTGTGTAGTTTAGGTCATTTCCTATTTCTTTTGTAGTTTGTAATAGGATCTGATTACTACTTGTAATTTTCTTTCTAAGATAACTTGTAATCTACTTTGTAACCATTTCATTATCAATAAAAATCCAATTTTTGGTTATTGTCAAGTGTTCGTTATTTTTTTTTGTGAATTTTAATATATTTAATTATGAATATTTGAATTATTTAAACCTTAATTTTGAACTCAAATAGTGAATCCCCTTCTTTTAGATTCTTATCTTGTGTATGCTAGTGCGATCGAGTCTTCGACTCAAAATTAATTGTATGAAACATTTTGAATCCTAAGTTTTGAAAATATGATCTTCTTTGGAAATTTGAATTCAAATTCTAGAGTTGACCTAAGTCAAAACTCAACTCTAGAGTTCAATTTAAATCATTCATATCTTCTTGAAACAAAAGTTCTAAAATTTCCACACTTCCACAAATGCATGCATGCAAAATTTCACATATTACAAAGCACTCCTAAAGCATTCCTATTCTGTGGGTCATGACAAAATAGAACAGTGGACTTCCTCTCTTGGCCATGATTGTACTGGTAGCTAGTTGACCGGACTGACCTGCACGAATTGAAGTACCTTAATAAGTATGTATAATTGTGATAGTTGATGTTTATTTGAAGAAAAAATAAATAGAAGCTGTAATTTTCTTTTGCTGTAACATTCTTCCTAGTAGTTGTGGTCTCTTGATATAAATGGATGGATGATGGATGCTTGACGATAGAAAACATTATTGGTTGATTTGTTATTTTCCTTTACAGGTTTTGTGGCAAATACATGCACAGTTTTTCTGAAATATGTGAAGATTTGTTTTGAAAGTTGTGAGAATTCGATAGAAAAAATTCTCTACAACTAGGTAAGGCACAATATTAGCGGGAAATGATATTGTTCCCCGCCAATCCCCCTGGGTTAGACTCGCTTGCACCTGTCATGCGCCCCCGCCAAAAAAGGGCTCTATTTCTTCTACATGCCCCCACCCATTGCGGTACCACGTGCCCGCCTGAACTCTCAGGCGCCGCGCCACCTACATGTAGGATTTGTAGCATGGAAAGCAAAAAATTTATACCGCAAGAACGAACAAAACCAAGATCTAATCTATTATAAAACCAAGATCTAATCTTCAAGATAGGTGCAACGAGATATAAGAGAACTAACCCTTGTAGATCCAAAGCGTTAACGAGATCGAATCTTGTGGTTGATGTAGTCGATCACTTGCTGAGATCACGTAGACGATCCTTCCGGTGCTGCATTCCGGCAGCGCTTCCGTACTCGGTCACACGTACGGAGTCGATGAAGACCTTCCTCTTCCCGTTCGAGCAGGCAGCGGAAATAGTAGATCCCCTCGAAATCCTAGCAGCACAATGACGTGGTGGTGGTGGTGGTGGAGGAGAGAAATCTGCAAGGCTTCGCCTAAGCCGAGGCAGTGGATGGAGGAGGGAGAGGGGTGGCGGCTAGGTTGTAGGCGCCTGGGACAAGGGACAAGGGGGTGCGCCCCCACCCCTCTTTATATAGAGGGGGTGTGGCTAAGGGTTCCCATCCCTTGACCTACTCCTTCCCCAACTCGGCCAAGGGGAGAGAGGTGGGAACTTGCCCACCAAGTCTCCCCTTCCCTTTCCAAACTAGGGTTTGACCCCTATTTCTTTGGTGGCCGTATTTGCCCCTTCGGCTTTGGTCTTTTGGTGAGACCTTTAGTTCCTTGGAGTTAAATCATGTCGATACAATTGTCGTACAATATATCTTCATAGTACTAGCCCCTATGAACCACACCTAGTTTGATAACAAACTACTTGACACAAATGCCCTCTTTTGCTGCTACAATAGCAGTCATAAACTTTAGCCTTTTGTTGTAATATCTGTCACAATGTCTTAACTTTGGAACTTATCTAAATCCGTTATGGAACTTCCTTTCCATTATATTGTGCCACTCATAGCTAAAATTGAGATAAACTTAATTTGTATCTTGTGACAAAACAAGTATATTGAACTATCTATATATTGAACTTTACATTGAACTATCTATATATTAGTCACCTCTACATAAAGAACATATTCTTAATTCTTCCAAAGATCATAAGAATATCCTTACTATCATCCAATGATCATCTTATGAGTCATTCTGGTATATGCTCATAACATTTAAAGCATAGAACATATCTGGATATGTACATATCACAATATGATTGATCAAAATATTCATGTGATTTCACCTACCAAGTGTCAAAACACTTGAATCTCGTTTCACTTACCAAGTATCAAAATACTTGAATTTTGAATCTGTCATTCCTGTGCGATAAGAACCGTTCTTGTTGTTTCTATATTGAACTCTTTCAATATATCATCTATGTACTTCTAGCACAACCATATTAGCGTCTCAATCTATCAATATAAGCATTGATGCCTAATATTCGGGTTTTGCCTAAATCTTTCATCAAAATGAAATTCCTAATTTATGTCAATAAAAGATACAACATTTCCAATCAACAATATGTCTTTCACATAATGTATTAGAAATATGTCTTAGCGTTCTCACTTATTTTTTTTGCAAATGCAAGCATCTTCATCGTCTCCGATAAAATTAAACTCTTTTAGTAGTTTTATCACGGCGAAACCATTGAAGTTTGCATGCGATTTTAGCATCCTTTGAATTAAAAAAACCTTTTGAATAGTGTTTTAACCATTATATTAGAAGTACTTTGTTTTGTTTGTTGAACTACCATGTACCAAATTATCCGTAGTGGTTGCTACATTAATCCGTCCAGACTAAATATCGCTATGAAAGATCAAATCTTGTCATAGTCAACTCCTTGAACATTGTTGTAAACTGTTTCTCGACATGCCGATTATTTCACAGATGTGAAACATCCATGTCTATTTCTTTATAGATCCAAATACGACCAGTAGGTCTTACACCTTTCCGGAGGGTCTTTCAAGTTTAAAAACTTGATTTTTCGTGTATGGAAATATCACGGTTTTCATGGCTTCAAGCCATTTAACGGATTTAGGTCCCATCATCGCTTCTTTGCATGTACCGGTTCATCATTGTCAAACAATAATAATTTACTCTCAAATCTTAGTATTTGTTTATTTATCCGACCTACTCGGTTCAATAGGAACTTAGACCTCCGTGACCACAACCTTTGAGGCACGTGATCCTGGAACATTGTTGCTTCCTCCGGGACACTTTCCGGTGCTGCGTAACTCAGGACATATAGCTAAGGTTTAATAATCTTATCAAAGTTCTATTGTCCTCCCACTTAACTTTTCATGGAAAAATTCCTTCTCAAGAAACTCAATGTTCTAAGCAACAAACACTTTTGTCTTTGGTGTTATGGAGGAATACCCAACGGTTATTCGAAATAACCTATAAATACATGCTCATCCGACTTTGGTTGTAAAAATTTTACTTATACCAATTTTTAAGAAAGGACAACTTGGGTTTTATCCCAAACCATAACTTATATGGTGTCATTTCAACGGATCATGATGGTGCTCTTTTCAGTGTAAAAGCGGTAGTCACTAAAGCTTTAATCTTTAAAATACAAACATTTTTATAACTGACACCTTTGATCTCACCATATCAAACAAGGTTTTATTACATATCTCAAACACTTCATACTTCTATGGTGTTTGAGGAGATACAAATCCATGAAATGATTCCTCTAATATTAGGTGTTATGCTAAACTTGTAACTCAAATATCTCACGATATTGAAACCAGCGCGAGGAATGGGCATCAACAAGTGACAGTATGATACTTCCACTAGTCCTGTCATTAATTGTTGGCAGAGTCGAGAAATTTCCTCTTTTCAGATTTGAAAGATCTTCACACCTTCCGCAAGCAGAATTGGTTTCACACTTGCATGCACAATTCCGCTCACACTGCGCCAAGAGGGAGAGAAGAAGGAAGGAAGGAAGGGGAATAGATTACTCCCCGGGAGGAGGGGTTACGCGCCCTGATTATTCGCAAGCAGTTAATGCCAACGCGTCTAGTGCTGGGCAGTTTTCCGAATTGCATGTTTTCTCAACGGCGCCTAATAAACCGGACCGAAGAGAGTAGTACTAATGATTTATTCCCTCCGTTTTAAAATATAAGGTAATGTATCTAGACGTCTTTTAGTGTGTAGGTTCGAAATAAACCTCTTCGACCCTACACAATAAAAAATGTCTAGATACATTATCTTCTCAAATCTAAAACATCTTATATTATGAAACAGAGAGAGTATATCATTAAAGCAAGATTACTAGCTCAAGGATCCTCAACTTGTAGTACTTCCTCCTTCCCAATTTATGTTGCATATATTTTTTTTATCAAAATCAGTTTTACAATGTTTGACCAAGTGGTTTGATACAAATATGAACCTATATCATGCAAAATTAATATTACTACAATTGGTTTAAAATATATTTTCATATTATATGCATTTCATATTCCGATACACCGCCACATCATTTTTATGACATCTTTTAAATGAAGAGAGAGGTGTTAGTGGTATCATGTTATGGTACAGTATCATAGCACGTATACCTATAAAAGTTAATAGCAAATAAATCATGTACACAAATTTTCATTGGGATCCTACAAAATAAAAAATAGTATGATACTATAGGAGTACTATGCATTATAGAGGTTGTATCATATACTAATATCATGTGCATGATACTAATAATATGATACTCCCACTATGTCCAACGTTAATAGTTTGGTGATCTCGATCAAGAAGAGATAACATCTCCTACCGGCCAGGCATGCCTATTAAACTTAGCTCTTTTTTTTTTATACTGTAAGCCAAGTCATAAAATGATTGTTGTTTTTATTCGCTTGTTGTTTTTCATAAAATGATGATAACATCTCAAAATTTCCGTGCTTACCCAAGTCACGCTGCATTCCTACATGCTTTTCAAAGTAATACTAGTAGAAAGTAATGTCTATTCTGACACTTGAGCCATGTGCAAGTGCAGATCCTCTTGCCCACCGTATCTCGCTGCCACCCAGCATATGCTGCAAGTTTTACGTGTAGAGTTGACAAAATAATTCCGGGATCGTGGATCCTTGCTGTGTAATCCCATTAAATCAGATTGTTGTGCTTCAAGCAATCTCACAACTCTCCCACCACAACAGCTGATCGAGTTTGACTAATAATCCTGGATGGAGATCTCCATATATGTATAGCTATAAATAGGAGCATCGCCTCTCATCATGTTGTATGTCAAGCCTCCAGCAATAATCCCCACTTCTGAAAGCGTAGCAGCTCGATCTCTAGCTCCCAAGCAATGGGTGGTTCCGCGCTCAAGGCGGCAGCGGTGTTCGTGATGGTCATCTTCGCCGTGCAGCTGCTGCTGATAGCGGAGCAGGCATCCGCCCAATGCTTGGTGGAAAGCGTTCCTTGCTTCGTCTGCATGTACCTGTGCGCTGAAGATTGCAAAGCCTACTTTGATTTGCCCCCGGGACAATTAGACCCGAAGAGGCCTCGGTTGCCGGTGCTTGAATGCACCCAGAACTGCGTTGCTGAAGGTTGCAAGAAAGTTGTGGTCGGCTAGCTGAGGAATGGCGCGCGGTAGCATGCACTCGATCTCTTGTCCCTTGTTCTTGATGATGCTTTCCATTTTCTTGTTAATTCATGATGCATGTGTTCCTGCCGTAAGTTTTGTTTTCATTCCATTGGATGTACTTGTCCGCCACCAAATCAGATATATATACCCATGGATCCATCATACTACATTATTTATCGGCTGGATGTATTTCATCCATGTTTCAGTTAGTACTCGATCATTAATACTAGTAATAAAAAAAATGAAGAGTTTGTTCTTCATTTATTGTGTCCTATGGTCTATAGTATGTGGAAGATCTGCTATTTCCTCCAAAACCACCTAAAGTATCCATCTCTAAGTGTTGTTGTTTTCTTACTAGCTACAAATTCATTTCATGTGTCGTTTCACAAATTAGCATGTGCGTGGCTGCCAGATTGTCTTACGGACTGCCATGTGCATACGTAAAAAACATCCATCTTTCCTGTCCAAGCACAACCCTGCCTCCTCTTCTTTTCCCCCTTCTCCAGCAGCCTACGGTAGAAAACTCCACGGGTGCTCTCTTACTAGCACAAAAAACTACATGCAACGAATGATGGAGACACAAGAGTAGATCCGCATGCTTCCAATCCATCTTCCACAAGAACATAGCAATCCAGGAATAAAGCTAGAAGAACCTGAACAAGAGGTATACTTTTTCCCATCCGAAACATTTAGCTCCGACAGATCTTTTTTCAGTTACAACTCATGCAGAATATGATGAGATTAATTGCATGGAAAACAAGAAAAATCTACGAGAGAACGAATAAACCCAAGATCCAATCTACTAAATGCTACCAATGAGGGGAAATATATATGCAACAAGTGCATTAACCATCTAAAAGATTGTGGATGATGTAGCACTGCACGAACGGTACCTCCGAGTTACGCACACGTACAATTTGACGGAGTGTCCTCCTTATTGGTCTAGAAAGCAAGGGGGAAGTTGGATGAGATCGATCTCTGTAGCATGATGACGTGGTGGCAGAAGTTTGGTGGCATTTTCGGCAGAGCGTCGCTGAAACCTGCACGAAGGAGGAGAAGTATCGGAGGAAGAGAGGGAGGAGGCGTTCAGCAGGGGATTGCGCCAGAGCTCCTCCTCCTCCTTATATAGGCTAGGGTGGCCGACCATGGATTGCCCCTCCTCTAAGAAGGGGGTGTGGCCAAGGGGGAGCCCCTCCTCCAAATTGGTCCCCCATATGGTGCCTAGGGTTTAGAGTTGGGGTTGCATGGGCCCTTGTGGGGCTCTGGCGCCCTTTGCAATGTAGTCCGACGTTCCCCCTCATAGGCGCATGTGGTCCCCCCTTGATTGGTGGACCCCACCAATGGACCTATGGAACCTTCTAGAACATTATAGGAGAATACCGAACATATTCCAAACTTTTTGAAAAACGCAAAACCAACTTCGCATATACTTTTTTATCTCCGGATCATTCCAAAGATCCTTGTGATATCCGAGATCCCATCCCATACTCGAAATCATAATTTGATAACACCATCTTATTATCTCATCAAACCCTAGCGACATCGAACGTTAAGTGTGTGACCCTATGGGTTCGAGAATATGTGGACATGATCGTGACACCTCTCTGACAAGTAACCAATAGCGGGACCATGGATGCCCATAATGTTCCCACATATTCTACGAAGATCTTGTTGGATCATGGCATGGCCGTGGATGTAAAACAAGAACTTTACTCGCCATAATGCAGCAATAGCATAAACACCACAAGATCAGGATCCAACGAGTATACCACGAGATCTTACCACTCGACGCATAGTTGTGGAAGTTGATGACGCCTCGCTCATGGCAGTGCTATCCTCGTAATGTATCTCCATGCTTTGGTCTGGCTCCGATCTCCCACACATAGTGGTAGATGTCCCTCACTCACTCTCTCTCACGAGTAGCTCAAGCGAACTTCCTCTCCGATAGCATACACATATGGGTAGGAAGTGACACCGACGAGATTCTATTCTCGGCGAGGAGCCATGGGGAAGAATAAAGAAGGAGGTGCCTTGCACACTTGCTTTTCCTGCGCCGCCGATGCCCTCCTATATATATAGGGGAATCGGGGATAGGATGGGCGTACCTACGTACTCCATTCCCGAAGCCCTAACGACAGGTCTTTACCTGCTTCCCACCATCAGGATATTCCTATTCTTTCAGTCACCACAGACAAGTACAAATCACATGGGTTCCACCGTCAAGTGTGTGATCCCACAAGCTACTAGTGAGCTACATACGATTCGAGTCGCCTCATCCCGAGTCACCACTTGTTCTGAGTCGCCTCCGAACCAATCAATCGACATCAGCCTCTATCAAGACATGTCGATTCCTAGACACTGTATAGTCTTTGCGACTTGCCTTTCTAGATGTGCCGATTGGCCAATTTCCTTTTCTTCATGATACTTTTTCTAGGCTACGGGTGATTCCACGTCATACCCCATGTAGAAAAGCGACTCTTCTCATCCCAGTGATGTGCAGTTACTGTGCGACTAACACTTAGTCTCACCGTCTCGGCTAACACTTAGCCACGTAGAGCATGGACATGTTGTTTGAACCACGTCACCTATAGAGGGCCCAGAGAGTTTATCTCCTAGTCAGAGGAGCAAATCCCATCTTGATAAACCACATCATTTAGCTTGCTACCGAGTCGACCGAACAACTACTTTTATGATAGACAGTTAGAGACAATGTTTCACGGTGTCGAAGTGACCACTTCCACAACTCGTAGTGTGCGACTACCTCAGGTTTAAGGATTCAATTGTCCGAGTCGGAGCATATGACGAGTGATTTGTGATGACTCGATCATGGCTCAGTACTACTAGCCTAGCTCTTTAGCCTAAGTCTGAAATGGGATCCTATGGACACCTAGAGGAGAGGTGAATAGGTGCTACACCAAATTTTAATTCCTTTTCAATTTAGGCTTGACACATAGGTAAATTCTATAGATATGCAACTATGATGAATTTACCTATATGAAAACCTAGCTACTAAGTGAGTATAGAGGTGTGCAAGCCTTTCAGAGAATCAAGAAGGAGCAGACCATCGGAGGCCCCAAGCAGGTGTGTAGTTGAGGAGGCGCTGGCGGAGGAAGTGCCCCGTGGAGAGGTGGAGGAAGAGCCGTTCATTGACGCCGTCCTTGGGTTCCTCCAGGTCGAGCATGGCCAACTCGCGTGGGCGAAAGCAGAGATCGTTTCCAGCGCCAAGTGGAGTTGGCTTGGGGATGCGAGACGCCAATTGTGGTAGGCGGCCATCATGTCAAGTTAGGCATCGACATCGCTGCTTGCCAATAGTAGGTCGGCCAACATGTGAACAAAATCCATTGGAAGATCAGACCAGTCCGCCATGATGCTCTTGGAATGATTTGTACAAAGTGGTAGATGGAAATGGAGTTGTAGAACCAGAGTATGGATAGCTTTGTCCCTAATCCCGATCAATGCATGGTAGGGATAGAATTGGGGAAAGTGGCGGTAGTGATGGAGTGGATGAATTTGGGGAAAGTGGTGGCAACATCGGCGTCTAGAACCGCTATCTCTTTTTGGGGTAGGTGGCTCGTTGTTCCAAAGTAGCCCTTGCCCTGGCTTGGTGCTCTTTGGAAGAAAGGGGACTCAAGGGAAAGGAAAAGAGCATCTGGCGATGCTTTTTTTTAAGTTAAAATGAAGTTTGGACCATGGAACCCACTAGCCACTAAGTGGTAGCTTCAATTTTAGCGTTGAAAGAATCTCATTCAAGGTTTGGTTTCGGGGAGGTCGTGAGGCATATGTAAAAAATCATGATCTAAGCGCATCTCCACCGGGGGACTCCAAACCATGTCCGGCAACAGTGTCGGCAAGGCCGTTGGGGGCTCTGCCTCAAACTGCCGGAATTTTGGGGGTCTCCTCCCACACCGGAGCCGCCCAAAATCACCCCCAACGATCAAATTTCTTCTCACCTCCATGCCGTCGCTTGCTCCTCCGGCTCACATGGGAGAGGAGGTAGGCCGCCACATCGCCGCTCCTGTTCCTGTAGACCTATTGGGAACCATATTGGACGCGACGATGCATATGCTCTTAGGACAAGAGGAATAGTGCTCTGGACTTCCTCTTTGGCACACCTAGACATACACAAGCTTTGGATCGTGTACCACCTCGTGATTGACCGATCTTGAACTATGGCTCTAGGTGGCACCAGCCGAGTATGGAGGCGGGTTTGCGACCTCCATACTTGCTTCCGCCACCTCCACCCGCCTCTATACCTGACGGCGGGTCCTTAACTCCACCAGACCAGCCCCGTGACGGGTACATATCACCCGATGGGTACCCGTGAAGGTGAACAAGAGCACAAAATTTGACAATAAATAGCATATTATGTACAAAATTTGGACAGGAACTTTCTGCTTTTAACAAGTTCATCATAATTCACAATAACAAGTACAAATATTACAATAACAAGAACATGTCCATCAAGTTCATCACAGCTAAAAGGTCCAAGAATGCAAGTACATGGAAGGTGGGATCTACATGTCTATAGCGGGTCTATGTCTAAACGGGTATGGGTTTCATACCTCTGTACCCGCCTTCGCCAGACCCGTTGGGTCACACATTTTACCATTAAGAGACCTGTGTTTCTTTTTCAACTAGAGTCTACTCCATTTGATACGGGTATCTGACGGGTTAACGGGTGACGGGTACCCATTGCCACCCGGATGGCCATCTCGTCCACCACATGTGTATTCACATTCCGTGACTACTCCAATTTCTCCTTCCACGTCCTCTGGTGGGATTTCGGAGCCGATAACATCGCTAATTTCACTGTATGTGCCATCCTGCACTTCCATCTGCTGCTCCGGTGGTATGTCCGTACCATGCCCAAGGCAAAGATCTCCGTTGAGATCTTGGACGGGGGCGCGAAGCCTCTCGCCATGGAGAGGAACTAGACCTACCAACGGGAGCACAAGACCGTGGATCAAATCCACATAGAAAGAATAGAGTGTTCTGCCGGAGACGACAACAACTCCATGCAGGTGCACCGTGTCAGCTGAGGACGCCGTCCACCCTAGGATTTTCTCTAGGTTGAACTTCTGAAAACCATCCAATGTTGGAAAGTAATGAAGATTTGTTATTGGAAGATTCCGTTCTACTCCTTCCGTTTAGAAATATAAGATGTTTTAGGTTTGTGAATGACACTACGGGAATAACAGTATAAGCCGACGGCCCTTTTATAGGCCGACGGCAATATGTCGGGGCCGTCAGCGTAGTTTGATGGGCCGTCGTCCCAGTTTTACCGTCGGCGTTGGATAGATAGGCCGACGGCAGCCGTCGGCGTAAATGGGGCCGTCGGCGTAGCATACTAGGCTAACGGCAGAGCGACGGCATCAAGTCGGCGTAGGTCCAGACGGCGTAGCCATTTTTCTTTTTTGTCCTATTAATCTTAGAAAAATCATAACTAAATTATTTAAATTCAGAAAAATACATATAATATATCAAAATTTGCAGAAAAATAAGATCTATCTATATAAACTCAAATATTACATATTTGTTTACAAAAATATATATATAAAATATAAATACTTTCGTATAACATATTTTTTATTTTTTGAGTGCAAAAAACAGGGTGTTTTGTGAAGCAACCACTAAATGAAAGTTTCAAAATAATAATACCACTTTTTCAAAAATATTAGACCATATTGAATGCACAATTTTCCAACCTGGATATCTCAAACATTTTCGTCCACCCCTCGTAAAAAGACAAAATCATGCCGAATTGGTAGGAAATGAGTTAGATTTGAACTACAAGTACATGATATGATGCTCATAATTTTTCGCAAAAATCATTTTTAGGTTCACAATATGCTATTTCATTAGAGATATAATGCAAGTTTAGTGAGGCTCAGCCCCGAGCTAAGAATCTTCATGCCCCTCGATTTACAAAATTTGACGATAGATTGAAACAGGCATAAAAAATTCAAAAAGATCGAAACAATGCAAAACCTTCGCGTGGTGTAATATTATATGACATAGTTGCATGGAAAAATACCAAACCTGGTATATTGATTGTTTCTCAAAAAAACCTTCACAAAATGACCTATCTCAACCGAGGTTTTCTGGATTTCAGGTCAAATGACCAATGTTATTGCTAGAATCACGATATAGTTTGCGATAATATGCCCATATTATGCACGCATGTATATCATGTGATGACGAACATGTTGGAATTATGCCCTAGAGGCAATAATAAAGATGTTATTATTATAATTCTTGTTCATGATAAAGTTTATATTCCATGCTAGAATTGTATTAAGCGGAAACATTAATACTTGTGTGGTTTGTGAACAACACCGTGTCCCTGGTACGCCTCTAAGGACTAGATCATTGATCAATGATGGTTAAGGTTTCCTAACCATAGACATGAGTTGTCAATTGATAATGAGATCATTTCATTGGAGAATGATATGATGGACAGACCCAAACTAAGCGAAGCAATTAGATCGTATCATCGTGTTCATCTTTGCGAAGCTTTTCCTATGTCAAATATTGTATTCCTTAGACCATGAGATAATACAATTCCCTGGTATCGGAAGAAAGCTTTGAGGTCATCAAACGTCATCCTATGAGAGGGTGATCATAAAGGTGTCTCTCAGGTGATCGGAAAGTATCTGTTGGGTTGTATGTATCGAGATGGGATTTGTCCCTCCCAAGTCGGAGAGATATACTTCGGGCCCACTCGGTAATCGATATCAACACCGCTTGCAAGCATGTGGTTAAGGAGTTAATCACAAAGTGATATCGGATTACGGAACGAGTAAAGTACTTGCTGTGAACGAGATTGAACTAGGTATGACGGCATGATCGAATCTCGGCAAGTAAAATATCGCGAGACGAAGGAATATATATATGGGATTGATTGAATCTCGGCATCGTGGTTCATCCGATATGATCATCGATGAATGTGGGAGTCAATATGGGTGCCTGCACCGCTGTTGATTATTGATAGAAGATCATGTCCGCATATTCTCGAACCCGCAGGTCACACACTTAACGTGTCTCGGCTAGGATAGATTGGATAATTGGTTTATGATTTTTTGTTCGAGTCTCGGATGGGATCCGGGACATCACGAGAGGTTCGGAATGGTCCGGAGAATAAGATTCATATAAGGCAAAGCAGTTTTTGGAGTTCGAATTGTTCCGTTAATCGGTATTGTACCGAAGCTTCTAGAACCTTCGGAAGGGGACCAACGTGGCCCCACCTTCCGGAGGGGCATGGGACTATGAGGGAGTGTCCTGGCGCATTGGGACAGGGGCACAAGGCCCCATAGGGCCCAGCCGATCCTAGAGAGTTTAAATCGTTTAAACTAGAGATAGGGTTTCTAGAAGAGGGGAGAGTCCATGCCCCCCACTCCTTATCCTTTGGGCTTGGGGGAGGGGCTAGGTCCCCTCTATATAAATAGGGTAGGCGCAACCCCCACACCTCTCCTCCAAACCCTAGCCGCCTTGCTTTCCTCTCTCCCTCCCGCTTGTAGGCGAAGCCCTGCTGCAGAAATTCTCCACCATATACACCACGCCGTCGTGTTGGAGATTCAATCTATCTCTCCACCATACTTGCTGGTCCGAGGAAGGAGGAGACGTCGAGGTGCTGCACATGTGCATCTCACGGAGGCACCGCCACTTGTGGTGCTAGATCGGATCGGATCACGAGGAGGAGAAGCGAGTACGACTACATCACCCACGTTCCGACGAGCGTCATGTCGAATCTTTAAGGGTATGAAGATCTAATCCAATCTCTCTCGTTTTTTTGCATCTCCTAGATTAGATCTTGGCTTTCCCTCTGTTCGCATCCGTAGAAAATTTTGATTTACTATGCCGCGAAACCCTTCAGTGGTATCAGAGCTAGATCTATGCGTAGATGTGTTTCACGAGTAGAACGCAACATGGTTGTTGCAGGCGTTGATGTTTTCTGTTGCAAGCCTCTTGTTTGTGTTCTTCTTATGACGCGGGATAGTGAGATTGAAGCGGTCCAGGCCAACCTTACGCGACGTCGTCATGAGACCGCTCCGCACTTGACGCGGTGGCTTGTTCCACACATGCGGCTGGTGGATGTCAGTTTCTCTCACTATAGTTGTCATGGGATTAACACCGGAGTTTGGCAACCATAATATCACCGTTGTGGCTTTCCGTAGGTAAGAATCGTTCTTAGCATCTACTCCCATAAGCCACGTAAAACATGCAACAACAAAGTAGAGGCGTCTAACTTGTTTTTGCAGGGAGCACAAAATCAAAGTGACTAACATTATCAGCAACTGAGCATTACTAGTATTTGGTTTTAAACAGCTGTATGACAAATTGCCATATGTATTGTTGATGGTTTGGATGAATCCATCCACATGTTATGCTTTTTGCCATACCTGTTTTCAATGACTAATTCAGACTTTCTTTTGAATATTACTTTTACATCACATGAAAATTTTAGCCTGAGAATATTGCTTGTTTGTTTTGCAGACAAGATCACAGACTGGACCAACGTGGTGATTGCGTACGAGCCAGTGTGGGCCATCGGCACCGGCAAAGTTGCAACACCGGCTCAGGCTCAGGAAGTAAGTTCATTAATTGATGATGAGCACAAATTACAAACTCACTTTATGATTGGTTTATTATGCTCCTGTAGTTCCAGACATAGTAGTGTTCATCTCCTAATACTCTGCTTTGTTCTGTCTCTGCCAGGTGCATGCCAACCTTAGGGACTGGCTCAAGACCAAGGTGAGCCCTGAGATCGCCGAGTCCACACGGATCATCTATGGAGGTATGCACCGACTGAGCAAACGCCTTTTGCACTGCACAGACCGAAGAGTCATAACTATATGACGACGATGCTGATGATGCTCGTGTTATGTGCGATTGTTGCAGGTTCTGTGACCGGCGCAAGCGCCAACGAGTTGGCCGCGCAGCCCGACGTCGACGGCTTCCTTGTCGGCGGAGCTTCTTTGAAGGTAACAACAGCACGCGAACACATTGGAATGTTCATCATGGGTCGGGCTTTTACTGTCACTAAGCTCTGTTTTATCTCCCTTTGCTTGCGGTGCAGCCCGAGTTCATCGACATCATCAACGCAGCCAGCGTGAAGTCTGCCTAAGAAGATGCTCGGTCTCGTGCGCCCCCTTGGAGGATGAAAAGGAACCTGGGCTGGAGATGAAGAGAATCTTTTTTTTTTCGTTTCCGTGTCTATTATATACCCGTGTACCGCCTGTAGTACCGTAGTAATTTTGTGGTGGAGCCGAGCAGCTACTGTTGTTTTCCTCCTTTCTCCTCTCACTGACTTACTTTGAGCTGGCAAGCCAATAATAATAAATCTTGATGATGATGTTCTGTACTGAATGAATGAACCTATATCAGCAGTCTTGGTTAAGCTGGTAAATGTCTATGTGCATGCGACTTGCCAGATGAAGTTGCTGCCCTGTGAATTACCATGTTGCAAAACTTGTGCTGAGTTTAGCGTCACATGGGCATGGGCATGGGCATGGTGTACTGATTCTTTCCGACAGACGTTCCCAGTGAATCAGGAGCCAGAGGTGGACTCTGACTCGGATTTCCAGAGGGTGGCGGCGGGGGAGGACCAGAACGCGGCCGCCTGTGACGGCGAGACGGAGAGGGAGGCAGCCATGACGCCTGCCAACCTACAACAACTGGAACTGAGATCCATGACAAGGATCATCAGGTTGCCACGGCGAGCGAAGATGACGGTCCATCGAGGAGCCGAGCTGTGCTGCCGCCGACCGTCATTGCGATGGTAATTATGCCGGAGATTCATACCCTTGATTTGGGAGCATTTGCCGCTTTGTATATGGGCCGTACTACGCGTCCCCCGGGGATATTTCTCTAAAATCCCCCTGGTCCTTCGGTTGACATGTGTCCTCTAAAAATCTCCCAAATTTCACTTTTGCTATAAACATACCCGTTTTTGCTACAAATAGTCCCGCTTTTACTACATGTAGCAGGGAGCGGTTCGATATAGAAAATAGAAAAACAGACTAGACCTCGCCGGCGACGGTGTAGCAAAAAAAAAAATACTAATGTAGCATCTCGCCGGATAACGCGTAGCAAAAAAATTATGCTTTTATAGCAAAATCAGAAAACATATGTAACAAGATGATTATGCTAATGTAGCAAAAGCCTGACTTCGCCGGAGACAATGTCAGAGCAAAAATTGTAGCAAAAAAGTATGCCATTATAGCAGCACCGCTCGCCGCATGTAGCAACACCACAAGTCATATGTAGCAGGTCCGGTCGCCGCGTGTAGCAATCCCGGTAGCTGCGTGTCGCAGGGTCCATGGCCGCGTGTAGCAGCCTCGGCGGCTGCGTCTGTAGCAACGTCGGCCGCCGCGTGTAGCAGCACCGATGAGCATCTGTAGCAGGGACCTTTCAGGATCTACGGCGGCGGCGCTCGAGTGGGAGCAGAACGACGCCGGGATGCACGGTGGCCGACGAGAGAGGCCGTGGCTGCAGGAGATAGGGAGATGGCGCGAGCATCTGTAGCAGGTGTCCTTTTCAGTATCTATGGCGGCATGCAGAGGTTGGAGAAGCTTGGGATAGAAGCTGGGCTGCGAAGAATTCGTGGGCAGGCAACGGTTGGAGAAGAAAGAGAGTAGGCAAGAAAAATGAGTGGAGGAGAAGGGTCCTGGAGAGATAAGGGGGTGGTGGTGGACCCCACATGTACCGTTGTGTTCGGGAAGGACACACGTCGCAGCGAGGAGCCGGGGGGACACGAGTCACGCGATTCCCCGGATGATTAGTATCATTTTCCTCTGTATATTCGCCACGCTTACATCGTCTGCCTCACACATCAACCAGCCCATCATTCAGGTGTACCGTGTTCGACAATGACATCCTACCCCCGGGATCTTTTCCAACATGAACTTTTCTATACTTACTCCGGTTTAGGGTCATCAGCGCAACTGGAACTGAGATCCATGACAAGGATCATCAGCAACTGGAACTGGACCAGTGGAATCAATCCGTAGTTTGAACCCTAACTAACACACAGACTATTGCGGTCAAACACAGTTTCCAGGCCTTGTAAAAAAAATCAATCGGTTTCCAGGAGCACAGCATACATTATACATTATACAGGTTTTCAGAAATGGTTCTAATGTAGACATACACTGTACTTCTCGGCTTGCCCGCATACGACGACAGCTTTAAATTCAGGTGTACCATGTTCGAGCATGACATCCTACCCCCGGGATTTTTTCCAACATGAACTTTTCTACTTACTCCGGTTTAAGGTGTGTGTAAATCACCATGATTGTCTTGATAGCTACTCCCTTTGTTTCATAATATAGTGCATTTAGTTTGCCAAAAACATACAATTAAGAAACAGTATAACTCAACCACCTATGTCCATTCACAGCGACTTGACACTTTTAACCGTCGGATACAACTGTTCAACGTTCTAGATCGTTCCAAAACACCCAATAGCCGCTACAGCCAATTCCCTCCGTCAATTCACGTCGAAGGACTAGCGAACGTTATATGGGCTGCTGCTCCACAAGCCTAACTGCGTGTTCTGCAGTTAACTGGGCCGGATATTCCCTTAAATGGGCTGACTTTCACCATCTGATCCACTTCGGGCCATGACGATTAATGTACGCTGTTGAGTGTTGAGAGACGAAGCATCGCTCCGCCGCAGTGTGATGTGCCGCAGGCGATTGAAGCAAGCACTGATTTGCCTCTCCTTCTCATCGTTTGGCCTTTCCTCTACCTCTCTCTCTCTCTCTCTCTCGTGAAGGTTGATGGCGAGGCAGCAGAGACTGTGTGTGTGAGGGGGGGATAGGCAGCCGTGGAGGCAGTCAATGCCCCATCTCGGCATACCCAGGTTCGAGCATGGCGGCGACGGGGATGACCATGGTGAGGACGAATTGCGGCCATGAATTCCATTTCGGTAAGGATTTTTGTTACACGAATCTTCCATGGATTCGATTATGGGTTCTCAGGGTCGACCCCCCTCTCACTCCTTCCCCAAGTTCCCCTTTACGTGGTAGCTAAGTTTTTTTTTGTGTAGGTAGCAGGCCTGGTGCGTTTGTTAACTAAATCATATTTTCTTAAAGAGCACTGTGTTTAATATGTCGGCAATATAAGGCTCACCCTAGGGGAGGCCGGATTTGCGCCGAGATCACTGACCTTGGCGTCGCGATAGAAAAACCTGTGCTGGCTTTGTGACCTTCTTTCCATAGCGGCAAGCGCAAAGGAGGATAACTTGTCGACGGAAGAAAACACAGTCGTGCCTCCCTGGGCCAAGCTGCTCACCTTTCTTTGTTTTTATGCCATGGTTCTCTCTGTAATTTGCCTCTTATGGTTACAAAAATGTCCTCCTACGTTGTTTGTTTCGCTAGCAAACCGTAAAGATTAATTTTGACAAGAGAGTACAACAGACTGAGACCACCGAGCCATCGTGGAGCTGATTTGTTCTTTTTTCCTTATCACCTATAAGAACATCTATGTGAATGTTTCAAGGTTTCAGTTTAAAGAATGTTCTAAGGAAGGCGAGAGACTGAATTCTTATTCCTCTTATTAAATAATTGATTTCTCTATACATTGTTTGTCCCAAAAGTTTCCTACGATTTCTTTTGTATGGTTACTGTTAGTGATCCGGTTACAACCTTATTGGGATCCTGGCATGTCTATCATGATTGATGTATATGATTGTATTCTTCAGTGAGAAACTGTACCAAATAAAAGAGGCTTAAAAAATAATTAGGTCAGTCTCAAGTACCCGCTTGAATGGATCTTTTCTCAAGGTTCTATGTCGTTATATCTGCAGTTCTCTTTCATCCCCCTGTTGCCAATTTTTTTTTGTCAAGCAAGCTGCTTAAGTACTCTGTCTTAAATCAATATGGATACAGCCTGCATAATATGGTTATTTGTATAGAATGTTACTTACCACTTGCATTTTTTTGAACTGTTAGTGCATTGCATTCTTACCATGAAGGTGCTTGTTCTCAGGCAAGTGAGCTACTGATCTATCACGGCGATCGAGATACTCAATGTCCATTGGTCCAAGAACAATTATTTCGGTTCAATGCAAAGGTTCTTTTAAATTTCAATTGTCGCGTTCATATTAGTACTAATTTTCTTATGTCTTCTTACATTTCTTATATTTTTGTTTCAGATGCTAAAGGTTTTGTTTTACTTGTATCATTGGCATTGCGGTGCGAATGATTCCCTGAAACCTTTATTGGCAACCAGTTGATGACTTATCACTTAGTTACTAGAAAGTTGATCAGAATCCTACTTGTTACACGTGTGTATTATTACTTACTAAATACTTTTGTTAAAAAATTTACCTATCCATGAAAATTCTAACTTATAATTCACTATATGTAGACAATTTATTTCATTCGGAAGCACAATGTTCACCATCAGAACGGACCTGGAGCTAGGCTTGCAAATAATGGTCTCCCCTACATACCGAGAAGTTGTGTTGCCAGTTTAATTATTCTTGGCTGAAATTTACATTCTCAAATCAAAGAATTCGGCAGGTGAAGACACTTATTCTACTTGTGTGCTATCACACATGAAGCAGCTATCTCAACCCTATCCACTGTTTTTAGCTCATTTTGCCCATTATAACTTGGAATATGCTTATTGTACTAGCTGACCTAATTCGAGTTGGTTGGAGTTAAACAAAATTTAAGGTCTGCAACTTTTAAGCTCGGTTATTATACTCCTTTTATGCATAAGAAGTAGATTTAAAGTACATACAAGTTAGTTAAGGCATGAAGCTAATCCCTTGCTCTGTATTTTGTTCATGTATAAATTAAGTGTTGAAGCTCTTCTTATTTAGTAAGTAGGCTATGTTGAGAATAAGAGGCTTGTCATTTTATCTTTAGCATTTCCATCCAGGGAATAAGTGGGCTATGTTGAATCTGATCTCCATATATAATTAGATTTAAAAATGGATAAAATCTTCATCTAGCAATCCAGTCTTGTTTCATTAACACACCCTCTATCGACCTTACATACTCCCTTTGTTCTGTTTTTATCTTTATCCTAGACAAAAAGTTTGTTCCATATTATGCATTCTAGCTTTAAGTCAAGAACAACATAGAAAACGAAACGGTCCTACTCTCCCTATTGGATGCTATTACTTTCAATGTAGCTTGGATTGGTTGTTTACATACATAAGTAGTATTAACAAATGCAGTACTAATTGTCTGAGATTTTCTGGAATGTAGACTAAAGAGAATGTATGAGTATATATTTCCACGATTGATCGCTAAATGCAGCGATGAGTTCCTTAATGCAGCTACTTTATTTCTCATCATCGTTTCCAGTTCTATGGCACGATTGCTCATGTTGTTTTTATCTCTAGCTGTTCCTTTAATTGACTAATTATAAGCTGATTTTGATCACTTTTCCAGAAAATGTGTGTGCTTTTAAAGAAAGGGAAGTTACTTCCTTAGGATTTGTCCGTTCCCGGCTTGATCAAATTCTCCCTTGCTAAGTCTTTACTCTTTATTGATACTATCATGTTTCTCATGACATCAACAATGCGAGTTAACCCATGACATTAATGGGAATTTGGATCGCCATGAAATTAAGTTTTGTAGCATTTCTCCTTATGTTTCTGATGACATCAGCAATGCGAGTTTGCCAATTATTACCTGGAATATGCTTATTTTACAAGCTGACCTAATTTGAGCTGGCTGGAGTTAAAACAAAATTTAAGGCATGTAACTTTTAAGCTCTGTTATTATACTCCTTTTGTGCATACGAAATAGATTTAAAGTACATACAAGTTAGTTAAGGCATGAAGTTAATTCCTTGCTCTGTATTTGGTTCACGTATAAATAAGTGTTGAAACTCTTATCACTTAGTAAGTAGGCTATGTTGAGAATAAGAAGCTAGACATTTTATTTTAGCATTTCCATTTTATTTTAAGCATTTCCATCATGTTTCTGATGACATTAGCAATGCGAGTTAACCCATGAAATTAAGTGGTTTTAGCATTTCTCATTATATATATATATATTTACCTATATATGTATATATTGATTGGGAATTTGGATCGCCATCTCTTGCACTTTTATATTTCAGAAAATTGCTATCAGCATATAAAAAGGACGGGCGCGGCAAAGCGCGCTATCATGGTCTAGTATATTACAAAACAAAGGTACTACTAGTTGTTTTCTAAAGAGGGAACTGTGGCGACCTGGACTACATTGTTAAAGTATATAAGTGGATTGCACTAGCTCTTTCCATCAGTTCGGACTTTTGGTTGCGTTGGCTAGTGCATGAAGCTTAACATACATCTACACGTATGAAACAAAAATTAGTTACGGACACGAATGGGAGTCCTGTAAAATATACAGCTCCGGTTTTCTTCCAAGGGGAATAAAACGTGTACGGTCTGCCAGATAGTTGCCGGATGTAAAATATGCCAAATGATCAGCTAGTGCTCTTAAACTCCATAAAAATTGAAACTTTGAAACAGCATACACGCATAATAGCCTCAAACTCTCAAACTTCAATACAACATACACGCATAATCTTTGAACATGCATCTCTCAGACTCTCAAACTTCAGTTTTTTCAGATCAACAACAAAATAACTTACTTAAATTACAAATAATAGTCGTTCAACAGTGAACTCAGATGGACTTCTGAAGATCTAAACTCGGATGGACTTCTGAAGACTTGAACTTCGCATCCTAATTAAATAAAAAAAATCAATATTAGATACTATATTAAGACAATAAACATCATGTAACAGTGTTGCATAGTAACAGTACATGCTAAGGTAGCAAAAAGTAGAGTGCATAATAGTAGAGATAGATAGTTGTAGATCATAAACAACCAGGAGAAGCAATTAGGGTCAGATTGAGTTATTCAGGACACAAAAAGGTTCAACAGGACATGTGTATGAGACTGAGAGTACACCAGTTCTTTTTCCTAGAGAAAATAAAATACAACAGGTTGCAAGACAGGGAATATAATGGACTCTCGCCATAATAGTAATCTCCCTAGCTAATCATATGCAATGAATACACAAGATATTGAGACTTGAACTAGACTTTCATAGTGGTGGATACATGAAGAAAACTTAATGTATACAAACTCTTCTAAATTCAGGTTCAACTTGCTAGTCAGCAAAAATCTTCCCTGTTAGGAAGAGTAGGGTAAACTGAATTCAAAGAGTAGGGTAAACTGATTTTAGGGGATAATCTAATAGAAAGAAGGAAAGCTCGATCAAGAACCAAGTGAATTCAAAGAAAAACATGAGACAATGACAACTATTTCAAACACTGACGAAAACAACTTCATAATTTTATAGGTTTAGAGAAATATCAATAATGAATCTAAATAAGAGCAATCTATTAAACTTTCCTCCATAATCTAACTATTTAACTCATAATAAACAATAGTACTAAAAGAAAAGGAAATGAGCTACTTACATGGAGGTGACTGAATTATTGATTTTGGTGACGGAAATGAGCTATTTAACTCATATTAATGCAATTATTATTCTTACAAAACAAACCAAAATTTGGTGATTATAGCTTAACCAAAGGTTGTAAATTTATTTGTTGCCACCGGAGGGAGAGAACGTGCTGGCCAACCAACCTATATCGTATGGAGACCGGATTCCATTGTATCTGGGTATACCGATCCACCATAGAAAACTTAAGAATTCAGAATGGAATCCGGTGGAGAGTCGCCTTATGTCTAAGCTCATTTGTTGGCAGGGCAAGCTTCTCTCGTATGGAGACCGTCTAGTTCTTATTAATTCTGTCCTCACTAGTCTACCAATGTTTATGCTTTCTTTTCTAGAAATACCAGTGGGGGTTCGGAAAAGACTAGACTTCTACCGATCACAAGTTTTTTGGCAACGCGATGGTACAACAAGCAAATATAGGTCAACGAGATGGAACATTATTTGCCGTCCCAAGGATCAAGGGGGGCTGGGGATCGAAGTGTTAGAGTTAAAGAAGAAGTGTTTGTTAAGCAAATGGCTTTTTAAACTAATATCAGAGAAAGGGATGTGGCAAGAGATTTTACATAACAAATACTTAAAAAATGGGACTTTAGCATAGGTAGAGGCCAAGCCCACGGATTCTCCTTTCTGGAAAGGCCTCATGAGAGTGAAAAATGGTTTCTTCAAACAAGGCTATTTTAAAGTTGGAGATGGGACGACTGTGCGTTTTTGGGAAGACACTTGGTTAGGCGACACACCATTATCAGCTCAATACCCATCATTATATAACATTGCTCAACGGAAGAATGTTCTCGTGGCAACTGTTTTGTCGCAAACCCCTTTGAATATTGCCTTTAGGAGGGTTTTAACTGGTGGTAAGTGGAATAGCTGGTTGCACTTATGCCAGAGACTAATGATGGTGCATCTTACCCAAGGTAGGGACATGTTCATGTGGAAACTTACTTCCGACGGGATTTTTACAGTCAAATCTATGTATCTCGACTTAATGAATGGTCATGCTAGATTCTTAAGAAAATACTTATGGAAGTTGAAGATTCCATTAAAAATAAAATTTTTCATGTGGTTTCTTAATCAAAAAGTCCTGCTAACGAAAGACAACCTAAAAAAACAAAACTGGAAGGGGTGTCAAAAGTGTTGTTTCTGTTACTCGGTGGAGACTATAGAACATCTTTTTCTCTCATGTCCCTTTGCAAAAATTATTTGGAGCATGATATACTTTACAGACAACATAACCCCTCCAACAAATATTACTAATATGTTTGGTAATTGGTTGAATGGGATGAACAAAAATTTTAAAGCTAGGATCCGTGTCGGGGTTTCAACTTTATGTTGGTCCATTTGGACAAGCCGCAATAGCATTATTTTTAACAAACAAATGGGTACAAATTTTTTGCAGGTTATCCGACTCGCTGTGCACATGATCCAACTTTGGTCTCATTTGCTACCGGTGGACCAGCAGGAACATATGCTTACTGGATGCAACATCCTTTTAATGGTGGCACAAGATTTCTTTTTCCAGGCTACTGGATGGCGGCATATTAGTAGACTTCAGAATGGATAGTTTCATGTTGCCTTTTATCTTTCGCTGGTTGATACATGTCTCAACACTAGCGGATCCTTGATTGCAATAAATTACTTCTTTAGAACTATGCAATAAAAGTTTGGCTGTGTGCATCAATCGATGCAGAGGCCGGGGCTACGCTCCCCATTTTGAAAAAAAAATCTAGCAGCAGTGATCAAATTATTAACTTGATAAAAGTAATGCATAGTCCATGTTTGACAATTGAGGCGAGCATGATCTAATTATTCATGCATATCCCTCTTGTTGTGAGATCGCTACCGATACAGAGTTGACATGGAAATTAAAGCTGGGATATATCAATCGATTATCAGAGCGTGATCATATTTAATATAGAGGGTTGTATTGCATGTATATATACAATACCATCGTGAGAAACACGGTGCAACTAATCAATCTCACAACTCCCTATTTTTATTAGCAGCCTGTTGATCTCGAAATTGAGTTAAACCGCGAGCAATTTGGGTCGGATGTAATCATTAGACTGAGTGCGCTCCACTTGTTATGGTCATTCATATATTTTCTCATAAATGTTGGTTAAGTAACCATCGTCCTAATATATGTAGTTTAACCAAAGGTTGCGAATTTCTGGAGGGAGAGTATGCGCCCATGAGCTTCTTTGACTCATACTGTTTTAGCAATATGATATTTTGGCTACTGTAAAAAAAAAGGAAGTTTGGCACATCGCTTAGCCAAGGATGGCACATCGCTTGGTACATATATGTGGCTGCACTCACATATATAAAAACACACACACACACATATAGAGTTAACATAGTTACGCTGGAATTGAGTATCATGGAGTAATCCGATTTAATACTAGAAATTTGTATCGCATGGATATCTATAATGCCATCGTGAGAAATGCACCGGTACCAACAATCAGCCACCACGATAATTGAATTAGTCTACTAATCTCGTCGGATCTCCGGCCAGCTGGTCGGGCGCGTAGTTTAGATAGCTATAAAACGGGAACCTCTCGCTCTAATCTCATTTCATCAAGCCAGACGACACACAGAAGAAAGAATCAAGTATATATATAGTCCACCATCCATCTCTCCCACTACACCAATCACCATGGGTTCCGGCTCTTGCGCCACGCTGAAGATTGCAAACGTGCTCCTGCTGGTTGTCTTAGCAGGGCAACTGCTAATCGCGGAGCCGGCGGCGGCCCAGTGCGGCGGCGACGGTCAGAATTGCCCCCCCGGCTGTCTCGAAATATGTGGTAAGAACTGCCTTTTCGAGGTACCCACACTAGGGGAGGCGGGCTGTACAGAAGGCTGTGCGCTGTTTTGCTCCAATGGCTGCGCCGGCATATGTGGTACCAACTGCTTTATCAGGTCAGCACCTGGGAATGTGGGGTGTGCACGACTTTGCCAGGCATTCTGCCCACCCAGAGCCTGAAGCTAAAGGAAGGTAGCGCCTTGCACATACGTACCTACGTGCGGCATGCACATGTATTTTGTTGGTTTTGATTTGCTTGCATATGTGATCCTATCCCATCCTACCTATGGCACGTTGTTGATTTTTTCCATTCCATTACAAGCACCTTCCCTCTTGCTTTATATACCGTTCCTATGTTTAGGGCGGATGTGTGTATGTAATCGTTGTTTAATATATCATTATGAATAAAAAGTTAATTGTTTGTTCTTTGTTTCCACATATATGTCCTAGCTAGTACATGTTTTCTACCCTTCGTCCATCGGGCCTTAACCATATAACCATTTGCCAAGTATTTATCACATCCCTGGTCCACGAAAGGGTGAATGCGGTGACTTTACTTGGTTCCATTTAATTATCTAAAACGGATAGCCGAGTTTCTCATGTGATTCCCGTTCTATTGTACATGCCCAAACGTATCCACAATTACCTTCATGAGAAACATGGCACCACTACTCAGTGTCACAACTCCCTTCGCAATATGTTACTGAATTTTATTAATAGTTACAGATCATGAAATTGAGTTGAACCAAGCGATTTAGATTGGATTTAATCATTTGACCGAGTGCTCCACTTGTTATGGTTATCCAAAAAAATTCTCAGAAAACGTTGGTTTATATATGTAACCATCATCCCAATAGATGTAGTTTAACCAATTAAAGGTTGTGAATTTCTAGAGGGAGAATGTGCGCCCATGAGCGCGTAGCTATAAAACAGGAACCTCTCGCTCTAACCTCATTTCATCAAGCCAGACGAGACACACAAGCAACAAATCAAGTATATAGTCCACAATCCATCTCTCTCAAATCGCCAGCTCTTGCGCCATGTCTCTCCTGCTGGTCCTCTTAGGGGGGCAGCTGCAGATAGCGGCAGCCCAATGCTACCCCAACGGTCTGAATTGCCCTGACTGCCACGAAAAATGCGTTGACAAGTGCCTTTTCGAGATAGTTCAACTGTCGCCGGCGGATTGTGCAGATGGCTGCGGGGTGTTTTGTTCGAGGGCTGCGCCGCATACTTGTCGAGTCATTCCTTGGGAAGCTGGAGTGCACTATTCTGCCATGCATTGTGCCCACCCAGAGCCTGAAGCTAAATAGGTAGCGGCTTCCATGATTACATATGTATCGCCCACCTAGGTGCTGCATGCACTTGTATTTTGTTGTTCCTATTCCATCCTACCTATGGCTCGTTGTTGATTTTTTTGTCGTGCCATTACAAGAACCTGCCTCTCTTGCCTTATATGTCCCATTATTCCAACATTTTGGGAGTAGGTGTGTATGCAACCGTCTGCTTAATATATTACTATTGAGGTGTGATTCGTGTCCCTCCTTAAGCTTAAGTTTGTATGCGAGGCTGGTTTTTTTATCCGTCAAATCCATATTTAGGCCATGTAAACCTCTTTATAGGTGTATTCAGTCGAGCTGAGTATACTCTGCATTTACACCGTCTGATCCCACCTCCCCTTATCGCGATCTATGTCTTTGCATGCCACGTTTTGAAATTTTGTTGTTCCTGCTATATACTTCCCGATTACCACCTCCCGCAAGCATGTGAGTATATGTGTACGACGTGTATATGTCTAAGAGGACCATATGGTTTCGGGTTGGCTCATACGGTCTTCAAATCGAATCGGTATCGAGTTTTTTTTGTCAAAGTTTGAAGAGCTGGAGGACCCCGAAGCAAAAAATGTACATTATTATGCATGAAAGCTATTTCTTTATTATGTTCTTTCACATATATGTCCTACTTGTTTTCGAACCGTCATCCATCGGGCCTTAAGCCCTGAAACGGAGGTAGTACAATATATTACAAAACAAAGGTAATACTAGTTGTTTTCTAAAGAGGAAACTGTGGCGACCTGGACTACATCTACAAGTATAAAACAAAAATTAGTTATGGACACGAAAGGGAAAGACACACGCTAATGCCATTATTGTTCATACAAAACAAACCAAAACTTGGTGACTATAGCTTAACCACAGGTTGTAAATTTGTTGCCACCGGAGGGAGAGAACGTGCTGGCCAACCAACCTATCTACCAGCAGTGATCAAATTATTAACTTGATAAAAGTAATGCCTAGTCCATTTTTGACAATTGAGGCGAGCACGATCAAATTATTCATGCATATCCTCTTGTGAGATCGCTACCGATACAGAGTTGACATGGAAATTAAGGCTGGGATATATCGATCGATTATCAAAGTGTGATAATATTTAATATAGAGGGTTGTATTGCATGTCTATATACAATACCGTCATGAGAAACACGGTGCAACTAATCAATGTCACAACTCCGCCCTTTGCAATACGTTATTGAATTTTATTAATAGTTTACTAATCATGAAATTGAGTTGAACCAAGCGATTTAGATCGGATTTAATCATTTGACCGAGTGCTCCACTTGTTATGGTTATTCACATATTTTCTCAGAAAACGTTGGTTTATATATGTAACCACCATCCCAATAGATGTAGTTTAACAAAAGGTTGCGAATTTCTACATGGAGAATGTGGGCCCATGAGCGCCTAACCTCTCGCTCTAACCTCATTTCATCAAGCCAGACGACACAGAAGCAACGAATCAAGTATATAGTCCACAATCCATCTCTCTCAAATCGCCAGCTCTTGCGCCATGCTGAAGATTGCAACTGTGCTCCTACTGGTCCTCCTAGCGGGCAGCTGCTGATAGCGGCGACCCAATGCTCTCCCAATGGTATGAATTGCCCCGACTGCCACGAAAAATGAGTTGACAAGTGCCTTTTCGAGACAGTTCAACTGTCGCCGGCGGATTGTGCAGATGGCTGTGGGCTGTTTTGCTCCGAGGGCTGCGCCGACATATGTACCAACTGCCTTGTCGAGTCATTCCTTGGGAAGCTAGAGTGTGCACTATTCTGCCATGCATTGTGCCCACCCAGAGCCTGAAGCTAAAGAGGTAGCGGCTTCCATGATTACATATGTATCGCCCACCTACGTGCTGCATACACTTGTATTTTTGTTGTTCCTATTCCATTCTACCTATGGCTCGTTGTTGATTTTTTTTGTCGTACCATTACAAGAACCTGCCTCTCTTGCCTTATATGTCCCATTATTCCTACATTTTGGGAGTATGTGTGTATTGCAACCGTCCTTTAATATATTATTATTGAGGTGAGCTTCGGTGTCCCTCCTTAAACTTAAGTTTGTATACGCTGGTTTTTTTATCAGTCAAAATCCATATTCAGGCCATGTAAACATCCCTATAGGTATACTTGGTCGAGCTGGATATACTCCGCATTTTCACCGTCTGATCCCACCTCCCTTATCGCGATCTACGTCTTTGCATGCCATGTTTTAAAATTTTGTTGTTCCTGCTATATACTTTTCTATTACCGCCTCCCGCAAGCACGTGAGTATACGTGTACGGCATGTATACGTCTAAGATGACCATACGGGTTTCGGGTGGGCTCATAGGGTCTTCAAAACAAATCGGTATCGAGTTTTTTTTGTCAAAGTTTAAAGAGGAGGACACCGAAGCAAAATTATATATTATTATGCATGAAAACTATTTCTTTATTCCGTGCTTTCACATATATGTCCTACTTGTTTTCGAACCGTCATCCATCGGGCCATATCCATGTAAGTGTTTGCCAAGTATTTATCACATGGGAAATGATACGTATCTCCTGGGGGATTTATCGTTCCGATCCCCCGGTTAGGCACGCACTAGTAGAGAACAGGCCTCTAGTCCCGATTCCAGACGGGCTCTAGTCCCGGTTGTGCAGCCGAGACTGCGGAATCGGGACTAGAGGTCCCCCTTTATCCTGGGTTTGTTATGAACCAGGCCTAACTCACTCCACATGGCGGCGGTGGGCGGTGGATGGAGGACCTTTAGTCATGGTTCGTAGCACGAACTGGGACTACACGAGCTCTGCCGCAACAACATTTTAGCGATTCGACTGTCGCAGCAGCCGATGGTGGTGCGGCAGCAGGTTCTGTTTGTGACAAAGTTTTGGGGGATTTTTTGCTGTGATAGGAGGATCAGTAGAGGAGGAAGAGGTTTGATGTAAGTGACGTGCAACAAAGGAACCCATTACACACAACATCATTATGATTATATAGATTGAAATGACCTCTTTCTTCGTGCTTGTTCAAATATATTACATGTTGATGCATATATAATATAACTTGTCTTACGAGCATATATATATATATATATATATATATATATATATATATATATATATATATATATATACAATTTAGTTATATAGAGATCACAACGGAGACTAGAACCCATCTATTAGATTACATGGAGATCATTAAATCACTAGAATCCCGTGGTATGGAATTTTCCCATTGGGTCTATGACACGATCAACCAAAAATCATGCCAATTCCTCTTGAATTGCTACTAGACACTCCTTCCGTTGTAGTTTCTTCTACAATCTTTGCAACTATATATAAAAGAAGGAGATCAATATGAATATCAATCGTCATAACAAATATTATGAATGATACTCAACACAATTGATGGTAATAAAATCAAATTTTGAATATATTGTTCACGTACTTGTATAGGTGTCGCTCCTTCCCGTTCATTGACCTCCGAGCGAATGAACTCACACATGAAGTATGCACACAAATTAGTCCCTGGTGGCCGCCTCTCGCACTTTACGAGAATATAATTCAACCAAATAATAATCAAACATGATATAATGGTATTAAAACTAGAATTGAATAGATGCGTGGACCTAGCTCGTACTACTTACTTCGACCGAATGAAAACTAAACTCATCTTTAAAATCACCTATCGTACTCTTGGTGAATTCTTGCCAAACCTTGCCCGAAAAAAAAGAGTTATTAGTTACTTGATATCTCAGAAAATAAATGAAAGAGACCGATATAGTGTGATAATGAGCGAAATTACCTTTGTAGCATATCTTTAATGCTTGCGTACTTATCTTCGTCTTTTCTTTAGTGGTTCCATGATTTCAACTCTTTCAAAGTTAACTTTAATGATTATTAGAATATAATGGAAGCTGCACACACGTTTATATACGTTAGTAAATCATAAATTACACTTAATATTGAGTAAGAAAAAGTAAATGTATATTAGACAGTAACACTCTCACCTAATGTTGTAAGGAAATATTATTATCTTTTTGCAATGTTGCCTCTTTATGAACCTTAGCAAGTTACGCTTTGTCTCCCTGAAGTATTTCCGTAGCAATCGTTCATTAACTCGGCATGGGTCGATGAGCCTAGTGTGAAAGATTCCATTTCGGTCGCACTCATCGCTCTTTATTCTGCATAATAGCGTAGTGAGAATAATTACAGGCAATGAACAAGCTGAGTTAAAGACTTTATCATAGAAATAAATGAATTACTTACAAAAAATAGGAACTGACGAGACTCAAGTCTCGGATGTCTTGTTTGTATAACATATAGAATTTCTCAAAATAAATTTGGATCTCTTATTCACCTACGAAATGCTCATTTATAACTCCCATAAGCAGCACTGATTAATCGCTCTTCTTCTTGGAGGTAAAGACTTTCAAGTACCACTCATGCATTCTTGGATTTGTGTTGGTAGAAGCTCGACCTCATCAGGTCTGACCATAGAATTTCCGTATTTATATTTCCATGCTATTTTTATTTGTGTGGGGACATGTCCGCCTAGCGCTTGATCAACACTAATACCAACATCTCTAGCAAAGACCACTGCTTAATCAATAATACCCTGATCAATACTGGGTAACACCTTAAGCGCACTAGACAACATGTGTAGTCATCTGCGTTTTTAGCTCGATTGCGTTTTGAGCTGGGTGTAAAACTGTCAAAATAATGGAATGTTCAAATCCAGGGGAGTACATCACTAAGGATAGATTTTTTTGGACATGGGCGCTTTATTAAAGTAATGGTTACATCCGGCCTCCGCATAAATAGGATGCACACAGCCGCACAATAACAAAAGAAAAAATAAGGTAGCTAGGCAAATCGTTACAACAAACACTGTTTAGTAAGATGCCTAGAGCTATGAAAGATCAATCCTCATATTATGCGGCCATCCATGTCGAGAGAAAATATCGCTCGCCGTATCCTTCAATCGCGTACATCCTCCACAAATAAGTTTTGAAACTCCACACGTTGTAGAGCCGTCCATAAATGGAGAGTAGCCGTGGCACGATATAAAACCTGCAAGTTAGAAGACAGTTTGATATTAAAAATCTTGTCATTTTTATATAGCCATAGCGACCAGATAATAGTAAACGCTCCCACCTAAATAAAGTCGTGAATTTATCATCAATCCCATTCAATCAGTTGCCAAATACATTGGTAACCAATCGTGGAGGAGATAAAGCAGATTCTACTTGAATGATTGACCATATATAACGAGCTAATTTACAATGAAAGAATAGATGGTGTATGGTCTCAGCTACGCTCACATGAGTAGTGGGCTACTGCTGCTGCAAGGAAGGGAGAGGAAGCAGCCGCGCTCGGCAAACTGCAGCCGACAGTAACTGGAACTGAGATCTATGACAAAGATCATTAGGTGGCGGTGGAGGAGAACGCTGGCGGCGGCGAGCGAGAGCGACGAAAAGATGATAGTCACTGCGATGTTAATTAAGCCGCAGAATAATACCCTTAATTTCGGAGCATTCGCTTTGTTTATTCGCCACGATTATGTTGTCTGGCTCACCCGGTTCTAAAAAATCAACTGGCCCATTCCAGAATCCTTCGTAGACTGGAAATTTTCTGGGTTCAGTTATCAAACGGGAGAACCTTATCTATGGTTTAGTCCAGAGAGCTCTCCAGTGGAATCAATCCGTAGTTTGAATCCTAACTAACACACAGACTATTGCGGTCAAACACAGTTCCAGGCCTTGTAAAAAATTCAATCAGTTTCCAGGAGCAGAGCATATGGAACATTCAAATGTTCCTGCGATTTCTGTACATTAGACAAGTTTTCAGAAATGCTTCTAATGTAGACATACACTACTTCTTGGCTTGCCCGCAATGACGACAACTTTAAGTTCAGGTGTACCGTGTTTGGGCATGACATCCTACCCCCGGAATATTTTCCAACATGAACTTTTCTACTTACTTCGGTTTAGGGTGTGTGTAAATCACCATGATTGTCTTGATAGCTACTCCCTTTATTTCATAATACAGTGAATTTAGTTTGCCAAAACATACAATATATTACAAAACAAAGGTATAATACTAGTTGTTTTCTAAAGAGGAAACAGTGGCGACCTGGACTACATCTACAAGTATGAAACAAAATTTAGTTACGGACACGAAATGGAAAGGCACAAGCTAATGCCATTATTATTCATATAAAACAAACCAAAACTTGGTGACTATAGCTTAACCACAGGTTGTAAATTTGTTGCCACCGGAGGGAGAGAACGTGCTGGCCAACCAACCTATCTAGCAACGGTGATCAAATTATTAACTTGATAAAAGTAATGCATAGTCCATGTTTGACAATTGAGGCGAGCACGATCTAATTATTCATGCATATCCCTCTTGTGAGATCGCTACATATACAGAATTGACATGGAAATTAAGGCTGGGATATATCGATCGATCATCAGAGCGTGATCATATTTAATATAGAGGGTTGTATTGCATGTATATATACAATACCATCGTGAGAAACACGGTGCAACTAATCAATCTCACAACTCCCTATTTTTATTAGCAGCCTGTTGATCTCGAAATTGAGTTAAACCGCGAGCAATTTGGGTCGGATGTAATCATTAGACTGAGTGCGCTCCACTTGTTATGGTCATTCATATATTTTCTCATAAATGTTGGTTAAGTAACCATCGTCCTAATATATGTAGTTTAACCAAAGGTTGCGAATTTCTGGAGGAGAGTATGCGCCCATGAGCTTCTTTGACTCATACTGTTTTAGCAATATGATATTTTGGCTACTGTAAAAAAAAAGGAAGTTTGGCACATCGCTTAGCCAAGGATGGCACATCGCTTGGTACATATATGTGGCTGCACTCACATATATAAAAACACACACACACACATATAGAGTTAACATAGTTACGCTGGAATTGAGTATCATGGAGTAATCCGATTTAATACTAGAAATTTGTATCGCATGGATATCTATAATGCCATCGTGAGAAATGCACCGGTACCAACAATCAGCCACCACGATAATTGAATTAGTCTACTAATCTCGTCGGATCTCCGGCCAGCTGGTCGAGCGCGTAGTTTAGATAGCTATAATAAAACGGGAACCTCTCGCCCTAATCTCATTTCATCAAGCCAAACGACACACAGAAGCAAGAATCAAGTATATATACAGTCCACCATCCATCTCTCCCACTACACCAATCACCATGGGTTCCGGCTCTTGCGCCACGCTGAAGATTGCAACCGTGCTCCTGCTGGTTGTCTTAGCAGGGCAACTGCTAATCGCGAGCCGGCGGCCCAGTGCGGCGGCGACGGTCAGAATTGCCCTCCCGGCTGTCTCGAAATATGTGGTAAGAACTGCCTTTTCGAGGTACCCACACTAGGGGAGGCGGGCTGTACAGAAGGCTGTGCGCTGTTTTGCTCCAATGGCTGCGCCGGCATATGTGGTACCAACTGCTTTATCAAGTCAGCACCTGGGAATGTGGGGTGTGCACGACTTTGCCAGGCATTCTGCCCACCCAGAGCCTGAAGCTAAAGGAAGGTAGCGCCTTGCACATACGTACCTACGTGCGGCATGCACATGTATTTTGTTGGTTTTGATTTGCTTGCATATGTGATCCTATCCCATCCTACCTATGGCACGTTGTTGATTTTTTCCATTCCATTACAAGCACCTTCCCTCTTGCTTTATATACCGTTCCTATGTTTAGGGCGGATGTGTGTATGTAATCGTTGTTTAATATATCATTATGAATAAAAAGTTAATTGTTTGTTCTTTGTTTCCACATATATGTCCTAGTACATGTTTTCTACCCTTCGTCCATCGGGCCTTAACCATATAACCATTTGCCAAGTATTTATCACATCCCTGGTCCACGAAAGGGTGAATGCGGTGACTTTACTTGGTTCCATTTAATTATCTAAAACGGATAGCCGAGTTTCTCATGTGATTCCCGTTCTATTGTACATGCCCAAACGTATCCACAATTACCTTCATGAGAAACATGGCACCACTACTCAGTGTCACAACTCCTTCGCAATATGTTACTGAATTTTATTAATAGTTACAGATCATGAAATTGAGTTGAACCAAGCGATTTAGATTGGATTTAATCATTTGACCGAGTGCTCCACTTGTTATGGTTATCCAAAAAAATTCTCAGAAAACGTTGGTTTATATATGTAACCATCATCCCAATAGATGTAGTTTAACCAATTAAAGGTTGTGAATTTCTAGAGGGAGAATGTGCGCCCATGAGCGCGTAGCTATAAAACAGGAACCTCTCGCTCTAACCTCATTTCATCAAGCCAGACGAGACACACAAGCAACAAATCAAGTATATAGTCCACAATCCATCTCTCTCAAATCGCCAGCTCTTGCGCCATGTCTCTCCTGCTGGTCCTCTTAGGGGGGCAGCTGCAGATAGCGGCAGCCCAATGCTACCCCAACGGTCTGAATTGCCCTGACTGCCACGAAAAATGCGTTGACAAGTGCCTTTTCGAGATAGTTCAACTGTCGCCGGCGGATTGTGCAGATGGCTGCGGGGTGTTTTGCTCCGAGGGCTGCGCCGGCATACTTGTCGAGTCATTCCTTGGGAAGCTGGAGTGTGCACTATTCTGCCATGCATTGTGCCCACCCAGAGCCTGAAGCTAAATAGGTAGCGGCTTCCATGATTACATATGTATCGCCCACCTAGGTGCTGCATGCACTTGTATTTTTGTTGTTCCTATTCCATCCTACCTATGGCTCGTTGTTGATTTTTTTTGTCGTGCCATTACAAGAACCTGCCTCTCTTGCCTTATATGTCCCATTATTCCAACATTTTGGGAGTAGGTGTGTATGCAACCGTCGTTTAATATATTACTATTGAGGTGTGGTTCGGTGTCCCCCCCTAAGCTTAAGTTTGTATCGAGGCTGGTTTTTTTATCCGTCAAATCCATATTTAGGCCATGTAAACCTCTTTATAGGTGTATTCAGTCGAGCTGAGTATACTCTGCATTTACCGTCGATCCCACCTCCCCTTATCGCGATCTATGTCTTTGCATGCCACGTTTTGAAATTTTGTTGTTCCTGCTATATACTTCCCGATTACCACCTCCCGCAAGCATGTGAGTATATGTGTACGACGTGTATATGTCTAAGAGGACCATATGGTTTCGGGTTGGCTCATACGGTCTTCAAATCGAATCGGTATCGAGTTTTTTTTGTCAAAGTTTGAAGAGCTGGAGGACCCCGAAGCAAAAAATGTACATTATTATGCATGAAAGCTATTTCTTTATTATGTTCTTTCACATATATGTCCTACTTGTTTTCGAACCGTCATCCATCGGGCCTTAAGCCCTGAAACGGAGGTAGTACAATATATTACAAAACAAAGGTAATACTAGTTGTTTTCTAAAGAGGGAACTGTGGCGACCTGGACTACATCTACAAGTATAAAACAAAAATTAGTTATGGACACGAAAGGGAAAGACACACGCTAATGCCATTATTGTTCATACAAAACAAACCAAAACTTGGTGACTATAGCTTAACCACAGGTTGTAAATTTGTTGCCACCGGAGGGAGAGAACGTGCTGGCCAACCAACCTATCTACCAGCAGTGATCAAATTATTAACTTGATAAAAGTAATGCCTAGTCCATTTTTGACAATTGAGGCGAGCACGATCAAATTATTCATGCATATCCTCTTGTGAGATCGCTACCGATACAGAGTTGACATGGAAATTAAGGCTGGGATATATCGATCGATTATCAAAGTGTGATCATATTTAATATAGAGGGTTGTATTGCATGTCTATATACAATACCGTCATGAGAAACACGGTGCAACTAATCAATGTCACAACTCCGCCCTTTGCAATACGTTATTGAATTTTATTAATAGTTTACTAATCATGAAATTGAGTTGAACCAAGCGATTTAGATCGGATTTAATCATTTGACCGAGTGCTCCACTTGTTATGGTTATTCACATATTTTCTCAGAAAACGTTGGTTTATATATGTAACCACCATCCCAATAGATGTAGTTTAACAAAAGGTTGCGAATTTCTACATGGAGAATGTGGGCCCATGAGCGCCTAACCTCTCGCTCTAACCTCATTTCATCAAGCCAGACGAGACACAGAACGAATCAAGTATATAGTCCACAATCCATCTCTCTCAAATCGCCAGCTCTTGCGCCATGCTGAAGATTGCAACTGTGCTCCTACTGGTCCTCCTAGCGGGGCAGCTGCTGATAGCGGCGACCCAATGCTCTCCCAATGGTATGAATTGCCCCGACTGCCACGAAAAATGAGTTGACAAGTGCCTTTTCGAGACAGTTCAACTGTCGCCGGCGGATTGTGCAGATGGCTGTGGGCTGTTTTGCTCCGAGGGCTGCGCCGGCATATGTACCAACTGCCTTGTCGAGTCATTCCTTGGGAAGCTAGAGTGTGCACTATTCTGCCATGCATTGTGCCCACCCAGAGCCTGAAGCTAAAGAGGTAGCGGCTTCCATGATTACATATGTATCGCCCACCTACGTGCTGCATACACTTGTATTTTTGTTGTTCCTATTCCATTCTACCTATGGCTCGTTGTTGATTTTTTTTGTCGTACCATTACAAGAACCTGCCTCTCTTGCCTTATATGTCCCATTATTCCTACATTTTGGGAGTATGTGTGTATTGCAACCGTCCTTTAATATATTATTATTGAGGTGAGCTTCGGTGTCCCTCCTTAAACTTAAGTTTGTATACGCTGGTTTTTTTATCAGTCAAAATCCATATTCAGGCCATGTAAACATCCCTATAGGTATACTTGGTCGAGCTGGATATACTCCGCATTTTCACCGTCTGATCCCACCTCCCTTATCGCGATCTCGCCTTTGCATGCCATGTTTTAAAATTTTGTTGTTCCTGCTATATACTTTTCTATTACCGCCTCCGCAAGCACGTGAGTATACGTAATGCATGTATATCGTCTAAGATGACCATACGGGTTTCGGGTGGGCTCATAGGGTCTTCAAAACAAATCGGTATCGAGTTTTTTTTGTCAAAGTTTAAAGAGGAGGACACCGAAGCAAAATTATATATTATTATGCATGAAAACTATTTCTTTATTCCGTGCTTTCACATATATGTCCTACTTGTTTTCGAACCGTCATCCATCGGGCCATATCCATGTAAGTGTTTGCCAAGTATTTATCACATGGGAAATGATACGTATCTCCTGGGGGATTTATCGTTCCGATCCCGGTTAGGCACGCACTAGTAGAGAACAGGCCTCTAGTCCCGATTCCAGACGGGCTCTAGTCCGGTTGTGCAGCCGAGACTGCGAATCGGGACTAGAGGTCCCCTTTATCCTGGGTTTGTTATGAACCAGGCCTAACTCACTCCACATGGCGGTGGGCGGTGGATGGAGGACCTTTAGTCATGGTTCGTAACTAACTGGGACTACACGAGCTCTGCCGCAACAACATTTTAGCGACTCGACTGTCGCAGCAGCCGATGGTGGTGCGGCAGCAGGTTCTGTTTGTGACAAAGTTTTGGGGGATTTTTTGCTGTGATAGGAGGATCAGTAGAGGAGGAAGAGGTTTGATGTAAGTGACGTGCAACAAAGGAACCCATTACACACAACATCATTATGATTATATAGATTGAAATGACCTCTTTCTTCGTGCTTGTTCAAATATATTACATGTTGATGCATATATAATATAACTTGTCTTACGAGCATATATATATATATATATATATATATATATATATATATATATATACAATTTAGTTATATAGAGATCACAACGGAGACTAGAACCCATCTATTAGATTACATGGAGATCATTAAATCACTAGAATCCCGTGGTATGGAATTTTCCCATTGGGTCTATGACACGATCAACCAAAAATCATGCCAATTCCTCTTGAATTGCTACTAGACACTCCTTCCGTTGTAGTTTCTTCTACAATCTTTGCAACTATATATAAAAGAAGGAGATCAATATGAATATCAATCGTCATAACAAATATTATGAATGATACTCAACACAATTGATGGTAATAAAATCAAATTTTGAATATATTGTTCACGTACTTGTATAGGTGTCGCTCCTTCCCGTTCATTGACCTCCGAGCGAATGAACTCACACATGAAGTATGCACACAAATTAGTCCCTGGTGGCCGCCTCTCGCACTTTACGAGAATATAATTCAACCAAATAATAATCAAACATGATATAATGGTATTAAAACTAGAATTGAATAGATGCGTGGACCTAGCTCGTACTACTTACTTCGACCGAATGAAAACTAAACTCATCTTTAAAATCACCTATCGTACTCTTGGTGAATTCTTGCCAAACCTTGCCCGAAAAAAAAGAGTTATTAGTTACTTGATATCTCAGAAAATAAATGAAAGAGACCGATATAGTGTGATAATGAGCGAAATTACCTTTGTAGCATATCTTTAATGCTTGCGTACTTATCTTCGTCTTTTCTTTAGTGGTTCCATGATTTCAACTCTTTCAAAGTTAACTTTAATGATTATTAGAATATAATGGAAGCTGCACACACGTTTATATACGTTAGTAAATCATAAATTACACTTAATATTGAGTAAGAAAAAGTAAATGTATATTAGACAGTAACACTCTCACCTAATGTTGTAAGGAAATATTATTATCTTTTTGCAATGTTGCCTCTTTATGAACCTTAGCAAGTTACGCTTTGTCTCCCTGAAGTATTTCCGTAGCAATCGTTCATTAACTCGGCATGGGTCGATGAGCCTAGTGTGAAAGATTCCATTTCGGTCGCACTCATCGCTCTTTATTCTGCATAATAGCGTAGTGAGAATAATTACAGGCAATGAACAAGCTGAGTTAAAGACTTTATCATAGAAATAAATGAATTACTTACAAAAAATAGGAACTGACGAGACTCAAGTCTCGGATGTCTTGTTTGTATAACATATAGAATTTCTCAAAATAAATTTGGATCTCTTATTCACCTACGAAATGCTCATTTATAACTCCCATAAGCAGCACTGATTAATCGCTCTTCTTCTTGGAGGTAAAGACTTTCAAGTACCACTCATGCATTCTTGGATTTGTGTTGGTAGAAGCTCGACCTCATCAGGTCTGACCATAGAATTTCCGTATTTATATTTCCATGCTATTTTTATTTGTGTGGGGACATGTCCGCCTAGCGCTTGATCAACACTAATACCAACATCTCTAGCAAAGACCACTGCTTAATCAATAATACCCTGATCAATACTGGGTAACACCTTAAGCGCACTAGACAACATGTGTAGTCATCTGCGTTTTTAGCTCGATTGCGTTTTGAGCTGGGTGTAAAACTGTCAAAATAATGGAATGTTCAAATCCAGGGGAGTACATCACTAAGGATAGATTTTTTTGGACATGGGCGCTTTATTAAAGTAATGGTTACATCCGGCCTCCGCATAAATAGGATGCACACAGCCGCACAATAACAAAAGAAAAAATAAGGTAGCTAGGCAAATCGTTACAACAAACACTGTTTAGTAAGATGCCTAGAGCTATGAAAGATCAATCCTCATATTATGCGGCCATCCATGTCGAGAGAAAATATCGCCAGATCCTTCAATCGCGTACATCCTCCACAAATAAGTTTTGAAACTCCACACGTTGTAGAGCCGTCCATAAATGGAGAGTAGCCGTGGCACGATATAAAACCTGCAAGTTAGAAGACAGTTTGATATTAAAAATCTTGTCATTTTTATATAGCCATAGCGACCAGATAATAGTAAACGCTCCCACCTAAATAAAGTCGTGAATTTATCATCAATCCCATTCAATCAGTTGCCAAATACATTGGTAACCAATCGTGGAGGAGATAAAGCAGATTCTACTTGAATGATTGACCATATATAACGAGCTAATTTACAATGAAAGAATAGATGGTGTATGGTCTCAGCTACGCTCACATGAGTAGTGGGCTACTGCTGCTGCAAGGAAGGGAGAGGGAAGCAGCCGCGACGCTCGGCAAACTGCAGCCGACAGTAATGGAACTGAGATCTATGACAAAGATCATTAGGTGGCGGTGGAGGAGAACGCTGGCGGCGGCGGCGAGCGACGAAAGATGATAGTCACTGCGATGTTAATTAAGCCGCAGAATAATACCCTTAATTTCGAGCATTCGCTTTGTTTATTCGCCACGATTATGTTGTCTGGCTCACCCGGTTCTAAAAAATCAACTGGCCCATTCCAGAATCCTTCGTAGACTGGAAATTTTCTGGGTTCAGTTATCAAACGGGAGAACCTTATCTATGGTTTAGTCCAGAGAGCTCTCCAGTGGAATCAATCCGTAGTTTGAATCCTAACTAACACACAGACTATTGCGGTCAAACACAGTTCCAGGCCTTGTAAAAAATTCAATCAGTTTCCAGGAGCAGAGCATATGGAACATTCAAATGTTCCTCGATTTCTGTACATTAGACAAGTTTTCAGAAATGCTTCTAATGTAGACATACACTACTTCTTGGCTTGCCGCAATGACGACAGCTTTAAATTCAGGTGTACCATGTTCGAGCATGACATCCTACCCCCGGGATCTTTTCCAACATGAACTTTTCTACTTACTCCGGTTTAAGGTGTGTGTAAATCACCATGATTGTCTTGATAGCTACTCCCTTTATTTCATAATACAGTGAATTTAGTTTGCCAAAACATACAATATATTACAAAACAAAGGTATAATACTAGTTGTTTTCTAAAGAGGGAACTGTGGCGACCTGGACTACATCTACAAGTATGAAACAAAATTTAATTACGGACACGAAATGGAAAGGCACACGCTAATGCCATTATTATTCATACAAAACAAACCAAAACTTGGTGACTATAGATTAACCACAGGTTGTAAATTTGTTGCCACCGGAGGGAGAGAACGTGCTGGCCAACCAACCTATCTATCAACGGTGAACAAATTATTAACTTGATAAAAGTAATGCATAGTCCATGTTTGACAATTGAGGCGAGCACGATCAAATTATTCATGCATATCCTCTTGTGAGATCGCTACCGATACAGAGTTGACATGGAAATTAAGGCTGGGATATATCGATCGATCATCAGAGCGTGATCATATTTAATATAGAGGGTTGTATTGCATGTATATATACAATACCATCGTGAGAAACACGGTGCAACTAATCAATCTCACAACTCCCTATTTTTATTAGCAGCCTGTTGATCTCGAAATTGAGTTAAACCGCGAGCAATTTGGGTCGGATGTAATCATTAGACTGAGTGCGCTCCACTTGTTATGGTCATTCATATATTTTCTCATAAATGTTGGTTAAGTAACCATCGTCCTAATATATGTAGTTTAACCAAAGGTTGCGAATTTCTGGAGGGAGAGTATGCGCCCATGAGCTTCTTTGACTCATACTGTTTTAGCAATATGATATTTTGGCTACTGTAAAAAAAAAGGAAGTTTGGCATCGCTTAGCCAAGGATGGCACATCGCTTGGTACATATATGTGGCTGCACTCACATATATAAAAACACACACACACACATATAGAGTTAACATAGTTACGCTGGAATTGAGTATCATGGAGTAATCCGATTTAATACTAGAAATTTGTATCGCATGGATATCTATAATGCCATCGTGAGAAATGCACCGGTACCAACAATCAGCCACCACGATAATTGAATTAGTCTACTAATCTCGTCGGATCTCCGGCCAGCTGGTCGGGCGCGTAGTTTAGATAGCTATAAAACGGGAACCTCTCGCTCTAATCTCATTTCATCAAGCCAGACGACACACAGAAGAAAGAATCAAGTATATATATAGTCCACCATCCATCTCTCCCACTACACCAATCACCATGGGTTCCGGCTCTTGCGCCACGCTGAAGATTGCAAACGTGCTCCTGCTGGTTGTCTTAGCAGGGCAACTGCTAATCGCGGAGCCGGCGGCGGCCCAGTGCGGCGGCGACGGTCAGAATTGCCCCCCCGGCTGTCTCGAAATATGTGGTAAGAACTGCCTTTTCGAGGTACCCACACTAGGGGAGGCGGGCTGTACAGAAGGCTGTGCGCTGTTTTGCTCCAATGGCTGCGCCGGCATATGTGGTACCAACTGCTTTATCAGGTCAGCACCTGGGAATGTGGGGTGTGCACGACTTTGCCAGGCATTCTGCCCACCCAGAGCCTGAAGCTAAAGGAAGGTAGCGCCTTGCACATACGTACCTACGTGCGGCATGCACATGTATTTTGTTGGTTTTGATTTGCTTGCATATGTGATCCTATCCCATCCTACCTATGGCACGTTGTTGATTTTTTTCCATTCCATTACAAGCACCTTCCCTCTTGCTTTATATACCATTCCTATGTTTAGGGTGGTGGATGTGTGTATGTATTCGCCATTTAATATATCATTATGAATAAAAGTTAATTGTTTGTTCTTTGTTTCCACATATATGTCCTAGCTAGTACATGTTTTCTACCCTTCGTCCATCGGGCCTTAACCATATAACCATTTGCCAAGTATTTATCACATCCCTGGTCCACGAAAGGGTGAATGCGGTGACTTTACTTGGTTCCATTTAATTATCTAAAACGGATAGCCGAGTTTCTCATGTGATTCCCGTTCTATTGTACATGCCCAAACGTATCCACAATTACCTTCATGAGAAACATGGCACCACTACTCAGTGTCACAACTCCCTTCGCAATATGTTACTGAATTTTATTAATAGTTACAGATCATGAAATTGAGTTGAACCAAGCGATTTAGATTGGATTTAATCATTTGACCGAGTGCTCCACTTGTTATGGTTATCCAAAAAAATTCTCAGAAAACGTTGGTTTATATATGTAACCATCATCCCAATAGATGTAGTTTAACCAATTAAAGGTTGTGAATTTCTAGAGGGAGAATGTGCGCCCATGAGCGCGTAGCTATAAAACAGGAACCTCTCGCTCTAACCTCATTTCATCAAGCCAGACGAGACACACAAGCAACAAATCAAGTATATAGTCCACAATCCATCTCTCTCAAATCGCCAGCTCTTGCGCCATGTCTCTCCTGCTGGTCCTCTTAGGGGGGCAGCTGCAGATAGCGGCAGCCCAATGCTACCCCAACGGTCTGAATTGCCCTGACTGCCACGAAAAATGCGTTGACAAGTGCCTTTTCGAGATAGTTCAACTGTCGCCGGCGGATTGTGCAGATGGCTGCGGGGTGTTTTGCTCCGAGGGCTGCGCCGGCATACTTGTCGAGTCATTCCTTGGGAAGCTGGAGTGTGCACTATTCTGCCATGCATTGTGCCCACCCAGAGCCTGAAGCTAAATAGGTAGCGGCTTCCATGATTACATATGTATCGCCCACCTAGGTGCTGCATGCACTTGTATTTTTGTTGTTCCTATTCCATCCTACCTATGGCTCGTTGTTGATTTTTTTTGTCGTGCCATTACAAGAACCTGCCTCTCTTGCCTTATATGTCCCATTATTCCAACATTTTGGGAGTAGGTGTGTATGCAACCGTCGTTTAATATATTACTATTGAGGTGTGATTCGGTGTCCCTCCTTAAGCTTAAGTTTGTATGCGAGGCTGGTTTTTTTTATCCGTCGAAATCCATATTTAGGCCATGTAAACCTCTTTATAGGTGTATTCAGTCGAGCTGAGTATACTCTGCATTTACACCGTCTGATCCCACCTCCCCTTATCGCGATCTATGTCTTTGCATGCCACGTTTTGAAATTTTGTTGTTCCTGCTATATACTTCCCGATTACCACCTCCCGCAAGCATGTGAGTATATGTGTACGACGTGTATATGTCTAAGAGGACCATATGGTTTCGGGTTGGCTCATACGGTCTTCAAATCGAATCGGTATCGAGTTTTTTTTGTCAAAGTTTGAAGAGCTGGAGGACCCCGAAGCAAAAAATGTACATTATTATGCATGAAAGCTATTTCTTTATTATGTTCTTTCACATATATGTCCTACTTGTTTTCGAACCGTCATCCATCGGGCCTTAAGCCCTGAAACGGAGGTAGTACAATATATTACAAAACAAAGGTAATACTAGTTGTTTTCTAAAGAGGGAACTGTGGCGACCTGGACTACATCTACAAGTATAAAACAAAAATTAGTTATGGACACGAAAGGAAAGACACACGCTAATGCCATTATTGTTCATACAAAACAAACCAAAACTTGGTGACTATAGCTTAACCACAGGTTGTAAATTTGTTGCCACCGGAGGGAGAGAACGTGCTGGCCAACCAACCTATCTACCAGCAGTGATCAAATTATTAACTTGATAAAAGTAATGCCTAGTCCATTTTTGACAATTGAGGCGAGCACGATCAAATTATTCATGCATATCCTCTTGTGAGATCGCCTACCGATACAGAGTTGACATGGAAATTAAGGCTGGGATATATCGATCGATTATCAAAGTGTGATCATATTTAATATAGAGGGTTGTATTGCATGTCTATATACAATACCGTCATGAGAAACACGGTGCAACTAATCAATGTCACAACTCCGCCCTTTGCAATACGTTATTGAATTTTATTAATAGTTTACTAATCATGAAATTGAGTTGAACCAAGCGATTTAGATCGGATTTAATCATTTGACCGAGTGCTCCACTTGTTATGGTTATTCACATATTTTCTCAGAAAACGTTGGTTTATATATGTAACCACCATCCCAATAGATGTAGTTTAACAAAAGGTTGCGAATTTCTACATGGAGAATGTGGGCCCATGAGCGCCTAACCTCTCGCTCTAACCTCATTTCATCAAGCCAGACGAGACACAGAAGCAACGAATCAAGTATATAGTCCACAATCCATCTCTCTCAAATCGCCAGCTCTTGCGCCATGCTGAAGATTGCAACTGTGCTCCTACTGGTCCTCCTAGCGGGGCAGCTGCTGATAGCGGCGACCCAATGCTCTCCCAATGGTATGAATTGCCCCGACTGCCACGAAAAATGAGTTGACAAGTGCCTTTTCGAGACAGTTCAACTGTCGCCGGCGGATTGTGCAGATGGCTGTGGGCTGTTTTGCTCCGAGGGCTGCGCCGGCATATGTACCAACTGCCTTGTCGAGTCATTCCTTGGGAAGCTAGAGTGTGCACTATTCTGCCATGCATTGTGCCCACCCAGAGCCTGAAGCTAAAGAGGTAGCGGCTTCCATGATTACATATGTATCGCCCACCTACGTGCTGCATACACTTGTATTTTTGTTGTTCCTATTCCATTCTACCTATGGCTCGTTGTTGATTTTTTTTGTCGTACCATTACAAGAACCTGCCTCTCTTGCCTTATATGTCCCATTATTCCTACATTTTGGGAGTATGTGTATTGCAACCGTCCTTTAATATATTATTATTGAGGTGAGCTTCGGTGTCCCTCCTTAAACTTAAGTTTGTATACGCTGGTTTTTTTATCAGTCAAAATCCATATTCAGGCCATGTAAACATCCCTATAGGTATACTTGGTCGAGCTGGATATACTCCATTTTCACCGCTTGATCCCACCTCCCTTATCGCGATCTACGCCTTTGCATGCCATGTTTTAAAATTTTGTTGTTCCTGCTATATACTTTTCTATTACCGCCTCCAAAGCACGTGAGTATACGTACGTACCATGTATATCGCCTAAGATGACCATACGGGTTTCGGGTGGGCTCATAGGGTCTTCAAAACAAATCGGTATCGAGTTTTTTTTGTCAAAGTTTAAAGAGGAGGACACCGAAGCAAAATTATATATTATTATGCATGAAAACTATTTCTTTATTCCGTGCTTTCACATATATGTCCTACTTGTTTTCGAACCGTCATCCATCGGGCCATATCCATGTAAGTGTTTGCCAAGTATTTATCACATGGGAAATGATACGTATCTCCTGGGGGATTTATCGTTCCGATCCCCCGGTTAGGCACGCACTAGTAGAGAACAGGCCTCTAGTCCCGATTCCAGACGGGCTCTAGTCCCGGTTGTGCAGCCGAGACTGCGGAATCGGGACTAGAGGTCCCCCTTTATCCTGGGTTTGTTATGAACCAGGCCTAACTCACTCCACATGGCGGCGGTGGGCGGTGGATGGAGGACCTTTAGTCATGGTTCGTAGCACGAACTGGGACTACACGAGCTCTGCCGCAACAACATTTTAGCGATTCGACTGTCGCAGCAGCCGATGGTGGTGCGGCAGCAGGTTCTGTTTGTGACAAAGTTTTGGGGGATTTTTTGCTGTGATAGGAGGATCAGTAGAGGAGGAAGAGGTTTGATGTAAGTGACGTGCAACAAAGGAACCCATTACACACAACATCATTATGATTATATAGATTGAAATGACCTCTTTCTTCGTGCTTGTTCAAATATATTACATGTTGATGCATATATAATATAACTTGTCTTACGAGCATATATATATATATATATATATACAATTTAGTTATATAGAGATCACAACGGAGACTAGAACCCATCTATTAGATTACATGGAGATCATTAAATCACTAGAATCCCGTGGTATGGAATTTTCCCATTGGGTCTATGACACGATCAACCAAAAATCATGCCAATTCCTCTTGAATTGCTACTAGACACTCCTTCCGTTGTAGTTTCTTCTACAATCTTTGCAACTATATATAAAAGAAGGAGATCAATATGAATATCAATCGTCATAACAAATATTATGAATGATACTCAACACAATTGATGGTAATAAAATCAAATTTTGAATATATTGTTCACGTACTTGTATAGGTGTCGCTCCTTCCCGTTCATTGACCTCCGAGCGAATGAACTCACACATGAAGTATGCACACAAATTAGTCCCTGGTGGCCGCCTCTGACTTTACGAGAATATAATTCAACCAAATAATAATCAAACATGATATAATGGTATTAAAACTAGAATTGAATAGATGCGTGGACCTAGCTCGTACTACTTACTTCAATGAATGAAAACTAAACTCATCTTTAAAATCACCTATCGTACTCTTGGTGAATTCTTGCCAAACCTTGCCCGAAAAAAAGAGTTATTAGTTACTTGATATCTCAGAAAATAAATGAAAGAGACCGATATAGTGTGATAATGAGAAATTACCTTTGTAGCATATCTTTAATGCTTTATGCTTATCTTCGTCTTTTCTTTAGTGGTTCCATGATTTCAACTCTTTCAAAGTTAACTTTAATGATTATTAGAATATAATGGAAGCTGCACACACGTTTATATACGTTAGTAAATCATAAATTACACTTAATATTGAGTAAGAAAAAGTAAATGTATATTAGACAGTAACACTCTCACCTAATGTTGTAAGGAAATATTATTATCTTTTTGCAATGTTGCCTCTTTATGAACCTTAGCAAGTTACGCTTTGTCTCCCTGAAGTATTTCCGTAGCAATCGTTCATTAACTCGGCATGGGTCGATGAGCCTAGTGTGAAAGATTCCATTTCGGTCGCACTCATCGCTCTTTATTCTGCATAATAGCGTAGTGAGAATAATTACAGGCAATGAACAAGCTGAGTTAAAGACTTTATCATAGAAATAAATGAATTACTTACAAAAAATAGGAACTGACGAGACTCAAGTCTCGGATGTCTTGTTTGTATAACATATAGAATTTCTCAAAATAAATTTGGATCTCTTATTCACCTACGAAATGCTCATTTATAACTCCCATAAGCAGCACTGATTAATCGCTCTTCTTCTTGGAGGTAAAGACTTTCAAGTACCACTCATGCATTCTTGGATTTGTGTTGGTAGAAGCTCGACCTCATCAGGTCTGACCATAGAATTTCCGTATTTATATTTCCATGCTATTTTTATTTGTGTGGGGACATGTCCGCCTAGCGCTTGATCAACACTAATACCAACATCTCTAGCAAAGACCACTGCTTAATCAATAATACCCTGATCAATACTGGGTAACACCTTAAGCGCACTAGACAACATGTGTAGTCATCTGCGTTTTTAGCTCGATTGCGTTTTGAGCTGGGTGTAAAACTGTCAAAATAATGGAATGTTCAAATCCAGGGGAGTACATCACTAAGGATAGATTTTTTTTGGACATGGGCTTTATTAAAGTAATGGTTACATCCGCCTCCGCATAAATAGGATGCACACAGCCGCACAATAACAAAAAAGAAAAATAAGGTAGCTAGGCAAATCGTTACAACAAACACTGTTTAGTAAGATGCCTAGAGCTATGAAAGATCAATCCTCATATTATGCGCCATCCATGTCGAGAGAAAATATCGCCGTATCCTTCAATCGTACATCCTCCACAAATAAGTTTTGAAACTCCACACGTTGTAGAGCCGTCCATAAATGGAGAGTAGCCGTGGCACGATATAAAACCTGCAAGTTAGAAGACAGTTTGATATTAAAAATCTTGTCATTTTTATATAGCCATAGCGACCAGATAATAGTAAACGCTCCCACCTAAATAAAGTCGTGAATTTATCATCAATCCCATTCAATCAGTTGCCAAATACATTGGTAACCAATCGTGGAGGAGATAAAGCAGATTCTACTTGAATGATTGACCATATATAACGAGCTAATTTACAATGAAAGAATAGATGGTGTATGGTCTCAGCTACGCTCACATGAGTAGTGGGCTACTGCTGCTGCAAGGAAGGGAGAGGGAAGCAGCCGCGACGCTCGGCAAACTGCAGCCGACAGTAACTGGAACTGAGATCTATGACAAAGATCATTAGGTGGCGGTGGAGGAGAACGCTGGCGGCGGCGAGCGAGAGCGACGAAAAGATGATAGTCACTGCGATGTTAATTAAGCCGCAGAATAATACCCTTAATTTCGGAGCATTCGCTTTGTTTATTCGCCACGATTATGTTGTCTGGCTCACCCGGTTCTAAAAAATCAACTGGCCCATTCCAGAATCCTTCGTAGACTGGAAATTTTCTGGGTTCAGTTATCAAACGGGAGAACCTTATCTATGGTTTAGTCCAGAGAGCTCTCCAGTGGAATCAATCCGTAGTTTGAATCCTAACTAACACACAGACTATTGCGGTCAAACACAGTTCCAGGCCTTGTAAAAAATTCAATCAGTTTCCAGGAGCAGAGCATATGGAACATTCAAATGTTCCTGCGATTTCTGTACATTAGACAAGTTTTCAGAAATGCTTCTAATGTAGACATACACTACTTCTTGGCTTGCCCGCAATGACGACAACTTTAAGTTCAGGTGTACCGTGTTTGGGCATGACATCCTACCCCCGGAATATTTTCCAACATGAACTTTTCTACTTACTTCGGTTTAGGGTGTGTGTAAATCACCATGATTGTCTTGATAGCTACTCCCTTTATTTCATAATACAGTGAATTTAGTTTGCCAAAACATACAATATATTACAAAACAAAGGTATAATACTAGTTGTTTTCTAAAGAGGAAACAGTGGCGACCTGGACTACATCTACAAGTATGAAACAAAATTTAGTTACGGACACGAAATGGAAAGGCACAAGCTAATGCCATTATTATTCATATAAAACAAACCAAAACTTGGTGACTATAGCTTAACCACAGGTTGTAAATTTGTTGCCACCGGAGGGAGAGAACGTGCTGGCCAACCAACCTATCTAGCAACGGTGATCAAATTATTAACTTGATAAAAGTAATGCATAGTCCATGTTTGACAATTGAGGCGAGCACGATCTAATTATTCATGCATATCCCTCTTGTGAGATCGCTACATATACAGAATTGACATGGAAATTAAGGCTGGGATATATCGATCGATCATCAGAGCGTGATCATATTTAATATAGAGGGTTGTATTGCATGTATATATACAATACCATCGTGAGAAACACGGTGCAACTAATCAATCTCACAACTCCCTATTTTTATTAGCAGCCTGTTGATCTCGAAATTGAGTTAAACCGCGAGCAATTTGGGTCGGATGTAATCATTAGACTGAGTGCGCTCCACTTGTTATGGTCATTCATATATTTTCTCATAAATGTTGGTTAAGTAACCATCGTCCTAATATATGTAGTTTAACCAAAGGTTGCGAATTTCTGGAGGGAGAGTATGCGCCCATGAGCTTCTTTGACTCATACTGTTTTAGCAATATGATATTTTGGCTACTGTAAAAAAAAGGAAGTTTGGCACATCGCTTAGCCAAGGATGGCACATCGCTTGGTACATATATGTGGCTGCACTCACATATATAAAACACACACACACATATAGAGTTAACATAGTTACGCTGGAATTGAGTATCATGGAGTAATCCGATTTAATACTAGAAATTTGTATCGCATGGATATCTATAATGCCATCGTGAGAAATGCACCGGTACCAACAATCAGCCACCACGATAATTGAATTAGTCTACTAATCTCGTCGGATCTCCGGCCAGCTGGTCGAGCGCGTAGTTTAGATAGCTATAATAAAACGGGAACCTCTCGCCCTAATCTCATTTCATCAAGCCAAACGACACACAGAAGCAAGAATCAAGTATATATACAGTCCACCATCCATCTCTCCCACTACACCAATCACCATGGGTTCCGGCTCTTGCGCCACGCTGAAGATTGCAACCGTGCTCCTGCTGGTTGTCTTAGCAGGGCAACTGCTAATCGCGGAGCCGGCGGCGGCCCAGTGCGGCGGCGACGGTCAGAATTGCCCTCCCGGCTGTCTCGAAATATGTGGTAAGAACTGCCTTTTCGAGGTACCCACACTAGGGGAGGCGGGCTGTACAGAAGGCTGTGCGCTGTTTTGCTCCAATGGCTGCGCCGGCATATGTGGTACCAACTGCTTTATCAAGTCAGCACCTGGAAATGTGGGGTGTGCACGACTTTGCCAGGCATTCTGCCCACCCAGAGCCTGAAGCTAAAGGAAGGTAGCGCCTTGCATGCCTACATACGTACCGTGTCGTGCAGCATGCACATGTATTTTGTTGGTTTTGATTTGCTTCCATATGTGATCCTATCCCATCCTACCTATGGCACGTTGTTCATTTTTTCCCTTCCATTACAAGCACCTTTCCTCTTGCTTTATATACCATTCCTATGTTTAGGGTGGTGGATGTGTGTATGTAATCATTGTTTAATATATCATTATGAATAAAAAGTTAATTGTTTGTTCTTTGTTTCCACATATATGTCCTAGCGAAAGGGTGAATGCTGTGACTTTACTTGGTTCCATTTAATCATCTAAAACAGAAGTGGGAGTTGAAAAGCTCTACGAGAATAGTCGAGTTGCTCATGTGATTCCCGTTCTACTGTATATGCCCAAACGTATCCACATTTACTTGCCTCTTATTGAACAGTGCACATGCCCACGCCTACAGGATCATTCAATGCGCTCTAGGACAGTTAACCTTCACAGCACATGACGGAACCTATTTTCCTAGACAATCTCTGCGACTAACATGACCGCCCTGCCGCCCATCCTTTAACTACACGTTAGCTCACATCAATCCACTTCATAAAGCTAAAAAATAAAAAACGATCCACCCATTCAACAGAAGACAGCTCGATCCCATGCATGCTCAGAACATGAACTGATCAAGATCTTGGGCAAATTAGGAGCAGTAAATTAATCCGAAATGCAGGTGCCATCATAGTAAAATATGTTAAGTCAGATTGTGTTACAAGCAATCTTCGGTACACCAAGATAGGTGGCAATAGCAAATCGGACACATTGTGTTCATGGCTGGACATCTACAAAGAAGTCACCGTAGTTGTTTCCGCTAGGTGAGAGCATCCCAGAGGGCATTGTTCGGCAGGGTTGATCGCACTAGTAGAAAATAGGGCATTCATTCGGAGCTGTCTAGAGCATTAGTCCCGGTCATGTTACGAACCGGTCGGGACTAATTCTCACATTAGTCCCGGTTCGAACGGCTAAGACGCCATATGGAGTAGGGCCAACATTAGTCCCGATTCGAACCGGACTTTTAGTTCCGGATTGAGATACCAACCGGAACTAAAGGTGTTGAGGCAGGCGTGAGCCCTTATAGTCTGGAGCCACGAAATTGATTCTTAACTGATGGGGATATGCCTACCGGGGTATACCCAGCAGGACGTTTCCGACTGGCCCAGGAACTGGCGAGTGGGCCTGCAGGATGGCGACTGGATCAAGACCTGGCGTGGATCCAAGCGACTGGAAGCTGAAGGCCCGGGAGAGTAGATAGGCCCAGTCGGATTAGGTTAAACGAGTACCAAAACCTTAACTGATTCGGTTGAGATATGTAAACCCTAGAGGGGGTGAGTCTATATAAACCTCCCTACAGGGCATGTAGAGGATACGTTCCACCATCCACCCAAGCGACTCGCCGCCTAGCCGTCGAGCTCGCCCCATTGTACCTTCATCATAATACAATCTAGCAGGAGTAGGTCTTTACCCTCCGGGGGGCCGAACCTGGGTAAAACCCTGTGTCTCCGCCCTCATCTCGCACCGCAGATGGCTGGCCGCCCTTGCCCTTCGTTCTACTACTCGCTGCCGATTGCAGCGTCTGCCGTGGTCATTCCCACGACAGTGGCGCCCACCGTGGGGCCTGGCCGGTCTGGCCGGTGTTCTGCGGCGAGATCCAATCTGCCCATCAACGAGTCGGTCGCCACCGGCCGCATGATAGCGATCGGCGAGATGCTCCAGATCTTGCCGAGCAGCTACGTCCCGGCGGCGCGACCCGTCACACACAGCATGATCTTGCCAGTCGGCACGATCAGCCTCTTCGTCGGCCTCACCGACGTCATCGTCTCGGAGGACTCGGCTCGCATCCGCGAACGCGAGTCGCCACGCGATCGGCTCTCCGAGAGCCAGGTCCGCACGATCCATCGCCTCGCCTCCGAGTACAACTCGGCCCACAGCGACGTGGCCGAAAACACCGCGGCCGCGGAAGACACGACCCTCAACGCCGACGCCGACTCGGCGACTCTGGCGTCACTCGCAGGGTCCATCACCGCGGCTTCGCCCGTGGGCTCCATCACCCAGGTCTCCAACGTGGGAGACTTCGAGGATCCCTCCATTCTTGGGATCTTCGACTTCGACTCCGGGTCGGAAAACTCCGCCGATCTCCGCGACGGGACCGGTCGCCACGCCGCGACCTACATGGCGACTGGCACCGATCCGCCGGAGGATCCTTTCTCCACCCCGATACCTCCCAACGCCACGGCAACGGAGGTCGAGGAACTTCGCCTGAAGCCGGCGGAGGCAGTCCGCAAGGAGCAAGCCGAGCGTGAAAAATTTCGCCTCGAGCAGGTGACGGTGCAGGAGCCGTCACGTTACCACCAGCAGCGAATCAGGTCGCGCTTGAACCCCACCGTCCAGGGGCGCGCCCTGAACTTCGATGACGAGAACGACCCGGCCCGCATGGCCGAGCGCGCGATCTGCGAGAACGTGCCACCCGGAGGAAGCGCCCGGCCCCCTCCAGGGTCGACGGCGAACGGCGCCCCACCTCCACCCAACCGCGCACCCCCTAGGGACCAGCCGCGGATCGTGGTCTCCTCACGGGAGCGAGACGTGAACGGCCTACCACTATTCACCACCCCGATGGACAACCTCGTGGCGGGCCGAGCAGCGGACGACAACATCACGGCCACCGGTGACGGCGCCCTACAGATCCAGTACGTCAAGGCCCTGCTCGCAAAGGCGGTCGAGCAACAAAACGCAGGCGTCGACTCACGGGCGGATGTACTCGCGTTTCGGGCAGCGTGGCGGCCTCAAGCGGCCGCCCATTGGCGGCAAACACCCTCAACCGCCCACCACCAACCATCGCAACTCCAACGACCGCGAACGCTGCACTCTCCCTGTGACCCGCGGTGACCAACTTCGCCGCCGCCAACGGTCAGCCGACGCCGCACCCACATCATCAACAACCAAAGCCGGCGCACGCCCAGCCCGACGACCGCGACACACCTAACCAATCGCCGCGATGGCGAGCCGATGGGGTCGCTAAGCGACTGGCCCGGTGCCGGACCGATGATCCGAGGCGAAAATACCCGAACTTCAAAGCGCCGAAGGAAATAGAAAAGTACGACCCTTCGTATGATCCCTCCGTGTGGCTGGACACCTACCTCATGGCGATGGGGATCGCATGCCACACCGACCTGCTAGCCGCCCGCTACCTCCCCTTGATGATGGAGGGAGCGTGCAGGCAGTGGATCAAAACTCTCCCCCCGGATAGCATCGACTCCTGGAAAGAGATGCGCGATGCCTTTGTGAGGCACTTCGAGGGTTCCTACACCCGCGCCACCACCATCGATGACCTGGAGAGATGTGTCCAGGGACCCCGCGAGTCGATCCGAAGCTGGGTCCAGCGATGGCAAGAGCTATGGTACAACGCGGCCGGCATCCACCCGGACACCGCGATCCACTGCTTCAAGACCTCGTGCCGCTACGAGCCCTTGGTCGCCAAGCTCAAACGAGCATATCGCACACTCGACAACATACCGGACCTCCTCGAGATCGCCAAAAGATACGCGGAGGAAGACCCCAACCAGGAAACCGACGACGCGTCGGGAGGTCAACGCCGCACGAACGGCAACGACAACGGACGACGGTTCGACCTACGCTACAGCAACACTCGCCTCACCGGCAAGCGCCGCAGTGACGGACGAGTCGACTTCGTCGCCAACGCTGGGAACGCGCAGCGCGAGCCCAAGAGCTTCCGCCGTGACGGAGGACAACGCCACGACGGCGGCAACTACAAGGCGAAACCAAGGTTCGACCCCGCGGCCCTCCTTAACCAGCCTTGTGCGTTTCACAGCAGGGAAGAGAAGTCCGCCACGCACACGACCGCCGACTGCCACTCTCTCAAGGAGATCGAGAAGGCACGACGAGCACGGGAGGACCCCGACAACAACCTGCCAAACGGCGGAAAATTCGGCAGTGTGGCTGGCTCGCTCCACACCTTCACAGGCTTCAACACGAAGCGCGAGAAGAAGTTCATCGCCCGCGCCGTCGCCGTCAACGCGGTGGCCCAGGTGGACGTTCCCCAGTTCCTCAACTAGTCGGAGCAGCCCATCACCTGGAGCCGCCAGGACCACTCGCCACACATCGAGTATCCAGGCCGAGTCGCCCTGGTACTCAAGCCCAAGGTGGGAGATTAGTGGCTCCCCAAGACATTGATGGACGGCGGCAGCTCCATCAACATCCTGTACCTGGACACCTTGATCATCGCGGATCCCGCAGTCGATGGTCGAGACGACCTACACCACGTTCCACGGCATTGTCCCCGGTCGGAAGGCGTACCCGATCGGCAAGGTCACGCTGCCAGTCACCTTCGGCACACCAGCAAACTTCCGCACCGAGCGGATCGTCTTCGAGCTGATACCCTTCGACAGCCCCTACCACTGCGTCCTGGGGCAGAAAACATGCAATGCAAAGAGTAACTTGGGAAATGCATTGGTGCTTAGCGCGAATGTAGTTTTCATAATGTGCCTCAAGTTAACGTGTGGAAAATCACTATACCGACATGAAAATATAGGAAACTATCAGGAATAGTTTTCCTTGTCGGCCAACAAACAAAAATATCCATCAGCCATAGCTCGACATGGAAAGAAAGATATGCCTATCGGCTAGCCGTCAGAAAGAGTATTCCTGTCGGTTTAGCTTATTTTGCTAACGGTTAGTGGCTAAGGATGGCAATGGGTAGGGTATATTAATATCATACCCATACCCGTCTAGTCAATGGTAACAGAAGTTTACCCGTACCTATATCCGCGGGTATAAAACTTTACCCATGCCCATACCCGCCGGTTACCCATATCCTTAGGTACCCGGTGGGTAGATCCAATAGTACACAAGTTATTCATAATTTTATGTTTATCAATAACATATTTAAGAAAAATACAATTATCTTTACTTAATAATAGGTAGACGAGTACATGAAAGTATAGAAGTTTAGAATTCGCAATCACATACTTGTTTATAGGCTTCTCGGTCGCATAGGTTGCCACTCTACATATAAGTTTGACATGTCGGTTCAAACGGGCAAGGTATGGGTATACCCATAGGTACAAATCTATACTCATGCCCGTATTCATAACTTAATGGGTAGGATATGGGTATTACCCATGGGTATAAAAGTAAGCCCATACCCTACCCGTACGAGTACGGTACCTGTGGGTATGGTACCTGCGGGTACCCATACCCATGGGTAAAATTGCCATTATTTAGCGGCTGAGAAAAAAACCCAAGTCAGGTTTAGTTTACCAGCAAAAAAGTTATATCCCTGTCAGGATAGAACCTTCAGGAAAATAGGAATTAGACAGAAAAAAGATTGCTTTCCACATAACTAACCCATTATACACTCTAAATTCAGATCAAACATATATAGCTTACATCAATCAATGCTGTACAAAATCACATGAATTTTTTATATACAAATACACTGAAACCAGAATACGAAAAAATTCAAGGTCATCAAAAACACGTGCAAAGCTAAGAATAGCTAAGTGCTTCAACTACATATGCACCTCGTTTTCCACCAAAATTTCACCATGAGTTGCAAACTTTTATCTCAGATTAACCTGTAAACATAAAAAGTAAGAATACAAGCACCATGTCTATACGATGTAGCATCTATTCGGCATCTCAGTTTGTCACATTAACTTTGAATAAAACTTGTATTCATCCCACTAAAGTTATCACATAACAATTGAGTGATATGTGCAACCGTATATATATATATATGTATATACACACACACAAATCCAAAAAAAGGTGAATAAGATATAAAACGGGGAATCTTCCTCATGTTTTAGATGAAAGGCAACTAGGAAAAGGGATTTTAAGTAGGTCCACAGAATGATTTAACTTCTAGATTCCAAAGCAGCACACATAAGGAAGTTATGCAAGAATTACAGTGGAAGCAGCAAAAAATATACCTGCAATGGCTAGGAGGCAGTCATATCTAAGGGTTTTGCTAGCTTCCTTGTCATCCCATCCCTTGGATTCTCCATAGCTAAACCTAGATAATCTTCATAGAAAAGATAAAATATTTATTTCACCATATTAAGGCAACATAAAGGGCTTATTACTCATTGTAAATATATTAGAGAAAATTTTAGTGAGAATTATCCATGATAAAACTTTGGAGACGGGGGACAAAGAAAGTAAGAAAGAAACTTTGTAGAATCAATGTAGACAAACTGATGATATTTCTTGAACACATAGCTCAACCTAATCTACAAAATATTCAGTAACAAAGAGTGAAGTGTCTGCTTTTAAGTTTGTTTAAATAATTTACATGAATCCCTGCTGCACCTTAAACTAGTGTGTTCTATTTACAATTAAGTACAATTTGAATAACTAGTGAGGGTAATTGGGCAGGATTACCATACACTGCAACATATATATATACACAAATCCATTAAAAATGGATAATATATCACACAGAGTATCTTACTCCTATTTTAGATGAATTGCAAATAGGAAAAGGGATCTCAAGTAGGTGCTCAGAATGATCTAACTTTCAGATTTCAAAGCAGCACACATCAGGAAGTTATGGGAGAATTGTAGTGGAAGCAGAGAAAAATATACCTGCAATGGTCTGGATACAGTCATATCTGAGGACTGAGGGTGCTGCCGCCGGCTTCGCCAACTTCCTTATCGTCCCATCCCCTGGCTTCTCCATAGATGAACCTAGCTAATCTGCATAGCAAAGATAAAATATTTATTTCGCCCTATTAAAGCAAAATAAAGGTCTTACTTCTCATTGTTAAGCACCAATAACAAGGGCTTGTAATTAATACATTAGATTTCTCCAGCACAACTGAGTTCTTATGAGGCAATTCAGACAGTAATGCAGACTACCAGACTATAGTGTGTTTGAATAAAAATCAGCTATGCGGTATATATGCTCACTGATGTTTCTTCAATGAAACAGCTACTTAGATCTAAAGCATCTTGACGTCTAATCCATGGAAAGCTAGCAATATATGTCGGGTGCCCCTAAAATGCCCGCAGCAATGACAACGATCTTGTCAAAATCAACTAATACTATAAATGGGAACTCAATAAGCTACTACTCAATTGTATACGCATTTCAGAATTTTAGCACACTGTACATACATTAGAGAAAACTTCAGTGATAATTATCCATGATAAAACTTTGGATACAGGGGACAAAAAAAAGTAAGAAAAAACATATCTTGGTAAAGAGCAAAAATATGTGGTTTAGACATCCTGAATTTAATATGTTGATCCTGATCTTGGTGAACTACAAACTTGGAAAGGCAGAGCTCAAATACGTGGTCATGAGTACCCAAATTCTAGGATCAAAGGCATACATCAAGAATACATGTAAGGAATTAGAGAGGGCGAAGACTTACCCTGGAACAGCTGGTTGGCGACCAGATCTAGGCGTGCTGCCGCCCGGTTCTTTTCTAATTCGCAACCGCTGGCCCAAATTTTGCGGTGGATCCGGCGCGCAGACGTGTTTCCTATTTCTCTGTGGGCTTGACACGCACCGAAATTGATGAGATAGTTATGTAGGTTTATACCTGGCGCACAGGAAAATTAGACATATTCCTGTTGTGCAGCAGTCGGCTGTCAAGGTTAAGTCTTTTACTGTCGGTTAGTTGTGGACCCGACAGGGAAATATAAGGGCACACAGAAATATTCTGGATTCTGGTAGTGAATCTGCATTTTATTCAGTATCCATCTGCTTGTACACGTACAAGATGCTTAAGCATCTTGCTGCGACGAGCCACTGACATACCCTGAACCTAACGACACATATTAAAAGAGGGGTGCATGTATGGGCGACATGGACCAGACAAAGATTATGTCGATTCAACAAAATTGAACTGGTGTGCGGTACAGATCACATGTGGTCACAGCATAAACACACTATATCGATCTAACAAAATTTTGAATAATTGCACATGATATGGAAGGTTGAGGTACCTAGATTGTGTAGTTTAGGTCATTTCCTATTTCTTTTGTAGTTTGTAATAGGATCTGATTACTACTTGTAATTTTCTTTCTAAGATAACTTGTAATCTACTTTGTAACCATTTCATTATCAATAAAAATCCAATTTTTGGTTATTGTCAAGCGTTCGTTATTTTTTTGTGAATTTTAATATATTTAATTATATATGAATATTTGAATTAAAGTTTGAATTATTTAAACCTTAATTTTGAACTCAAATAGTGAATCCCCTTCTTTTAGATTCTTATCTTGTGTATGCGATCGAGTCTTCGACTCAAAATTAATTGTTTGAAACATTTTGAATCCTAAGTTTCGAAAATATGATCTTCTTTGGAAATTTGAATTCAAATTCTAGAGTTGACCTAAGTTAAAACTCAACTCTAGAGTTCAATTTCAATCATTCATATCTTCTTGAAACAAAAGTTCTAAAATTTCCACACTTCGACAAATGCATGCATGCAAAATTTCACATATTACAAAGCACTCCTAAAGCATTCCTATTCTGTGGGTCATGAAAAAATAGGACAGTGAGTTGACCGGACTGGTAGCTAGTTTCCGTGAGTTGACCGGACTGACCTACACGAATTGAAGTACCTTAATAAGTATGTATAACTATGATAGTTGGTGTTTATTTGAATAAAAAATAAATAGAAGCTGTAATTTTCTTTTGCTGTAACATTCTTCCTAGTAATTGTGGTCTCTTGATATAAATGGATGGATGATGGATGCTTGACGATAGAACACATTATTGGTTGATTTATTATTTTCCTTTACAGGTTTTATGGCCAATACATGCACACTTTTTCTGAAATATGTGAAGATTTGTTTTGAAAGTTGTGAGAATTCACTAGAAAAAAATTCTCTACAACTAGGTAAGGCACAATATTATCGGGAAATGATATTGTTCCCCGCCAATCCCCCGGGTTAGACTCGCTTGCACCGGTCATGCGCCCCGCAAAAAAAATGGGCTCTATTTCTTCTATATGCCCTCACACATTGTAGTACCACATGACCGCCTGAACTCCCGGGCGCCGCGCCACCTACATTTAGGATTTGTAGCATGGAAAACAAAAAATTTCTACTGCAAGAAGGAACAAAACCAAGATCCAATCTATGGCAAAGCCAAGATCTAATCTTCGAGATAGGTGCAACGAGATAGAAGAGAACTAACCCTCGTAGATCCAAAGCGTTAACGAGATCGAATCTTGTGGTTGATGTAGTCGATCACTTGCCGATCTCAAGATCTCGTAGACGATCCTTCCGGCGCTGCATTCCGGCAGCGCTTCCGCACTCGGTCACATGTACGGAGTCGATGAAGACCTTCCTCTCCCCGTTCCAGCGGGCAGTGGAAATAGTAGATCCCCTCGGAATCCCAGCAACACGACGACGTGGTGGTGGCGATGGAGGAGAGAAATCTGCAAGGCTTCGCCTAAGCCGGAGCAATGGATGGAGGAGGGACGCTACACGAAATGTGTCAGCCTATGACATTTTGGTAGTGACCGTGAACGAAATCGTCATAGATTTATGACGATTCCACATCTGATGGTCATACACTGTTTGGCAGGGCCAAATCCTAAGTAAACTATGACGATTTTGCTAAAAAATGTCATAATTTCTATAGAGGGAATCGTCATAATCGCTAGGCAGACCGAGCTATAAAAGAAGAACAACATCAGTCGTTGATGTGAACTTGATGAATGGTGAGATGGTGGTCTGTGAAAATTTGGCGTGGATCGATGACCTGGCATCCATCGCGCGCTCACAATCCAAATATTTCGTTAGCACACGCGGCACACATCAAATCGCCCGCCGACCTGACCCCTCCATCCTCTAAAGTCTAACCCTAACCCTTATCACTCTCATCGCCTGCCGCCGCCACACCGCGCCAGAGACCATCTCCGCTCGCTCCCTTCTTGTCCCTTGGCCACACTCAAACTTACCGCATCCCACCCTTGTATCCTCTCAGTCTATCAGCCACCCCGCACGCTGCCACCACCCCTAGACAATCTCCTCACCACCTTGCCGGCCACCGAGATCCCCGACGCCCCTCCTCCCCCTCCCCACCACCTCCACCCCTCACCCTCTACCCCCATCTCTCCTCACTGATTTCCCCTGCGCCCAACCACATCCAAATCGAGCGAACCCTAGCTTCTCCTATGGCGATGATGACGAAGCCTTGACCTCCCTCGCTATGTATGGCAGCGCCTCCATGGCCACGTTCTGCAGCTCCCTCTAGACCGTACAACCCCGCGCAATCTATACTCTGGCTGCCCTGGAGCACCTCCTCTGCCTCCCCTGCTCGTGCCCGTAGCAACCGCGCGATCTGGACTCCGGCCAGGCCCTTCGTGTCCCCACGTTAGCTACCATCAGGATATGCCCGACGCGAAAGGCGTCCCATGGGATCGACGTCAGGGCCACCACCGTCGTCGCCCCCAAGGTGCGTGTTGCCGTGCAACCATGGTGTGCTGGTTATTTGGTTCTCGTGCGTTGTTAGCTAGCAGGGGATCCGCTCCAGTTAATTGTAGAAAGCTATGGTGAATAATTACAATGTTATGATGAAGTGAAATAGTATGAAATGTAATTGTGCCAATATGTCAACAGGGGAGCCTAAAAAAGTTTTGTAATACTCTTTGACCCATTCTTAGCATTTTAGTTGAGCCTCTAGTTCTAATTAGTATTTGATAATTGGTGAGTATTCCTGTGGATCTGAAGTAATCTTCTTGTGGATCTGAAATAATCTGGTTCAATTATTTTGTATGTTTTGTTTTGATGTTTAATGAATACCAACAAGTTCATACTAATGTTATTATATGTTTTGTACATCTGTTTATATTAACATGTAGATTAAGTGGGAATGAAAAATTCTATTTTAGGTTACTGTGTAGATCACCCTTCAATTATGTTATAATAACAAATTTCTCCCTTTATGCCTTTCTTCTCATATGACAGGTAGCTGTAGCTGAAGATAGAATTGTTGGTGGTCTGCTGCTTACCGATAGTGTTAAGGAGAAACCATGAATCAGAACGGTCAGTCATCCTTTCTCTTACTTGTTCTCTTGGACAATCTTGTTATCAATATGATGCGTATGGTCTAACCTGCACGGTTGGACCTTCATGTTAGACCTATAGCTTCACATCCAGTCAAAATTAAAGTTACTTGAGCTAATGATGCATTCATTTGTTGTGGGCAGGCCATTGCCATTGGTCCTGGTCCAGGCCATATGGACGAGGACCTGCGAGGCGTCCGAGGTCTGCGAGGTGTTGGTGTTGGTCCTGCTGGCAGGCGATGAGCGGCAGGATATACTCTCCACTTTAGTCCACCACCATCGCCAGCGTGACGCGCTAGAAAGGTTGTGCTTACCTGCTTCAAGCCTGTTATTGAGAGCCTTCCATCTTCCTCGACCCCTAGAACAAGGAATCTTCGGTGAGTAATCATGTCCTGCCTACTATCCTCTCTTCCAACGGATAGTCATGTCCTGCACTAAACTTTTCCATGCTTGAGGAGTATGATTTTAGATATTACACAGGAAAAGCTGGCCAGTTTTGATGTAAGATGGTCGTATTGAACTGAGGTAGTTTTGTCTTGTGCTGTGCTGATTTTCAGAAGCAACTTTTACCTTGTAGTTTGCTGAGATAATAAAACTACCTCTATTATACAAGAACACGAACATACTAGCTAAACTAGTTAGCTAGTTTTTTCCGCATTAAATTGATTTGTGAGACATAATATCCCATGTGATAGGAGAGTTTAAGTAGTGCACCGTGTCATCTCAGAACATTGTAATGTCAACTTACCTTCTTAATATAAATTGATTTAGACAGTTATTAATCAAAAGTGTTATGTATATAATGGTACATCTCATATTTTGAATCAGGCAGTGAATTATTTGACCTTGGTTGAACTCCAACATTTTTGACAGTTCAGCTGAAAGATGTTAGGAGTAGATTGAATCAAGGATGTTAGGAGCATATTAATCAAAAGTGTAAGCAACTGGTTCTTGACTAGAAAGGCCTATAGACCCAACTAAAGTAGGAGTACATGCATTAGTTTTGTGTGTGTTGGTAATATAGAGTTATTGTGTATGCACTTTATGTTTTTGAAACCACTGAACAAAAACATAATTATTTCCTAAGTATTATCCTTTTAGGTACCTCGTACTAAGATATGGCATAGTCTGAATGCTACCATAGCTGCTCCCGACATCCAACCGAACAAAACGCCTCTTTCTTACCCAACCACAACTCCGACCTGCCCCACCCGCTCCTTCATGACCAGGCTGCGGGACTCTGACTGCTCCCGCTAGTCGGTGGTTCTGGCTACTCCGGTACAAGGACGAGGAGTCCGAGCTGCTGATGCTGCTCTTCTCCGATAACAGCGGCGATGCACAGGCTGCTGCTGCCGCCGACCAAACCCCTAACTCCACGTCGGTGAGCTCTACGATGGTGCAACCTCCCTTTATCTCGTGTTTGATCCTAGTGTTTGCAAGCGTTTTGTCCCGCAATCTATATCCGATACATGTCCAGGGATGATTACTAGCTAACTTAGCCTAGTGATGCAAGTTTCTCTACATTTCTAGCTAGCTAGCTATGTTTGTTTTATGTATTGCCACTACTGTTTGTGCAGAACACTTAGTTCTATAAAATATCAATGAAATGTTGTATTCCCAATTATATTGATGCTGCTTAATCATAGTTCCTTCTCAAACTGTTCCATTTTATGCTAGCTCCAGAAATCCTAGTACATTCTTATTTTATCGATTTCTGATCTTCTAATTCGGCATGTTTGGTATTTATGTGCTCATTCTTCTACTGAACACAGATTGTGTTCTTGTATAGTATAAACATAGTCTGTTCTTCTGCTGAATCAGAATCACAATACTAATAAATATAATTATAATCTGAGCATCCATTCGGTTTACATAAGTTTTAGTTTGTACAATCATGGTGCTAGTTCCCATATGTTTATTTACTCTACTACAACTATTTATTTACTGCAGGTGTATGCTAGAATCAGGTGTATTGCTTGTATTTACATGGAGCAGTTTGTCTTTCTCTTATAAATCTTCCTTGCTAATATCGGACTATGATTTTACCATAGATTTGATCAAATGTACCTACTCGAGTTAATTAGCTTTTATTTATACCGATGAACAACCTGCAAATTATTACTAGTTGTTTTGGCTACTAGGAGTAAGTAGTGATGTTTCTCCTAATTTTTTTGAATGGAATAATGTTTACTACAATTATCCTTTATTAGTGAGTGCAACGGTTTCACTCATCATTGTTAAAACCATTATACTTACATTTTTTTTAGTATTTACACACGTTTAGTTTAGTTTCATGAGAAACGACATAAGAGTATATTCTTATCTTGTCATTTGTTAAGAGAAAGCACCAACATAAAGGTCAATGCAGTATTGTATGCTCCTGCTTAGGAAAATAATACCATGCATTTGTCTCGAACATGCAATGCATGTACCCTTAACTAGTATGATAGTAGAGCACTTCCAAGTGTTGTGTAGATGTTTGTGGTTTAGGGTGTTTGTTGGCAGAAAACTGTTGTCTCTCTTATGCATAAATGTTCAGCTCTATAATCCAGACTGGATGATAGACTGTAGTGTGGGTGTTGTGTTGCAGGTTCTTGGATCATAGTTCTTCCTCGGTGATGCTGGTGGGAGAACATGGTGGACTTGTACATGGATGATTACCTGCAACGGTCTGATGAAGGGATCTTGGTACACAGGAAGTAGTACATGTGTACTAAAATGACTTAATAAACAAGATGTCATGAGTTTTGACAGTGTGTTATTATTTGAATTTCTGGATGTGATGTAGTGTAATGGAGTTATCTGATGATGTGAGTTAAAATGCTAGAGGTTTAGAATTTCTGATGATTGTGAGTTAAAATACTGGAGGTTTAGAAATGTGTTGCTAAGTAATTTTGTAGTTGTTTTCTTTCTTGGATTATGTCTGATTGTAATATACTGAATGTGATTTTGGCTATGCTTATTGAAATATTGATTATTTAATGCGTGTACATTAGAAATGAACCAAATGTTAGTTGGGCTCTAAAAATACCATGGCGCAAAAATATCGAACTGGATCAGCGAGCAATATTTCATCAAAAATGTTGTAATAAAAAAGAACTGGGATCTAAAAAGCCTTGCCCATGAAAATGAAAAGGCCAAAATATTGGGCTTGGCCCAAACAGGAAACGAGAGTTGTCAAGGACATATTAATGGACTTAATTTTGGGCTTGGCCCATGTAAACTATTGAATGGACCAGGCTGATTTTATGCCACGTAGGCTCGGGAACATAGGATCTGACTTGGCGAGGACAGTTTCCCCGTGACGAATCAGATCGTTATAATGGTTATGACGATCCAATATCGTCATAAACAGTTATGACGATTTTATAAAAAACGTCGTTATAATTCATTAGCGATGCCCAGCTTTCGACGATTTCAAAATTGTCATAGAATCGTCATAAATGGACTATTGTGACGAAAATAGAGGGTCATATATAGCCAGATTCCTTGTAGTGGGAGAGGGGCGGCGGCTAGGTTGTAGGCGCCTGGAACAAGGGACAAGGGGGGTGTGCCCCCACCCCTCTTTATATAGAGGGGGTCCGCCCAAGGGTTCCTAGCCCTTGACCTACTCCTTCCCTAACTCGGCCAAGGGGAGAGAGGTGGGAACTTTCCCACCAAGTCTCCCCTTCCTTTTCCAAACAAGGGTTTGACCCCAATTTCTTTGGTGGCCGTATTTGCCCCTTGGGCTTTGGTGCGGTTGTACCTAGGGTTCCCTCACGGCATGCCTCAGCCCAAGTGACCCCTCACGGGGTGGTGGACCCACTCGTGGTCCCTATAGAACATTCTAGAAGCTTCTGGTCAAAACGTCGAAAACATTTCCGAACCCCATAAAATGACTTTCCTTATATGAATCTTATTCTCCGGACCATTCCGGATCTCCTCATGATGTCTTGGATCCAATCTGAGACTCTAAACAACATTCGGTCTCCAAATCATATTCCATATCTACTTAAACAACATCGATTCCTTAAGTGTGTTACCCTACGGTTCGTGAACTATGTAGACATGATCGAGACACCTCTCCGATCAATAACCAATAGCGGGACCTGGAGATCCATAGTGGCTCCCACATATTCAACGATGACTTCGTGATCTAATGAACCATTTAACATACGATACTGATTCCCTTTGTCGCACGATACTTTACTTATTCGAGGTTCGATCGTCGGTATCTCCATACCTGTTTCAACCTCGTTACCGATAAGTACTCTTTACTCGTTCCGTGATATGACATCCCTTGTGACCTAGTCACATGATTGCAAGATAATTGCATGACATTCCACCGAGAGGGCACAGAGTATATCTATCCGTCATTTGGATGGACAAATCCCACTCTTGAGCCATGCGCTTCAACACATACTTTCAGAATAACTAATGCCACCTTTATAACCATCCAGTTACAGAAGTGGTGTTTGATGTCATCAAAGTACTCGTCCGGTGGCGGTGATTAACATGATCTCATGGTCGAAGGATTAGGTTACTATGTATCTGAAAGCTTGTAGCAAAACAAACTTAATGACTTGATTTTATGCCATGCTTACTATGGGTGTGTGTCCATCATATCATTCTCCTAATGATATGATTTGGTTATTAATAACATCCAATGTCCATGACCAGGAAACCATGATCATCTATTAATCAACAAACGAACTTAACAAGAGGCTTACTAGGGACTCTTTATGTTTACAAAACACACAAGTATTAATGTTTTCGGTTAATACAATTATATCATGGGATGTAAACATTTATCATAAACGCAAAGATATAATAATAATCACTTTATTATTGTCTTTTGGGTTGTATAAATTTGGTCCGTTGGTGAGACCTTTAGTTCCTTGGAGTTAAATCATGTCGATAGAATTGTCGTATAATATATCTTCATAGTACTAGCCCTTGTGAACCACACCTAGTTTGATAACAAACTACTTGACACAAATCCCCTCTTTTGCTGCTACAATAGCAGTCATATACTTTGGCCTTTTGTTGTAGTATCTGTCACAATGTCTTAACTTTGGAACTTATCCAAATTCGTTATGGAACATCCTTTCCATTACATTGTGCTACTCATAGTTTAAATTGAGATAAACTTAATTTGTATCTTGTGAAAAACTAGTATCAATATAACACTTTACATTGAACTATCTATCTATTTGTCACCTCTATATAAATAACATATTCTTAATTCTTCCAAAGATCATAAGAATATCCTTACTATCGTCCAATGATCATCTTATGAGTCATTCTGGTATATGCTCATAACATTTAGAGCATAGGATATATCTGGATGTGTACATATCACAATATGATTGATCAAAATATTCCCGTGATTTCACTTACCAAGTGTCAAAACACTTGAATCTCGTTTCACTTACCAAGTATCAAAATAATTGAATTTTGAATCAGTCCTTCCTGTGTGACAAGAACCTTTCTTATTGTTTCTATATTAAACTCTTTCAATATCTCATCTATGTACTCATGTCACAACCATATTAGCGTCTCAATCTATAAATATAGACATTGATGTCTAATATTCGGTTTTTGCCTAAGTCTTTCATCGAAATGAAATTCCTAATCTATGTCAATAAAAGATACAACATTTCCAATCAACAAATATGTCTTTCACATAATGTATTAGAAATATGTCTTAGTGCTCCCACTTAATTTCTTGCAAATGCAAACATCTTCATTGTCTCTGATGAAATTAAACTCTTTTAACAGTTTCATCACGGTGAAGATTCCAACTCCACGATGCTTACTTCAACCATTGAAATTTGCATGCTATTTTAGCATCCTCTGAATTAACAAAAATATTTGGGTAGTGTCATGTACATGTCCTAGGGAACCATTATATTAGAAGTACTTTGTTTTGTTTGTTCAACTACCATATACCAAATTATATGTACTGGTTGCTATATTAATCCGTCCAGACTAAATATCACTATGAAAGATCAAATCTTGTCATAGTCAACTCCTTGAATATTGTTGTAAACTGTTTCCCGACATGCCGACTATTTCATATATGTGAAACATCCATGTCTATTTATTTATAGATCCAAATACGAACAATAGGTCTTACACCTTTCCGGAGGGTCTTCCAAGTTCAAAAACTTGATTTTCATGTATGGACATATCACGGATTTCATGGCTTCAAGCCATTTAACGGATTTAGGGCCCATCATCGCTTATTTGCATGTAGTCGGTTCATCATTGTCAAACAATAATGATTTACTTTCAAATCTTAGTATTTGTTTGTTTACCCGACCTACTCAGTTCAATATGAACTTAGGCCTCAGTGACCACAACCTTTAAGGCACGTGAGCCATGAACATTGTTGCTGCCTCTGGGAAACTTTCCGGTACTGCGCAACTCATGACATATATCTAAGGTTCAATAACCTTATCAAAGTTCTATTGTCCTCACACTTAACTTTTCATGGAAAAATTCCTTCTCAAGAAACTCAATGTTCTAAGCGACAAACACTTTTGTCTTCGGTATTATGGAGGAATACCCAACGGTTATTCGAAATAACCTATAAAGACATGCTCATCCGACTTTGGTTGTAAACATTTTACTTATACTGATGTTTAAGAAAGGACAACTTGGGTTTTATCCCAAACCATAAAATATATGGTGTCATCTCAACGGATCACGATGGTGCTCTTTTCAGAGTAAAAGCGGTAGTCACTAAAGCTTTAATATTTAAAATATAATGTTAGTTTTATAACTGACACCTTTGATCTCACCATGTCAAACAAGATTTTATTACATATTGATACGTCGTAAACGTATCTATAATTTTTGATGTTCCATGCTTGTTTAGTGTCACCTTTGCTATGCTTTGTCTATACTTTAAGGTATTTTTATACATTTTCTGGGACTAACCTATTAACAAAATGCCGCAGTGCTAGTTGCCTATTTTCTGCTGTTTTTGGTTTTAGAAAAGCTAGTAAGGAAATATTCTCGGAATTGGACGGGGCAAAATCCAAAGTCAATATTTTACCGGAATGAACACGAAGTCCAGAGGAGATACGGAGGGGCGCCATAGGGCGGCCGCACCCCCAGGCGTGGGCCCACCCTTGCCCGCGCCAGGGCACGGTGTGGGCCCCCTGGCTGCCCTCCCGCCTCGCGTCTTCGCCTATAAAAGCCCCCCGATTCCAAAACCCTAAGTATCCAATCAGATCTCCACGAAACAGTCCGTAGTCACCGCCACCATCGTCCCTAGATCGGGGGGAGGGATCCGAAGCTCTTCCCGGCACCCTACCGGAGGAGGGAGATCATCTTAGAGGCCTTCTTCATCACAAGGCCAGCCTCCGGTATGATGCATTAGTAGTTCACCCTTGGACTATGGGTCCATGCAGTAGCTAGATGGTTGTTTCTCCTCCTTTGGGCTATCATGTTTAGATCTTGTGAGCTCCGTTCATGATCAAGATCATTTATTTGTAATCATACATGTTGTGCTTGCGGGGATCCGATGGATATTGAGATACTATATCAGATTGATTATTGATTCTATCATGTCTTATTGATTCTATCATGCCTGTGTTGTTTGTGATCTTGCATGCTCTCCGTTGCTAGTAGCTATCTTGGCCAAGTAGATGCTAGTGACTCCAAGAGGGAGTATTTATGCTCGATAGTGGGTTCATGCCTCTACTAAATCTAGGGAAGTGACAGAAATCTCTAAGGTTGTAGATGTGTTGTTGCTACTAGGGAGAAAACAGCAATCTTTTGGTCATGGAACAATTGTATTGTTTACTTTACACACATTGCTTAATGCAATTATCCGTTGCTGGCAACTTAATACTGGAGGGGATTCAGATGATAACCAGAAGGTGGATTATTAGTCATAGATGCAATTGGATGGCGGTCTATATATATTGTTGTAATGCCCAACCAAATCTCATAGGAGTCATGATGTCTATTATTTGCAATGTTATGCCTTGCTCAGTCCTGTCAATTGAACCGCTGTAATTTGTTCACCCAGCATGTTATTTATCTTAAGGAGAACACCTCTAGTGAACTGTGGACCCCGGTCCAATCTTTACCATTGTTACATCATCTACTGTTACCGTTTACCTTCTAGCAACAACCATTATCTTCCACACTGTACGTTTAATCCTTTGTTTTCAGCAAACCAGTGAGATTGACAACCTCACTGTAAGTTGAGGCAAAGTCCTGAGTTTGTGTTATGTCGGATTCCAAATTGCTAGCAACACCTTGGAGTTGTTTCCTTGCTCCTACTGTTTCTATAACCTTGGTTTCATAACTGAGGGAAAACTTGCTGCTGTGCTCATCATACCTTCCTCTTGGGGTTTCCCAATGAAGCTCTACAGTGATCTGAGCCACGTCAAGACTTTTTCGGGCGCCGTTGCCAGGGAGTTTAAGGACATCTTCACAAAGGGGGTCTCTCACAACCACTCTCTTTACTTTGTTTTTTTGCTTAGTTTATTTTGCTTAGTTTTGCTTGTTTCTTTTTTTGAAAAATACAAAAAAAATTAGTTTCGTTTGGTTTGCCTTTTCTTATTAAAAACACAAAAAATAGTTCCTCCTATAGTTGTCACCTTGTTCAAGCTCACAATGTTGATTCCTAAGTTCACCCTGAAAGACCTTTCAATAGGTAGTGGCTCTATAATTGGGAAAGAAAACATTGAAGAATTCTTTAATCATATTAGCAAACATGAGGATGTTGAGGATAGATCCTAAGCAGAACTTTCTCCTAATTATGAAATTGCTGCACCTTCTTTAGTTCACATGTTGGAGGATAGGTTTTTTAACCTTAACCCCATGATGCAGATAATGTTTCTTAAACTTAAAGATATTGAGGATACTGAAAAGAGAGATTTTATTCTGGAAACTTTGCTAAAGGAGTTCAATGATGTTGCTAAAGAAGCTAAAAAGGTATTTGGTCATTTTAATATGCTAGGATCATGTTTAGATGTTATGGTTACTTTAGAAAATATAGACAAAACCCAACCCAATGGAGAGGAAATCAAAATACCGATACCTTTTAAACTAGGAATGCATGAAGCCTTAGAAAAGAATTTTGATTGGATTGTTCCTGAAAATCTATTCGATTAAAGTAGTGAATCCAAGAGTGATGAGAGAGGATCCTATAAAACTCATTTGGATGAGATACCTTGCCTGGTTGAAGAAATTTCTAGTATTGATCTTAATGCTTCTTCATTTCAAAATACTTGATTCTTGCTTCTTGTGCCTAATTTAAAGGCGTTAAAGAAAAGTACTTCTTGGAAGATAACCCAATAGTTTTATAGAGTCTTGGAAGTTATTTCTTCTTTAATAACCTCTACTTATCCTTTTTTTGATTTTTGTGCCAAGAATAACCTCTAATGAGAGAGAAGTAAGATTTGGGGAAGTTGTTGTCCCAAAATAGTTTTTTGTGCTTCACTGTAAAAATTTGTGACAAATCTCTGTATGTCCGATTGAGCTGTAATTTTCTGAGTAAATGCCCCAGGTTGTTATATAACTTTTGTTAGTTCAACACTTTTCTATTTGAGCAACATAAGGTCTTCGAAAAAAATCAGTTTTTACATGCTGGTCTGTTTTGACAGATTTCTGTCATTATTTGCATTTACCTCTTTATCGGTTTCTTTTTGAGTTCTTCTTGATCACTTGAGATTTATAAAGGAATTTCTACAGTAGCTTGTATTTTTAATGAAAGTTTTGCTGTGTTGAAACTAAACCCAAAGGTTTATTATCTTGAATGCACTAATGTTTCTAATGAAGATTGTGTGAAGTTTTGTATGAAAGAAATTTTTAGGTGTAGGGAAAGAATGATGTGATGAGATGAAGAATGGACAAAAGCTCAAGCTTGGGGATGCCATCCCATGTTACCGAAAGAAATATTCAAGAGGTACAAGCGTCAAAGCTTGGGGATGCCCAATGCATCTTCTTCTTCATCAATAAAAATCTCAGGTATCTTTCTAGACACTTCGTTTTCATTGTTTCATGCACTGTTGTGTTGTTCTTGGAGCGTATTAGTTTTCGTTTTGGGTTTTAGTTTGCTTGAATAAAATAGTTGGACCCCCACTTTCGCTCTATTGTTTCAAATAAGTTGACTCGTGTTGGAAAAGAGTATAAAGTTTCATGCTTAAGTGGTACAAAAGAGAGCTTGTTTTGACTGTGGCTTAGACTTTATAATGTCATGCTAGATGTTGTTTTGACCTTATGCTTGGTAATTATTGCTATAACATGACTTGTTCCAAACAATTGAGATTGCTTAATGTGCCTTGCAAGAATCATGCATTGTTTTAGGATACAAAAGCATAATATTATGGTATTCTCCTTTGATTCTTTATTTGGATTGACTTGGCACATTCTCACACCATGTTATGACTATGAACCAGTCACCTTAGCCTCTATGATCATTTAGTTTTTGACTTGTGATACCACTTTATGCTTTGATTGATAATGTTTTGTCGCTCTGCATGGTTATGGCCATTATTGCTCTCTTATTAGTTGGTCGCCCCCAGTATTTTGCTAGCCTCCACTTGTATTGAGTAAGCTCTAATCATGCATCCAACTCCCAAGAAACCAAGTTATTCCAAAAAGTCCACTATAAATTCCTATGCATGGTGTGTTACACCATTCCAAGTATATTCTTGTTTTATCTATCTTCCAAATTAAACTTGTTATGAGAAAATTAATGATTAAAGCTCTCAAAAACTTGATGGAACACTTTACTTTTTGCACCTAATAAGCTTGAACCATTGTGTCATCTATGTTCTATATGCTTGCACTTATAAGTTGGGAATTAGCAGAAACGTGCTATCACGGGGAACGCTTTCAACACCTGTACATATCTACCCAGTTGATATCATGATCTTTTGTTTGTGGATGTCGGCGGTGTGAAATAAAAGGGGAGCTTGTAAGTCCATGGATTTATGTATATGTGTTAGATAAACGCCTGGGCCGCTAGCCTAAGCCATGCCTAATCATGGTGAAAACTTGTAGCACAACCATAGTGAGCAATCTGTGAAGCATCCTTAATAAAAACCTATGCAAATAGCAAATAAAAAGATAGCTGAGATGCTTATTGTCTGTTGCCTTGTCATTTTGATATGGGATAGCTCCTGTGTCATGGGACAAGGGGTACCCTGTTGGCGGTTCTTTATGATACACATATACTTACTGTGACAAAAACTTATCGGTGACTAAAGTTGAGTAGCATGTGGAACGGCCATCGTACTCAAGGGACATGAGATTGCCAACTTATGATTTTTCAAGCATATACTCCATATTTGTTTCATTTTAACCTTAAACACTTCAAGATGCTTATGATAGGGGCAATGAGAGCTGAAAGCTAACAAGTACCATAATTTTTGGGAGCTCTTTATGAAACTTGAAATCCCTGCTTCCCTGTGAAGGGCCTTTCTTCCTACCTTTTATATTGAGTCTCCACCTTCTATATTTATGCACCAATTAAGAGAGCATAGCTGTCATTCTTAGTTCTATGTGCATTGTCCCAAAACTTATTGATTGATTCATAATGTTGGTATTGCTTGTTCTTGAACTATTTGTATCTAGCCACCCTCATGAACTTTGATGATGTCCTATGCATTTATGTTTTGCTACTCCATGAGGGACAAACTGAATACCATAATGCTATGTTTTCTATATGTGAAACAAACAAACGTCTTTCAATGCATTGTTTATTCATGATCTTTGTTTGTATCCTTTCATGTTTCAACATAGTTGATATGTATTATTGTTAGAACTTCATCTTTCATGCTCATGTTTAGAGTACTTTGATTCCAGCTTTCAATGCTTTGCAAATGGTTTGATCAAGATTGTGATGGTGCATGTCACCTCAAAAATTATTCTTTTTATCACTTACCTACTCGAGGACGAGAAGGAGTTAAGCTTGGGGATGCTTGATACGCCGTAAACATATCTATAATTTTTGATGTTCCATGCTTGTTTAGTATCAACTTTGCTATGCTTTGTCTACACTTTGAGATATTTTTATACATTTTCTGGGACTAACCTATTAACAAGATGCTGCATTACCAGTTGCCTGTTTTCTGCTGTTTTTGGTTTCAGAAAAGCTAGTAAGGAAATATTCTCGAAATTGGACGGGACAAAAGACAAACTCAATAATTTACCAGAACGAACACGAAGTCTAGAGGAGAGACGGAGGGGCGCCACAGGGCGGCCGCACCCCCCCGGCGCGGGCCCACCCTAGGCCACGCCAGGGCAGGGTGTGGGAACCCTGGCCTCCCTCCTACCTCGCCTCTTCGCCTATAAAAGTCCCCCGATGCCAAAACACTAAGTATCCGATCAGATCTCCACGAAACAGTCCGTAGCCGCCGCCACCATCATCCCTAGATCGGGGGGGATCCGAAGCTCTTCCCGGCACCCTGTCGGAGGGGGGAGATTATCCCGGAAGCCTTCTTCATCACCATGCCAGCCTCCAGTATGATGCGTGAGTAGTTCACCCTTGGACTATGGGTCCATGTAGTAGCTAGATGGTTGTTTCTCCTCCTTTGTGCTATTATGTTTAGATCTTGTGAGCTCCGTTCATGATCAAGATCATTTATTTGTAATCATACATGTTGTGTTTGTGGGGATCCGATGGATATTGAGATACTATATCAGATTGATTATTGATTCTATCATGTCTTATTGATTATTGATTCTATCATGCCTGTGTTATTTGTGATCTTGCATGCTCTCCGTTGCTAGTAGCTATCTTGTCCAATTAGATGCTAGTGACTCCAAGAGGGAGTATTTATGCTCGATAGTGGGTTCATGCCTCTACTAATCTGGGGAAGTGATAGAAATATCTAAGGTTGTAGATGTGTTGTTGCTACTAGGGATAAAACAACAATCTTTTGTTCATGGAACAATTGTATTGTTTAGTTTACACACATTGCTTAATGCAATTATCCGTTGCTTGCAACTTAATACTGGAGGGGGCTCGGATAATAATCTGAAGGTGGATTATTAGTCATAGATGAAGTTGGATGACGGTCTATGTATATTGTTGTAATGCCCAATCAAATCTCATAAGAGTCATGATGTCTAGTATTTGCATTGTTATGCCTTGCTCAGTCCTGTCAATTTCCCCGATGTAATTTGTTCACCCAGCATGTTATTTATCTTAAGGAGAACACCTCTAGTGAATGGTGGATCCCGGTCCAATCTTTACCATTGTTACATCATCTTCTATTACCGTTACCTTCTACCAACAACCATTACCTTTCATACTGTACGTTTAATCCTTTGTTTTCAGCAAACCAGTGAGATTGGCAACCTTACTGTAAGTTGGGGCAAAGTCTTGAGTTTGTGTTGTGCAGGATTCCAAGTTGCTAGTAACACCTTGGAGTTGTTTCCTTGCTCCTATTGGTTCGATAACCTTGGTTTCATAACCGAGGTAAAACTTGTTGTTGTGCTCATCATACCTTCCTCTTGGGGTTTCCCAATGAAGCTCTACAGTGATCTAAGCCGCGTCACATATCTCAAACACTTTATACTCCTATGGTGTTTCGGGAACTGCAAATCCATGGAACGATTCCTCTAATCATAGGTGTTATGCTAAACTTGTAACTCAAATATCTTCCGATATTAAAACAGCACGAGGCATGGGCATCAACAATTGAGAGTATGATACTTCCACTAGTCCTTTCATTAATTTTGGGCAGATTCGAGGTTTCCTCTTTCCAGATTTGAAAGATCCTCACACCTTCCGCAAGCAGAATTGGTTTCACGCTTGTATGCACAATTTCGTTCACACTGCGCCAGGAGGGAGAGAAGAAGGAAGGAAGGGGAATAGATTACTCTCCGGGAGGAGGGGTTACGCGCCACGATTACTCGCGAGTAGTTAATGCCAACGCGCCTAGTGCTGGGCAGTTTTCGGAATTGCATGTTTTCTCAACGGCGCCTACTAAACCGGACCGGAGGGAGTAGTACTAATGATATATTCCCTCCGTTTTAAATTATAAGGTAATGTATCTAGACGTATTTTAGTGTGTAGGTTCAAAATTAACCTGTTCGAGCCTACACAATAAAAAACATCTAGATACATTATCTTCTCAAATCTAAAACATCTTATATTATGAAACAGAGAGAGTATATCATTAAAGCAAGATTACTAGCTCAAGGATCCTCGACTTGTAGTACTTCCTCCTTCCCAATTTAAGTTGCACATAAATTTTTACCAAAATCAGTTTTACAATGTTTGACCAAGTGGTTTGATACAAAAATGAAGTTATACCATGCCAAATTAGTATTATTAGAATTGGCTTAAAATATATTTTTATATTAGTATGCATTTTATATTCTTATACACACTGCCACGTCATCTGTTTGATAACATCTTTTTAATAAAGAGAGAGGTGTTAGTGGTACGCTATCATAGCACATATACCTATAAAAGTCAATAGCAAATAAATCATGTACACAAATTTTCATTGGGATCCTACAAAATAATATATAGTATGATACTATAGGAGTACTATGCATTATAGAGTTTGTATCATATACTAATATCATGTGCATAATACTAATAATATGATACTCCCACTATGTCCAGCGTTAATAGTTTGGTGATCTCGATCAAGAAGAGATAAGATCTCCTGCCGGCCAGGCATGCCTATTAAACTTAGCTCTCTTTTTTTTGGTTTTATACTGCAAGCCAAGTCATAAAATGATGGAAACTGCTAGGCGTCCCCCGGACGATGGGAGAGCTCTCATCGTCCTGCTTTCCGTGCTGACACGTGTCCATTTGCTGCAAAACATCTCGCGTTTGCTGCATATGTCCCCGCTTTTGCTTCCGAAGAAAAAAAAGGGTTCGTTTTAGAAATAGAACGTCTCGCCGGAGACCTCACCGGAGACCTCGCCGGAGACCATGCAGCAAAAAAATTATGCTAATGCAGCAAAACCATCTTCCATCGCTGTTCCTACAGGCTTTTGAAAGTAATAGTAGAAAGAAATGTCTACTCCGACAGTTTGAGTCATGTGCAAGTGCAGATACTCTTGCCCACCGTATCTCGCTGCCACCCAGCATATGCTGCAAGTTTTACGTGTAGAGTTGACAAAATAATTCCGGGATCGTGGATCCTTGCTGTGTAATCCCATTAAATCAGATTGTTGTACTTCAAGCAATCTCACAACTCTCCCACCACAACAGCTGATCGAGTTTGACTAATAATCCTGGATGGAGATCTCCATATATGTATAGCTATAAATAGGAGCATCGCCTCTCATCATGTTGTATGTCAAGCCTCCAGCAATTAATAATCCCCACTTCTGAAAGCGTAGCAGCTCGATCTCTAGCTCCCAAGCAATGGGTGGTTCCGCGCTCAAGGCGGCAGCGGTGTTCGTGATGGTCATCTTCGCCGGGCAGCTGCTGCTGACAGCGGAGCAGGGATCCGCCCAATGCTTGGTGGAAAGCGTTCCTTGCTTCGTCTGCATGTACCTGTGCGCTGAAGATTGCAAAGCCTACTTTGATTTGCCCCCGGGACGATTAGACCCGAAGAGGCCTCGGTTGCCGGTGCTTGAATGCACCCAGAACTGCGTTGCTGAAGGTTGCAAGAAAGTTGTGGTCGGCTAGCTGAGGAATGGCGCGCGGTAGCATGCACTCGATCTCTTGTCCCTTGTTTTTGATGATGTTTTCCATTTTCTTGTTAATTCATGATGCATGTGTTTCTTTTATAAGTTGTTGTTGTTGTTGTTATTGTTATTGTTATTGTTATTGTTATTGTTGTTGTTGTTTTTCATTTTATTGGATGTACTTGTCCGCCACGCCAAATCAGATACCAATGGATCCATCATACATTAATTATCGGCTGAATGTATTTAATCCATGTTTCAGTTAGTACTCGATCATTAATACTAATAATAAATAAGAAATGAAGAGTTTGTTCTTCATTTATTGTGTCCTATGGTCTATAGTACTCTCTCCGTCCCGGTTTAAAAGACACAATCTGCAAACCATGCAATCCTAAAATACTTAGATATAAAAGCATTTAATTTCTGTAATTACTTTAGTGTGAAAAGAATAAAATGATTGCATGCATATGTATGAATAATAAATGTGAACGCTTTGTTGGCTCTTCTTCTGCTCATGCATGTTCTTTTCTACACTATAAAATAAATCAATTAGAGGACACATAGGGTCTAAAGAATTATAAATTGTGTCCTTTATACCGAGACGGAGGAAATATGTGCAAGATCTGCCATTTTCTCCAAAACCTCCTAAAGTATCCAGCTCTAAGTGTTGTTGTTTTCTTACTAGAAATTCATTTCATGTGTCATTTGAGGCTTGCTTCGGCCCCCACCCCAAAGGGAAGTTTTGGTGCGTTAGTTGGCGGACGGGCTTATGTAGTTGTATATTATACGCGGACTCTAGTGAAAAAAGGGCAGATCGATCAGCTGATATGTGTACGTACGGGACATGAATTAAAAGGCAGATCGATCATCTGATATGTATACGTACGGGATATGAATTAAAAGGAAGATCGATCAGCTGATATGTGTATGTATGGGGCCCTAATTGGAAACAGGGAGCTAACTCGGATATGGTACCAACCGATCAGACCTGATACCAATACGGGACTGATCGAGGGCATTAGGGATATCGCGCTGAGGCTATCGTACGCGACCAAAGTCGGTGACTCGGACGACAGCGAAACCCATCGACAGCCTGAAGCCATCGACCGCCGCCAAATCAAGCCTCTCACCTGCCTGATCCCTAAGGCCCTCATCACCGTTGTAGATCGAACTCGAGTCGTCTTCGCTGCTACCGTCGCCTTCTACTCCGCCGCCCCGATCGCCTGTCGCTGCCTTGCGTCGCCGCAATTTTCCTCGCTTGTATTGGATCCTGACCCCGGTCGACTCTTCCGAACACCGGCCCAACCGAACAAGGCCTGAGGGGGTTTCCAGGTGGGGGCAGCGACGGCGGAAGCGTCGTCCGGGTCCTCGTCACGCTCATAGTCGCAGAGGTGGGGCCGGGTCCTAGGGGTCCACTCCTTGGCGGCAGCGTCGGCGTCTGGGAGCGCCATGCCGGCGAGGCGGGTCCTGAAGATGTGGTTATTGGTGGCGGCTCAGTGTCGTCCGAGTAGCCGACCATGCGGTCGTCAGGCTTGCCGGTGCCGGAGGGCGGCCGTTCGCTAACGAGGAACTCGACGCAGCGCGGAACGTGGTGGCTCATCGCGAGCTTGACGACGTGGTAGGCGAGCTCGATGCGGGTGAAGGCCTCAGTATGTGATCGCACCGCTCACGTCTCCACAGAGTACACGCGTATGTACTGCAGATGGACAAACGGATAATACGGGGTGGATCCAATACCGCGCGGGAAAGGAGGTGGGCTTAAGGACCAATTGCTAGGTGTTGGACCGTCCTACGCATCGATGCCATGTGCGCGGCTGCCAGGTTGTACCACCCCGCCCCACGTCTAAAATTTAACAACTCTGCCTCCTCTTGTTTTCTCCCTTCTCCAGCCGCCTACGATAGAAAACTCCACGGTTGCTCTCTTACTAGCACAAAAACTACATGCAACGAATGATGGAAACACAAGAGTAGATCCGCATGCTTCCAATCAATCTTCCACAAGAACATAGCAATCCAGGATAAAGCTAGAAGAACCTGAACAAGAGGTATACCTTTTCTCATCCGAAACATTTAGCTCTGCCAGATCTTTTTTCAGTTACAACACATGCATAATATGATGGGATTCGTTGTATGTAAAACAAGAAAAACCTATGAGAGAACGAATAAACCCAAGATCCAATCTACTATTAAATGCTAGCAATGAGGGGAAATATATATGCAACACGTGCATTAACCATCTAAAAGATTGTGCATGATGTAGCACCGCACGAAAGGTACCCCCGAGTTACGCACATGTACAATTTGACGGAGTCTCCTCCTTATTGATCTAGCAAGCCAGCGGGAAGTTGGATGAGATCGATCTTTGTAGCATGATGACACGGTGGCAGAAGTTTGGTGGGATTCCGGCAGAGCATCGCTAAAACCTACACGGAGGAGGAGAAGTATCGGAGGAAGAGAGGGAGGAGGCGTTCAACAGGGGATTGCGCCCGAGATCCTCCCTCGTCCTTATATAGGCTAGGGTGGCCGACCATGGATTGCCCCTCCTCCAAGAAGGGGTTGTGGCCAAGGGGGGAGCCCCTCCTCCAAGTTGGTCCCCCATATGGTGCCTAGGGTTTAGAGTTGGGGTTGCATGGGCCCTTGTGGGGATATGGATCCCTTTACAATGTAGTCCGAGGTGCCCCCTCATAGGCGCATGCAGGGCAGGTGGACCCCACCGATGGACCTCTAGAACCTTCTAGGACATTATAGGAGAATACCGAACATATTCCAAACTTTTTCCGAAACCCTAAAACCATCTTTGCATGTACTTTTTTATCTCCAGATCATTCTGAAGATCCTTGTGATATCCGAGATCCCATCTGAGACTCGAAATCATAATTTGATAACACCATCTTATTATCTCATCAAACCCTAGAGACATCGAACGTTAAGTGTGTGACCCTATGGGTTCAAGAATATGTGGACATGATCGAGACACCTCTCCGACCAGTAACCAATAGCAGGACCATGGATGCCCATAATGGCCCCCACATATTCTACGAAGATCTTGTTGGATCATGCCATGGCCACAAACGGAGGCGCTGGCGGAGGAAGTGCTCCGTGGAGAGGTGGAGGAAGAGCTGGTCATTGTCGCCGTCCTTGGGCTCCTCCAGTTCGAGCATGGCCCACTCGCATGGGCGGAAGGAGAGATTGTTTCTAGCGCCCAATGGAGTTGGCTTGGGGATGGCGAGTCGCCAGTTGTTGCAGGCGGCCTTCATGTAAAGGTAGGCGTCAACATCGCTGGTTGCCAACAACAGGTCGGCCAACCCGCGAACTAAATCCATTACAAGATCAGACCAGTCCACCATGATGCTCTTGGAACGATTCATACAAAGTGGTAGATGGAAATGGAGTTGGAGAGCCGGAGTGTGGCCAGCTTTGTCCCCAATCCCGATCAATGTATGGGAGGGATGGAATTGGGGAAAGTGGCGGCGGAGATGAAGTGGATGGATTTGGGGAAAGTGGTGGCGGCGTCGGCGTCTAGAACCGGTATCTCTTTTGGGGCCGGTGGCTCGTTGGTCCAAAGTAGCCCTCGCCCCTGGCTTGGTGCACTCTGGAAGAAAGTGGACTCAAGGGAAAGGAAAAGAGCATCCGGTGATGCTTTTTTGTTTGTTAAAATAAAGTTTGGACCATGGAACCCACTAGCCACTAAGTGGTAGCTTCAATTTTAGCGTTGGAAGAATCTCATTCAAGGTTTGGTTTCGGGGAGGTCGTGAGGCATATGTAAAAAATCATGATCTAAGCGCATCTCCACCGGGGGACTCCAAACCATGTCCGGCAACGGTGTCGGCAAGGCCGTTGGGGGCTCTGCCTCAAACTGCCGGAATTTTGGGGGTCTCCTCCCACACCTGAGCCGCCCAAAATCACCCCCAACGATCAAATTTCTTCTCACCCCCATGCCGCCGCTTGCTCCTCCGGCTCACATGGGAGAGGAGGTAGGCCGCCACATCGCCGCTCCTGTTCCTGTAGACCTAATGGGAACCATATTGGACGCGACGATGCATATGCTCTTAGGACAAGAGGAATAGTGCTCTGGACTTCCTCTTTGGCACACCTAGACATACACAAGCTTTGGACGTGTACCACCTCGTGATTGACCGATCTTGAACTATGGCTCTAGTGGCACCCGCCGAGTATGGAGGCGGGTTTGCGACCTAGATACTCGCCTCCGCCACCTCTCTCCGCCACCTCCACCCGCCTCTATACCTGCCGGCGGGTCCTTAACTCCACCAGACCAGCCCCGTGACGGGTACATATCACCCGATGGATACCCGTGAAGGTGAACAAGAGCACAAAATTTGATAACAAATAGCATATTATGTAGAAAATTTGGACAGAAACTTTCTGCATTTAACAAGTTCAACATAATTTACAATAACAAGTACAAATATTACAATAACAAATACATGTCCATCAAGTTCATCACAGCTAAAAGGTCCAAGAATGCAAGTACATGGAAGGTGGGCTCTACATGTCTATAGCGGGTCTATGGCTAAACGGGTATGGGTTTCATACCTCCGTACCCGCGTCCGCCAGACCCGTTGGGTCACACATTTTACCATTAAAAAACCCGTGTTTTTTTTTCAACTAGACCATCCTCCATTTGATGTGGGTATCCGACAGGTTAACGGGTGACGGGTACCCTAATTTCACTGTATGTGCCATCCTGCACTTCCATCTGCTGCTCCGGTGGTATGTCCGTACCATGCCCAAGGCAAAGATCTCCATTGAGATCTTGGACGGGAGCGCGAAGCCTCTCGCCATGGAGAGGAACTAGACCTACCAACGGGAGCACAGGACCGTGGATCAAATCCACATAGAAAGAACAGAGTGTTCTGCCGGAGACGACAACAACTCCATGCAGGTGCACCGTGTCAGCTGAGGACGCCGTCCACCCTAGGATTTTCTCTAGGTTGAACTTCTGAAAACCATCCAATGTTGGAAAGTAATAATGAAGATTTGTTATTGGAAGATTCCGTTCTACTTACTAAGGTTTATCTATGGTACGTGCAAACTTTACATGATTGTCTTGGTAGCAAGTTTCCGTGAGTTGACCGGACTGGACTACACGAATTGAAGGACCTTAATATATATCTAGGCAATTTGGGTATGCTAGTTAGAGTTTATTTGAAAAAAAAAGAATAAAAGCTATATATGATTTTCTTTTGTTGTATAACTTTCTTCCTAGTAGTTGGGGTCTCTTGATATCTTCTCTATCTCTACTGTATAATTTGTCTTGAGGTGGTTTTCGCACGACCAATGTTTTCGTCCATGGTTCCCAATTGTGCACGCCAACGCGGTAGTAGAGTCCGGCTTGTACTCGTTAGATAATATCTTCAAATCTGAGTTGGGTTGGAACGCGATCGGACCGTCCCCACGTGAGAGTCTGTCCTGCACCAAGCCCCGCGAAGCTTTTCGTGTATTTCAGGACGACGGCGGGCCGCAATATTCAGCCGTTCTTGGCCGGAATCTAGCCCGTCTAGGCCGGGAATCGATGCTGAAAACGGAGGGGACGACTTGGCCGGAAGGAATTGGTCTGGGGTGGCAATGGCTCGCCGGAATTTTTCATGCGGCGGGGCGACGGGATGCGGCGGGGCCGGCTCAAACCATCCCTTCCCTTCCCCTGGTGGTGCGGCGACAGCTGACAGAGCGGTTTCTTCTTAAACTACATCCGTCGCTGCATGGGGCACACCACACCGGCAGACAGGTTAAGGCCCAGTTCTTTTAGCGGCTTCTCGAAAGCCTACACTTCCTGGGAAGCAGGTTAAAATTTTAGAAGGCTTCCAAAGTGGTTAAAAACTAACTTGGCAGCCTCACAAAATTTGGGCAAACCGAAAGTAAGGCTTCTCCATCGCAGGCTGGCCTAACTTCCGCGTCGGTAACAGGCCATGTGGGATCATGTTCATTACCAGTTACCACCTTGGTGTTTCAGTGCGTGTCTTTGATGCGTCCGATGCGAGTAGTAGATGCCTAGATGGGGACGTGTGGTGCGTGACACTAATGGATATTTCGGTGCTGGTGCTGTCTTCAGACATATCAAGGGCTTCAGACAGACTGATGAATTTCAGAGTGCAACTGAATTTAAACCATAAGCTAGAAGCTACTTTTTTTTTAGATAGCAGGCGTCGCACGCCCGGCTAGGTGCCGAGCAAGGTGAAAGAGCTATATTACTGCAGCGATTCTCCCATTCAGGTACTTCTATTCCCATAAATCTGAATACTTACACCGTACCAATTTTAGGCTTCACAAACTATAAGGATCATAACGAGGTGTGTGCAGAATCAATTGTGTCACAATGGGATGGAGACGAGATGAGGCATGCCAGAGACTGCAAATGCACCCTGTCGGTCTTTTCAATTTTCCAATTTGTTCACTTTGTTATAATTGGGCCACTGAGTTTAGGCATAGGTCTGTCTGTTCATCAAATGTTATGGAGGAACACTATATTCTGTAGCCAAGAATAACTATCAGAAAATAAGTATATAAGCTTTGCGTAATACATCCATGTATTTCAAAGATTTAAATATATTCAAGTATGTCATTTCGCAGGATACGTACATGGATTTAGATGAAGTCATGTTATTTTAGTTAGTGTCTAGATACATCGTTGTTATAAATTTTATGCATAACCCTGCGATATTGTCTTAATTGCTCTGACATCCAACTGATGTTTCACGTTCACTTTATGGAAACTATTTACCGTCTCATCAACGTCGGGAGTCAATGCAAATCACAAAAGACAATTGTTGGAGAAATCATGTGAAACATAACGACATAAGAACAAAGTGGTTATGCAACATGTGGTCATATAGTCGTATCCTACCGGTGTCTGGAGGAGGAAAATCAACTTTGTCTTCTGGGTAGAAAAGGATTGATCCTAAGATAGATAAAAAGTGAATCTTAAGGCTTTTGGAACACTATATTGCTATCTTATCTAGACATATGATTTTAAGTCGGAGATGTGTGCAACGTTAAAATAAATACGAGACCGTGGCAACGCACGGGCATTCAACTAATTTACCCAAACTTAACCGACCAATCAAGACTACTGAATATAGCTCTAAGATAAAAGTACGCCTGGACCAGCTTAACCAAAGGTTGTGGATTTGTAGCCACCGGAGGGAGAGAACGTGCCCGCCAGTCTACCTATCGGGCAGAAGTGATCAAATTATTAACTTGATAACTCAATGTGTGACACTTGGCAAACACAATCAAATAATTCATGCGCATATCCTCTTGTGAGATCGCTACCGATATAGAGTTGACATAGGAATTAAGGCTGGGATCGATCAAGTATCAGAGCGTGATCATATTTAATACAGAGAATTGTATTGCATGTATATATACAATATCATCTTCACAATATGTTATTGAATTTTATGAATTGACTGCTGATATCAAAATTGAGTTCAACCGAGCGATTTAGATCATATTTTAATCATTAGACAGAGTGCCCCACTAATTATGATTATTTGAATATTTTCTCGAAAAATATTGGTTTACGTAACCATCCTCCCAATAGATGAACTTGAACTAAAGGTTGTGAATTTCAGGAGGGAGAATGTGCGCCCATGGGCCTCTTTTAATATCGCAGCAGATATTTCGACCAGTGAAAACAAAAAAGTTTGCCATATCGCTTATCCAAGTAAGCTATGTGCTAGTACTGACCAAATAAACTTTGGATATAATAGTAACTAGTATGCCTACATGCCATGTTCGACAATGAGGAATAATAATCGACAATGACCAAATAAGACAATGTCTTGTTGCCCACCATTGGCTTATAATAATCGGAGGAGATACATGTATAGCTACACTCACAAACATATGTATTATACCTACTTATCATTCTCAATATACCTCATTAATCCAATACAATTAATATTGAAAAAAAACTGCATCGGAACCCTTAGTTATATTAATATATCATTTTATGTATAAAAGATATACATACAAATAAATAAGGTATATATACTCACATAATGTTTTCATAAAACTCACTTTGAGGTAGCTACTATATAAAAATTATAAAAAGGTATAATAGAATAATCTATGTAGTATATTGAAGTTGGGAGTTCTTTAATTCTTATTTCTTATTGTAATTTACTTTTATTATAAAAAGGTATAAATAACACCTATCAGTTCTTTATTTCTTATTCTAATTTAGTTTTATTCTTAATTTGTAAATACAGTGTAATTATTTGTATGTTATCAATAAATAGGAATTCATTTATTTAATTATGTGTGAAACCCAATTTCATTTGCTACTTCATTTCAAATTCTCTTTAAATTCCAATAGGGCTTTTGAATACTAAAATTCAAACTGTTTTCCCTCAAACACACAATTCAATAGAGGCATGTTGAAATCCACTTTACTTGTCCTGACATTACTATTAGAACAAGAGAGATTCCAATCCCTCTATCCTATTTTAGTTTTGCGTGAAAATTTTCCGAATTTTCTGATGCATGAATGCAATGCACACACCCATAGTTTCTTATTCTCTGACCTAAAACCCTAGGATGTTATATCCTCCCCATTATATCAATACCTTGTGTGAGATCCTAGTGCATGGATTAATAGGATTGATATGATACCCATACCAACAAGTGGAAACTTCTTTTTCGTGGCTCATCTTCAAAGGAACTCCAGGTTAAGCACAATTGACATGGAGAAATTTTAGGATGGGTGACCAATCGGAAAGTTATTCCAGGGTATGCATGAGTAAGAATAGAGTACCTAGAAAATACTAGTGTTGGTCTGTGGAGCTAGTCTAAAGATCCTAGAAACCTTCCATGGTGACAGCTGCCGGTCTGGAGAGGATAGGGTGTTACAAGTGATATTAGAGTCGATCCTAGAGGTTACGGGTGTGTGCAGGTCAGGGGCGTGAACATGTGACACACGCCGCAGGTGGCCCAGAATGAACATGGCATGACACATGAGCTGACACTGGATACACATACGTGTGCCAAAATCCACGAGGGTGTCGATCATCTAAGGGTGTGGTATGTGAGATCATAGCGGATGACTTAATAGGATTGATAGGATAACCATACCAACAAGTTATAACTTTTTTCGGGCACATCATCAAAGAATATCCAGGTTAAGCCTGCTTGACCGAAAGTAATTCGAGGATGCATGACTGATCAGAAAGTTGTTTCCGATTGCACACGAGTGAGGACAAACGACGCAAAAAAGACTAGTGTTGGTCTATACGGCCAGTCTAGAGATCCTATTGAGTTTTCATGGTGATAGCCGCCGGTCCGAAGAGGTCGAGGTGTTACAGATTTGTCTTTGAGATCCAAACAAGTATTGCCATTACTAAAATTCGTTAAATCGCAAGACACATATTAATTTGGATGCAATAAGAAAATGACAAGGCTTTTAAATGTTACTTCGTGACAGAGTAATTATAATGTCGGTCTTTATTCTTTGTGGAAATTGCTACTACCGACGATTAAGAAATTTTATTCCAAGTAGATGCTATATAGTGTATGGTTTAAGAAAGCAATCTACATAGTAATTCCTATCATATATCTATCCCAAACAATTGATTTAATAGCCTTGCCCTTCCAATGGAATAATTTTTAGAAGCTGCAAGCTATTTTTCCTGCTTGTAAATTTCTCTTGTTGCCGATGAATCATTAAATCCTACCATCTACATGTCATGTATTTTGTTGCTTCTAGTGACGCTCCCGTGGGGGAAATTAAAAGAAAGAACTCCCAAGTAACCTCGGACGGACCCCTCCTCCTTCCACACCCACGCGACAGCGCTACGCCGCGTCGGGCGGCCTCTCCTTACCGCCGAGCCCTCCCTCCCGTGGTCTCTTCTCCCTGCTGCCGCCGCCCGGATCGTCGCCAGACAAAGACCTGGGGGCGTGGCGGCGGCGGCGTCCCTGATCGCGATATGGCGGGAAGGCGGCGGCATCCGTCCCGGCTGGTTTGGCGGTGGTGTTGCGGCGAGCGACGGCCGGTGATCCTCGGCCCAGATGGCGGCAGGCGGCGACAGGGATCTGTCCCGTACGTTGGCCTCGACGCCAGTGCCAAGGTGACCCGGGCCTTATCCGTGACACTAGGACGCTTGGGGCATCTGCCCCCAGCATGGTGGTGGTGGCCTCCTTCTCCATCAGAATGGTCGGCCGGGTGGTCTTCCCGTCTTGCAGCGGATCCTGCTAGTTTCCGGCTGGTGGCGTGGGGGCTGCTGGCTCGGTTTCATTAAAGGAGGTGGTCCTGGATCCCTCTCTAGCCAAGACGATGATCTGCAAAATGTTGGCCTCCAATGATCTGGTTTCTGTGTCGTGTTCCGGAAGACTCCGCCGACGAACTCCATAAGTGCTATCATGCCGTGAGTTTGCTGGAAGGATTGAATTCGGTAGTACACACCCATGTTTTACCCTGACAATTTGGTTTCAGAGGGTATGCTTCGAAGCTTTGTTGGCTGTTATTACCATGGGGCATGTTCTTGTTCCATGATGTTGACAGAGAAAGTCATGGAGACCGAGATCTGAGGACAGACAATGGTGGTTCGAGTTTGGGTGGTGATGAGGAATTGGCTAGGTGACTTATGAATTGGAGCAGTGACATGTAAGTGTGGGCGACTGCACATAAGAGGTTCATGGTCCTACCTCTCAGGATAAAAACCTAGGGTCTTGCTTTAATTGGTTGTGCCTGGCAATGGCCTTGTTTAAGGTATTGTTTTGAGAGTACGGACTTTCTTCAGGGTGAAAACCTATATCTTTGATCGGACGATGTGGCATCCCGCAAAACCATTACTAGAAAATCGCGTTGTTTTTGTGCATTGCATCATCATGACCGCATGCTCATGTCATCATGCCACATTGCATTTGAGCATCGTCATCATCTTGCATTTTGCTTGCATAAAACTATCTGCGGAAAAACCTATTTTTGTTTTCTAAACGCCCCGTCTTTAATTCAACTCAAACCCGGGTCTCCGGATTATTTTGTTTTGTCTGCTATCGGTTTGCAACAGCCCTGTTTTAAATAAATAAAATATTTAATTATTTTTAGGGGGCAGCCAAACCGGGCCGATCCGACCCAGTCGGCCACCCCCAGTTCAATCGGTCCACCTAAAACCTAGACCCTTTTCTACCTAGTCCTAATCTACCCAGCCCCCTCCACATCATCCCCACCAATCCCCTCCCTCCACCTCACCTTTCCCTCCACCTCATCACACCCACCGCCACCTCACCAATCCCCTTCTTTTCCTCCCTCCCTCAGACCGGGCCCACCCTCCCCTGGATCGAGCCCACCCAGCCCACTCCTCCTGCCCTGACACACACAAGCACACACAGCCCCATGGTGCCCCGGCCCCACCAGTGGACCCCACCCCACTAGCCTCGCCCGACCCTATCGCTCACCCTCCTCCTTCCCCAACCTCTCTCCCCGACCCCCTTCTTCCTCCCCTCCGGCGCCCTCTCTCCCAAGCGCGCGGTCGCCCTGCAGAGCTCCGTCCGCCTCCCCGTCGTCGGCCACCTCCTCCGCCTCCCCGGCCTCTTCCCGTGCGCTCGCCGCCCCCCGTCTCCTCCTTCCCCGGCCGACCTCGCCTCCGGCCGCGAGCCTCACCTCCCCGCCGTCTCCCTCGAGCTCGCTCGGCAGTCCACCTGCCTCGTCGCCCAGAGCCCGTCGCCCGCCCGCGACCACCGGAGCGCCTTGGCCCTCTCCATCGCGCCAGCCCGCGACTCTGCCTCGCCCGAGCCCCCCATGAGCTCATGCGGCGTCCCTCCTCCTCTCTCGCCGCGCCGCGGCGCGCCTGGCCGCCGAGCTCCACGCCGCATCGGCGTCCCTCTCGCCTCCGGCGCGACAACGTCCGTCGTCGCCCTGGGCCCGTCCTCGCCCGGCCTCCCCTTCCCCAGGTCGGCCGCCCCAGCGTCGCTCGCCCGCCTCTCGCCTCCCCGCGTCCTCGCCGTCCGCCGTCGGCCTCGGTCGGTGCTTCGCCACCTCGTCGCTTCGTCCGTCACCGTCACCACCGCAGGAGCTCCCCCCGGCAGCCATGGCCTCCCCTGCGCCAAGCCAGCCCCGCCTCCGCCTCTGCGTCCCACGTCGTCGGGGCGGACCTTTGGACCCGATGGCCCTCTAGCATGCTCTCTGTTGTGGACATCGATAAGTTCTCCGTCGCAAGATGATGCCACCCGAAGACGGTGCCATGCCTGAAGAACCACGGGCGAGAACCGTCCCCTTTACAAGATCTCCATCACGGAACTCCGATGCCTTCGACACAGGGCATTGAGGATGCCGTCATGGACCCGGAAGAATCCTCGGACCCCAAGACCGACATCGTCACCCGAGAACTCTGACAAGGACGCCAAGCTCGTCGGAATCCCAGACGCCAAGATCTCCTTCATAGATGCGGATCCAAGACCCGTTCCCGGAGTCCGATTGTCGAGCCCGAACCCGTGGTACCCCGAAACCCCCAAGACCTACGCCGCAGAACAACAAGGCCTTCGGGGTGGAACCGACAAGATCTACCGCCTAGCGCCAAGCTCTCCTCCATGGGACGCCAAGACACCCGTCGAACCCCGAAGACCGAACCCCGAGGACCGGACGCCAGGGCGCTTACGGGCGCCAAGTTCGCCACCTTGAACGCCATGACCGTCTACACGGATCCGAAGACCACGGATGCGACAAGATCGACACTGACCAGGGCAAATCCGATGTACCCCCGACGCCACACCAAGTCCTTCTTTCTAGGACGACAAGCTCTCCATCCTGTATCCGACCTTCGGAGACCGATCCCATCGAATCCTGAACCCTGAGACCGAACCCCGAACCCCCGGAACCAAGATCTGCCGAACCCTAATGTGTGACCCCTTTCTCCCGAGCCCTATTTTATAAATGCCATCTATATAATTGCTGCATATTAAATTGTCATACTCGCATGCATATTGTCATGTGGTTTGGGGGCCTTATGCCGATTCACCATATAATTAAATATGGAGTCTATATGCGGGATATCTTTGTCTTATTCCGGACTTCATTTAAATTGGTGTAGCGAACCGATGCCATGATTTGTACTGTTAAGCCCACAATTAAATTGTGGGGGTTCTAAATAACTCGAACCTAATAATAAATGTCGGGACCCCGGTTCCGCTTAATATGGCATAATTGCATCGCATCTTTGCCATGCCATACATCATACATGCATCATGCCCGGTCTTCTGCCTTAATCTTAAATAGTGCATCCGGTGTTTCTTCTAGTGTTTTGCTTCTTCGCGGATTAGGCCGACGAGTTGATGCGAGTGTCGACCCGATTCTCGGATGAACCTTCGGCAATGTTTTCAGGCGAGCATCTCCCCCTTTCTACCTATCTTACTTTTATAGTATTTATTCCCTCATGTTGATCTATTGCTATCTGTGATGCGTTGCTCTAGTTTTCGTACCCGTGATATCCCTTGCAGCCTTATATTGCCTTGGACACATCCTATTACCTGTTGTTTGGTAGATAGTTGGACTTGCGCGTCGTAGTCGCTTGCTCAAGTGCTGTTGAGTGTCGCCAAGCACCACAGTTGTTGGAGTATTTGCCGCATGTTTATTGTTGGAGATGATCATAACTTTAATTACTGTTTAACAACTAAAATTGAAGTAGGTAAGCAGAGGCACAGGTGGGCAATAGATGTTATTTGGTTGTTAACCGTCCACTTGTGTCCCGTAGGACCCCGAGTACTTGATACATGTTTCTTGATTATTCGCGCTATCCACATCCGGGAGGATTATGGGACCCCCCTGAGCCAGAGCTTGATTCAGTCTTATTTCTTGGGGCCACAAACTAGTTTGAGGTTTTATTTACTATCATGTACTTATGCCATGCTTTACTGCTTTATTTACGATTGTGCGAGGAGCACCTGTACTGTTTAGGTAAGCGGAGTGTTTTCGCGGTATCGACAAGCCCAGTTTTGGGTTCCCAGTCGTTTACAGCCATTGACGCAAACCTTGAGTCCGTCTCGGAGTCAGCTAATTTCGTTGCGGGTGTACTCAATGGGGTGGCCCCCTGAAATATTTCTGAATCCTGTGATTGCTTTGTCGTGAAGGCCTCGTTGGGTTTTGATTTGGTTTTTCCGAGGTTGATCGAGTGTGTGTTGCTATTTGTGCACCCTAGTAAAACTTTCAAAGCCGTGTCCGGTTATGGACGACTTGGAGCAGATCTCGATCATAGACAACTATAACTAAAGTAGTGCTATAAATTTGACTTTATAATGACTAGTAATCAGCTTCACTATAATGGAATGGCTAAATAAAACTGCCAACAATTGCTTGTTTGGGTTGTCGCTTGCGACCATTGTATCTGACTAGTAAGTATTGCAACTACAACGGAATGGCTAAATAAAAGTACCAACAACTGCTGGGTTTTTGGGTTATCTCATGCTAATTGTATCTGACTAGTAAGTGTTGCAACTACAACGGAATGGTTAACTAAAATGGCCCACTGCTTATTTTATCAGGATTGCTATCTATACCTGACTAGTAATTGCTGTAACGATAACTGAATAAATAAAACTGCCAACGGTGTGAGTTTCTCGGTTGACTTCCTCGATTGGTCTCGAGGGGGAAACATCAGGATGGGTTTGTTTGGTGGTAGTATCAGGTTGGTTCCGAATAGGTCTTTCTTACCCCTCTCTGATAGCCGCTAGTTGTATCGAGTCTCTATAGGTTGTATAGTGCATGCTGCCGCTGCCGCTCAGTCCACCATACCTATGTAGGCGAGGACCGCCGAATTCTAGCCTCGCCGTGTACTGGCCTCAGTACTGACCGCTCTCTCTTTTTCCTTTGCCCTTTATCGGCACCCCTTTTGTTTAAGCAGGTTTTGAGATCGACGTCGTTAGCAGGGTTACCCTTCCGGCTTGGCCTGGGCAGGGTTATGGACGCCATTGGTTATTCTTCAGGGCTCTTAGCCCCATTTGCATCTTGTCCGTAGTCGGACGCTGTATCATTTTCAAGGTGATTTGGATCTTTGTATTGTATATCTGTATTCTTGACTCTTGGAGTCGTGTTGTATATATATATATATATCTGTTCTGTGGGTCCCATCGAGGACTGTTGTGTAATGTTATTACTTCGTTTTCCACCCGCACGAAAGTGCCTGGTGGGCACCTTTGAATCGTTTCTATGCGGGTTTGGCGGGTTTCGCTAAAACTTGCATAGGGCCGATTCTGAGGGTGTTACAGACGATGACTGTGTTTGTGCACTGTTCTCTTCTTGGAGGCGTCGTTTTTAGAGAAGCTGGACTTCTGGTGCTGTCTTGATGGTGGTATTACGGCTGTTTCAATGAATGAGTCACTGTAACGGGACTTTTCTTTTTGTAATTCTTCTTTCTTTTTTTGGTTGTGTGCATCTGTATGACCACTAAGGCAATGCGTTGTTGGAGAGGCGAGGTGTAATTGGTATCATCTGATATTAATATATGCTCCTTTCCAAAAAAAAAAGTGACGCTCCCGTGGCCTCGAACTGCTTATTAGTTAGTACAACTGTAGTATGTAGTTACTAGTTAGGAATGACTTTGCTGCAGAACATGAAAGACATCTGCACTTAGAGAGGCGCCGAAACTTCTCCATGACATTGTTTGTACTGAACTAGTTGAATGAATAGAACGCTAGTGGTTAGCTAAAAGAAAACTATCACGTTGCACTCAGAGCGTCCTCCGGGTTCCTCGCCTCCTACAGCTTACACGTGTCTAGTTTTGGTCTTTTATTAAATGAAGCAAAAATCTTTCCGCTTTTGCTTCTATATCAAGAAAAAAGACGGTCTGGTCATGGAATAAAAGAAAAGGACTGATTTCTGAATAGACCTCTCCGGAGATCTTATCAGAAACGTCCTAGCAAAAATATTATGATATTGTAGCAAAAATAGTATGACATTGTAGCAAAATCGATCTCACTGGAGACATCGCCTGAAATTTCGCAGAAAAATAGAAAAACCAGAGCACACCAGGCAAAACCATAGAACGGTTGGAACACAAAATTCTACATATGTAGCACAAAAAAATATTGTGATATTGTAGAAAAACTATAAAAGCTTTATAGCGAAAAAAAACGTTGTGCTAACATAGCAAACACGACTTTGCCAGAGATATCACCGAAGACTTTCGCCGGAAAACCTCGCCAGAGACAACATTGCAAAAAGCATGTGGTGTTGTAGCAAACACATTTGTGATATCGTAGCGGTGTTAGCAAATTTTCTCCGGTGCGTTCATCCGATGAGACTTATGATGCAAAATCACAACCAGTTTAGCAGCAATTTTTTTGTAGTATAGTAGCAAAATCTGGAAACAAATGTAATACAAATAGCAAAAACCATTGTAATAAAATATTTGTAGCAACAAATTTATTCATACAAAGCAAATTCACGTAACCATTGTAGCAAAGGAAAAAAATCCGTGGAGCGCAACGGTGGAGATGCCTTGCCGGAGACGCTCGCGCCCTGCGCCACTTAGTAGGAGGCGAGGCTTGTCTTCCTCGACGACGACATGTAGGCTACCACGCAGACGAACTCACCGGAGATGAACGCGGGGAGCGGTGGCCATCAACAATCCCGTCCTGTTGTGCGGGGACAAAACGTGGTGTGGTCCCAGGCAATCGCTGTGCCCTTTAGAGAGACACGTGGCGGGTGACGCGAAGGAACCGATCGCCCGGTTTAAAGGAAGAGTTTTCTTATGGAAAGCCTTGCGCGAAACACCATGGATTTGAGCTGCGGATCGAGTCCGGACAGGTTTCCGCTTCCTATGCTATCATCAATGGAAGATTTCCCAAGGAAAAAAAGCAAGAAGAAAAATACTATCGATGGAAGGTTTCAGGACACTTCCGGCCGGCGAGCCTATATATAAACAACAACGAGGAGCTCGTCCTTGAACAATCTCGAGCCATGGCCGCCTCGTCCACCACGCGCGTCTTCACGCCCAGCGACTACTCCAAGATCACCTTCCGTGGCATCCGGTGGAACATCTGGGTGAGTTTCGGGCCCGGCGGCGTCGTCACCTTCACCGTATGCGCCATCCCGCGCTCACGGCTCAAGCTCCGGAGGTATGCCCGGACCATGTCCATGGCCAAGATCTCCATGGAGATCTTGGACGGGAGCGGGAAGCCTGTCCCCGTAGAGAGGACCTGGGCCGACCAACGGGAGCACCGACAGCTCCATGACGGCACTGCCTGGATCGTGGAGCGAATCCACGTCGCGAGGACGGAGTGCGCTGCTCGCGACGATGACAACAACTTCATGTTCAGGTGCACCGTGTCCGAGGATGGCGTCGCCCCTGGAATCTTCGCCAAGATGAACTGTTGGAAGCCGCGCGCCCAATTAGTTAGCTAGAGAACCTTAATTATGGAATCGTTGTGTAAGTAAAAGACAAAGAGGCATGTCGTCGACGTCCAAGTGCCTCCGACAAAAACAGATTCATGGCTTATCTAATTTTATACTATCTCGCAGCTTTCTCTATTTTCCACTAAAATGTTCAGAGATAATGTTTATTGAAAGGAATTTTTTTTACGAGTTCATTATACTAGACGTGTTTGCGCGCTTCGCCGCGCCGTCGTTTTTGTGTTTTTGCAAACGTGTTGCTATGGGACGTGGCTTGGCGACGCTATTTTTTTCCCAAATGATTTTACTCTATATCTTATATGTTTTATTCAGCGTGATAATTCGATTCAGAGGGCATAGTTGTTTAGTAAGTTTTTTAATGTATGGCTAGTTCCCTCTTATAGTTTCTTGTATTTTGCATGCTCATTGATTCGATCGATCACCTGCGTTCAGTCAGAAACTGTTCATGTTTTCTCTGTCCAAAAAAACAAAATGTTTATGTTTGCCTGGGGTTAGGAACCGATTCATGCAACGACATTGCGTAAAACTGATGGTGCGCATATTAATCCGCCTAGGTAGTTTTGATTTCTATGGTGATAAAGGGTCACGGTAGATAGTGCTCTGCATGTGGTCGGTGGTGCCACACGTGTGCGGTACGTGTCATGCCGGTGGAGCAGGGCTTCTCATCGTGTCACGCGAGATGGTTGTTTGCATGCATTTGGCGTGTTGCTGCTAGAGTAGGAGCGGAGTTTGGGTAGGCTATATATAGATGTCTTTTCTGTTTGTAGTTCACTCTCTTCTAGTTCAGTTTTTCTTTCTGCATGTAAACAGCCAAACAAGTAGCATCAACACAAATTCATAATCACTATCAGAAAAGACCACCACCCACAAACAGCAAACTACAAACAATACCTTATTTTCATGATATTCAATAGCTAAATATCTGTCATGTAATGATCATTTTTCCTAGATAAATACTGGTGAATTGTGTAGATAGCCGACATTAATCAGTACTTGTAGTGTCTCTACAAATAATGTCCAAGCTGAATCTAAAGTATTAAACAGCAACAAAATATAGATACTCACAGGCTCTATATCAAGCTCTAAAAGACCTATGCCATTCCGTTCTCATGCATGTTCTTGAAAACTCACTGTCGTGTGCCTAAATACGCGTTTTTCGGTTTTCTACTCTAGTACCAATCCATAAGGATAACACTGTGACCAGATAAACTGATACATACATTAAGCTTAACTTGAAGCAACACAACATTCACCGAACTGGAATCAACTGTAAATGGCCAGTCACTTCACAGCAGCATTGCAACTCAACTATCATTAAAAGTCTCAACCAAAACCCTGCATGAACATAATCAAATTCCCCACAATGCAAACATGGCAATATCGCCATTCACAAATAGAAAAAAATAAGCATAACCCCAAAAAAGAAGCACCAATAAACTGACAAAAGAAAACAGCAAACCAAAATACACAGCAATTCAAAACAACACGTCTAGCAACCAAAAGGGGAAAAAAATAATAGTCCAGCAACAATTCCCAATCCCCATATTCACCAGCAAACCTCCAACAAGTAATACGGCTCATGCAAAACCAATCTCTTTCCTGATGAACTCCCATTCCACATAAACAATGGAAAAATAATTCCCAATATCCGTCTTGACTACCAAATCTCCCATAGGTACTCCAATTCCACAGAAACAATACAAAACCTCTAAATCTGTATAGACGTAATACATCACCAACATTGTAATAACATGCATTCACATTCTCTGCCATGATTAATCCCCCATTCCACAAGAACAATCACACGACCACTAATCCGTAGCAACAAAACATTTCCCCACACTACAAAACTTCCATTCCACCTAGACAATCAAAGAAACACAAATCTAAATGGCCATGACTCCCATTCCATACTAACATTTACACCAAAACTACCATGCCGCACCGGAATCTAAACAAACAACAAGAAGAAAACGAATCAGACAAACCTTCAGAAAAAAATCAAACTACCATGCCGCACCGGAATCTAAACAAACATCAGGAAAAACGAACCAGACAAACCTTCAGAAAAAAATCAAACCCCAGAAGCGGAGCAGAGCACGACCGCCGCCGTGTACAAACACCACCGCCCTCGCGGCAAGGAACACCACCGGCAGCGGGACGTCCGGAAGCAGAGCAGAGCGCAGCCACCGCCGCCGCCGCGAAGAAGCACCACCGCCCTCGCGGCAAGAAGGACCGCCGGCAGGGAAACGACCGGAAGAAAAGCAGAGCGGCGCCCCTATCGGCAAGAGACCGCGGCACTCCCGTCTCTCTCCGCTCCACCCCGAGGAAAAAACCGAGCCGAGTCAATGTATGGAGAAAACAACATGCAGCCCCAATTCCACACCAAACAAAAGACACAAAAAAACATACCCAGCGAGCCAATGACAAACCGGGCCCCAGAAAAGAGACCCACACCTCAGACAAACAAATGACAACCACCCTGGTACACCGTTCAGAAGCACAAAATGGAAAGGACATGCACCCAATCCCAAAAGACACAAAAAATATACCCAGCGAGTCTATGACAAACCGGGTTCCAAAGAAAGGCCCATCCGTCAGACAAACAAATGGCACCCATTGTCCTGGTACACCGTTCACAAGCACAAAATCGAAAGCACATGCACCCAATCCCACACCAAACGAAAAAGACACAAAAACATACCCAGCGAGCCTATGACAAACCAGGCCCTAGAAAAAAGGCCCACCCGTCAGACAAACAAATGGCACCCACTGTCCTGGTACACCGTTCACAAGCACAAAATCGAAAACAACATGCAACGACACGTGCACAGCCACGTCCGAACGTCCTAGAAGGAGCGACCCAAAAGCATCAATGCGCACGGCAAGATGCCTGAATGAGCTCCCAGCAGCTCACGCTTAAGCTCTTAGAGTTATATGTACTTCTCCGTTTCAAGTGGTCTAGATACACTCTTCTCACAAAACTAAAATATCTTATATTTTAAAATAGAGGGAGTAGAAAACAAGGGGAGTGCTATGCGTCCTTGGATATCCCCCCCCCCCCCCCCCCCCACCCCACACACACACACACACAATCCTCGGATTCCAGGTGGACAAGTGTCCCAAAAACAGCCTTCAATCCGCTTTCGCTACAAACAACACATTTTTGTCTACAAATTGTCTTACTTTTGCTAAAAAATGAACAAAAAAGACTATTTGGTCGAAGACTTTGTAGAAAAAATGTGCTAATGTAGCAAACTCGATTTCGCCGGAGATTTTCATTGATAGACCTCGTCGCAAAAAATTTACGGTATTATAGCAAAACGACAAAACATATATAACAAAAATAAAATGTCCTATTGTAACAAATTTGGCCCCGTCGGAAATCTTGTCGGAGATCTCGTAATAGAGACAGTGACTGTTTGTAGCAAAATTGGGCGGCCATTCGTAGCAGATCCCACGACAGATTGTAGCGGAACCGTCGACTTATTGTAGCAGAGCAGGTGGTCATTCGATAGCAGAGATGGCAGTCGTCCATAGCAGAGCCAGCTGCGGCGTTTGTAGCAGAATACACGACCAATTGTGACATGGTCAACAGCCATTGGTAGCAACACCAGCGGCTGTTTGTAGCAACTGGCGGTGGCACGACGACGTGTGACGGGGATGGTGGCTGAGTGGCGGCTTGAGATCTCCATGGCCATTTAGCAACACGGCCGCCCATCATCCTCAATGCCGTGGGAGAGGTCCCATGGTCCTCAACGGCGGCTTGCAGCACGCAAGGCGGACAAGCCCCTGTTGTCGTCGACACCAGCGGGTCAGCGTTTTGGTGGCGAGGTGCTGCAAGATTCAGTCGAGACATGCGCGACTCATCTGCGATGGTGGAGGCGCGGTTCTCTCGTGTAAAATAAAAACTCAGCAGTTTACTAAAAATCGAAGGAGGGAGTACTACCTGGCCGTTGACGTAGCTCCAGGCTGAACCGTTAGCCAAGACGGCCGTTGACTGACACGGGGGCCCACTGGAAGACGCTATGCCGAGGAGGGAGGGCTGTGCCGACGGCCACGAAGCTGTGCCGACGAGGACGTATGCCGAGGGGGCTACGCCGTCGGCACAGCCTGTGCCGACGGCAATTTGGCGTTGTGCCGACGGCAGCCGACCGTCGGCATCTTTCCTGTAGTGCGCGGCGGAGCGCTCGACAAGGGCGGAGCAGCGGTAATTGTCAGTTCCTTGAAAACCAGGAATAGTTACTGTCTTACTGCTGAGTAGTGATCATTATCAATGTGGGTGGGGGGGGGTGGGGGATCCTAAAGTAATGCAACGAACGTTCCTATGGCCTGGTTCCAACCACTTGTAGAGAGTTGGTTTCAGTTTTCCCTGCTGGAACAGCTTCCTGCTTGTATGCCGATGGCGCTGCACACTTCCGGTGGGAGATTGCATGCATGGACAACTATCTACAACATTGGCGCCAAACTATATTCAGTATATAGGTATGCACATGCATGTACATTACCTTGAAGCTAGTGCTCTTATGTGAACTTTTACTTGGAGATTGAGATCAAATGCTCGGTAATGTAGTTATTAGGGCTCTGCAGCTTTTGGCTGTACTAGCGCACATGCCCATGCGTTGCAACAACTGATCAACAAATGATAAATACTTCTTGCAAAAAACAAAATAAATAAGATCTACACTGTTCAATGGAAGATTTTCCAAGGAAAAAAAACTCCTCCCGTGTAAAATTAAAGGGTCTGGCTCTCTGAATGCTCGTTTTAGTGTGCAAAAACTCAGCAGTTTACTTGAGAAAAATCGAAGGAGGGAGTACTACCAGTCACGGTGAGGCAATGTAGAGTTGACATTATAACTGATTCCCTGGAGTAAGCTGATTTAAGAAACTCCATCGTACGACGTACGTCGACGATCAGAAACCTCACGCAGCACAGCACCGGCCGGCGGTGCGCGCGGTGATCAATGCCACGATCCTCTCCGATCGTGATATAGTGTCCTGTCTGCTGATCAATGCCACGATCCTCTCCGACCCAAGCTAGTGGCATGCCTAACAGTAATATAGTGTCCTGTCTGCTGATCTCGATCGATCATGATCTGCTGTCCGGCATATGCAGCCAGGGGCTATATATAATAGTACGTATAACTAGCTAGGAGCCACTACTCTCATGTCAAGCATCCGTCCATCTGTTATAGCTAGCAGCAGTACTCCACCACTCCTGAATCCGCAATGGGTTGTTGCTCGCTGAAGATGGCGGCCGTCGTGTTCGTGTTGGTCGTCTTCGCCGTCGCCGGAGAGCTGCCGATGGCGGCACTGGCGGCTAGCTCCAGCAGCATGCCAGATCAGAGGTGGTGTGATATCGGATGCGAGACCAGGAAGCGGCGACTGCTTCAGGTGCCTAACTATCACTTGCGCAAACAACCGGGATTGTTATCCAACATGCATGCATCAACGGCTGAAGAAGGGAAGGCGTACGCACGATGCGGCTGATGATGTTCCCAGCTGCTCATTTAATTTGCTTCTCTTCTTGTTGCTCCAGCTATATTATGCATGCATGTGTCTTCCACAATAAGAGATACTGATGATCGATCCATCTTAGATTGGGCGGATGTGTATGTGTACTTCATGTTTTAGTTATCATAATTTTTTTATATAAAAAAGGAGCATTTTCTTCTTCATTTGGCATGTGTCCTCTTTTTGTTACCTAATTAACCTCCTTTGGTTGACCTCCAGCTAATAACAGCTCTTCTCTATTGTTTCGTGATCCATACAGGCTGACGATCTCTTATATTTGGTAAAAACACACCTAAATTATTTGCCAAGCTTGCTTTGTTATGTACTACAAAATTTTCACCTAATTAATGCTTTTTTGGCTCAGCTCTGAAGCATTTGGGATACAAAATCATACTCTCCTTTTATTTAGTTTATCTTGCAGACCGATTGCCCAATTATAATTAGTGTATGTATCTGGTCAATCTGGCCGTTGACATTTCATGGTAGACACGAAGCCAAGGAGATTATGGTGGTTCTGGGTTGGTTAAACGCACAACAACATCGTCATTTCCACCGTATGTGCCATCCCATTGAAAACATCGAATACGGAGCTAAGCCCGGACCATGCCCAAGACCATAGAGATATTGGACTCGACCGAAATCCTGCCTCCGTCCACGCGGCCTGGGGCGACCACCGTGAGCACATATTGCTCCCTCACGTTAATTCTACTCCCTCCATCCAGAAATACTTTTTAATAGATCGTGTTCTAGGATTTAGTAAGGTCAAAGTTTGTAAACTTTGATAAAAAAATAGGACAAAATATCAATATTTATAATATCAAATGTATATATTATAAAATATACTTTATAACGATTTCAATACTATAGGTTTTACATTTTATATATTTTTATGTTTTCTTAAATATTTGGTCAAAGTTTAAAAGGTCTGACTTTGACCGAACCTAGAACGCGGTCTAATTGTAAATGGAGGGAGTAACCGACTTAGGTTTGATCAAATGTATGTATACACTAAAATGTGTCTGCATACATTTGAAGAGCGAGGCACGCTTAATAAAGCCATGTGCAGTGGGGTGGATATTTTTCACACCGTTCGGAAATTAGGACCAGTGTGCCAGTTGGTGGACATCCCACACTATTCCTCGTCTACAGATCGTTTGCTTATATCAGAAATCACAAACGTCTAATGGTGTTTCCTCGCTCGTAACTTATGTCGCAAATGTTTAGTTCCACCACACGCACGTTAGTGTTAGGGCCAGGTATCGGACATGTTTCTATTGCTTTTCCGTGTGTTGTTAGTGGTACCTGCAGAACCATGCTAACATGCAGCTACACAATCAAGATATAGCAACATACCATAACTGAATATTTCAGGCAAACTCGATAGCATTTCAACTACATTTGATTGCATATTTCAACTACAGTTCTGCACCTATATATTGTGACCAATCTTGAACCATAAGCAACTCGCTCACCACGAGCATGTTCACGTTTTGTAACTACTCCAAGTTCTCCTTTCCTGGACTCTGGTGGCACGTTTGTAATGGTCCGGCTCTATATTTTTCGAGGCCCTTGGGCGAACTTGACAAATGGGCCCCTACGGCCAATATATACATACGCATAACTAGATATATAGATGTTGCAAAAAGTAAAAAAGTTAATATCTAACCATACGTTCATAGTCTAAGATGTTTATAAATAATTATCAAAAACAAAAGCAATATCACATTACGACAGAAATAATAGAAATGGTAGCAAAATATAACTAGTATTTCCTGGGCCACCCCGTGTGCCGTGTCGGTGCCAAAAGCGCCCTCATGGCTTTAATCCCAGCTATTGTGTGTATGACATGGTGAGCGGGAGAACCAGTCTAGTTTCACTAAAAGGAGGGCACGTCACAAATACATATTCCAAGGCAGACTGGTTCTTCCCCTCCGAGTGAAACCCAAGAGATAGGTCAATTGACACAAATATATGCAGGCAATCAACTATTTTTCTCATTCGCAAAATATTTGTTGGTAGATTTCTCAGGTGGTCACGATCTGTTAAAATACTGCAGGAAAATATATGTTTGACGTGTCTATGTAGTAAATTCACTTTCTTGCTTTGCAAAACCTGGACACATCACACATGCTTATGTTATCTATCACTAGAAAATTATGTACAGGCAATGTGTTTATCACCTGAGTAATGTATCTTCAGGTGTTCGAGGCAGAATAGAATAAGGGCCAGTGGTCGGAGGTGAAAAACTTGTGCAGGCAATCAACTATTCTTCTTAATTAATGGCAGGGCCAGTGGTCGGATGTGAAAAGCTTATGCAGGCAATCAACTATTCTCCTTAATTTGCAAAATATTGGTTGCTGAGTTTTCACGTGGTTACCATCTGTTAAAATATTGTAGGAAAATATATCTTTCACGTGTCTATGCAATAAACTCACTTTCTTGTAAAGCAACCACACATGCATATGTTCTATCTATCAGTAGCAAAGTATGTAGTGTTTACTATATGTTATGTTTTAAGACACCTACACGGTTCCAGTTTTACCTGTTAGATTTTTATGAACTGGAGGATGAGACACCCGTCATCTGCATCAAAAATATGCATATGGCCTCCTATATTATTTTATTCAACAAAACTCGAACAAAGAGCAAACATAAAAAAAAAATACTAAGCCACCAAAAACCACCTAGAAACCTGACAATATGGATGAAGATATGTCAGCAGGGCCTTATACCGTGAAAACACGAAATCTCCCTACCAACTAGGATCCAAGGGGAATATCGCATATCCCGAGAAGCCCTTTTGGGGGTGTCCAGTTTGGGTCATGTTGTTGGAGATGCTCTTATTGGTTTATTGTTTTGGTGAGCCAAAATACAAAAACCTTAGACTGGACCAAAAAAATTATGAAAATTCAGTTGAACCATTGTGGCATCCCGCAAAAGCACTACTAGAAAATCGCGTTGTTTTTGTGCATTGCATCGTCATCATCATGTGTTGTTTGCCTAAAACTATTTTCGCAAAACCGGTTCATGTTTTCTAAACGCCCGTCTTCATTCAAACGCAAAACCCCGGGTGCTGCCGGATACTTTGTTTGTCTAAAAACTATTTGCCAAAAGTTCATCGCAAATCAAATAAAATGTTTAATTGTTTTTGTGGGGGCAGTCGAACGGGCCGAATCGACCCGAACGACCACCCCCATTTTTAAATCGGTCCACCTAACCCGCCCTTCTAAATCCTACAGCTACCCACCTATCTACCCACACACCCCCTCCACCTCACCCCAACCACTCCCCTCGTGACACCTCACCTCTCTCCCTCTCCCCCTCCAATCAGAAGCCTCCACCTCATCCTCACCTCCTCCCCACCACACAACACACCCTGGGCCACACACACACACGCACACACTGGCCACACACGCTACACCCTCCCAAATCCCACCTCCCCTGTCCCCCTCTCCCAACCTTTGTCCGCCCACAGGCCCCACCTCGCAGCTCCACCCCCTGTTCCTCTTCCCTCCTCCGCGCCTTTCTCCCCGCACCGGCCGGCCGCGCCGCCGGGCCTCCTCCCGTCGCCGGCGAGCCACCCCGCCTCCGCGCCTCTCCCTCCTCCTGGCTATCTTCCCCTCCTCCCCTCTGTCGCGCTCGCCCAACCCCGCCGGCCCCAGACCTCCCTCCTCCGCGCCCGCTGACTCCAGCGCCCGCGTCCCGGCGCAGCCCCCCAGCTCGCCGGCCCCTCCTTCTCCACCTCATGCTCGAGCCTTCATGGCGCCGCCCTCCTCTGCTCTGCCGGCCTTCTCAGCTCGACCCGTCCCTCCTCAGCGCAGCCCTCGCGCTCGCCCAGCCCGCCTTCTCCTGCTCCGCCGCGTCTCCGGCCCGCCCGTTCTCCCTCCGCTTCCTCCGCTCGTGCTCGCCTCGAGTCCCTCACGGAGCGGCCCGTCGTGCCCTCGCTCTCCCGCCCGGCGTCTGCGAGCTCTCCGGCTCGACCGCCAGCGCCCGCCTTGGCCGCCACCGCCAGTGCTCTCCGCCGGCCACCCGTCTGCCGTCGCCCGGCGGCCTCCAGCGTCCGCCCCTGCCGAGCTCGCCCTTGCTCCCCGTCGCCGCCGCGGATCCTTCCTTCCGCCGATCCCCTAGGCCTCGCCGTCTCTCTGCTACCCTCTCAGCCCGTCGCCCCAGCCCTGAATCGGTGTTGCACATGCCGTATGCTTCGGTGATGCTTCTCAAGTTTCGGTGAGGGTGTACCCACGTGTGCCTGGGTGCTAGTGCTTGAAGATGTCTAGGTGGTGTGGCGATGATGTTTGTCTGGATGGCATGGTGGTGTTGTGGCGATGCTAAGTGCTACCCTCCCGACGACAAGATCTTCTGCCCGGAACTCGTGGAACTGACTCCGTTTCATGTCTTTCGCCAACCTTCAAAGTGGAGCTCAAGTACTCCGACAGGGGACCCTGAAGACCCCGGTGCGACAAGTACTCCTCCCCGGACGCCAAGCTCGTCGAGGACCCGGAACGTCGAGTGCTCCTTCCGGATCCGAAGCCGCCAAAATCACCGTGGAACGACAAGCACTTCACCCCGAAGCCAAGACCGACCCGACTTGAGGACCCGACAAGATCTGCGCAACGACAAGATCGGCACCGACCAGGGCGGACCCGCTACGTCCCGACGCCGAACCAAGTCCTGCTTTCCGGACGCGACAAGAACTACCCCCGATGTCCGAGAACGATCCCGCCGAGACGATCCGTCGAACCCTGGACCCGGAGACCGAACCCCGAACCCCGGAACCAAGATCTGCCGAACCCTAATGTGTGCCCCTTTCTCGAGCCCTATTTTATAAATGTAATAACAAATTGTTGCATATTGAATTGTCCTTGCATGCATCCTTGTATGTGGTTTGGGGGCCTTATGCCGATTCACCTAATAATTAAATATGGGGCCCATATGCGGGCAAATTTAGCCTTATATTGGCCTCATTTAAATTTGTGCAGCGAACCCGGTGCTTTCTTCTGTCATGTTAAAAAACATTTAAATTGCGGGGTAGTTTAACAACATGAACCACCTAATTAATTGTCGGGACCCGGTTCCGCTTAATGTGACCTAACTGCATCGCATCTTGCCATGCCATGCATCATACATGCATCATGCCGATCTTCTGCCGTTGTATTAAATATTGCATCCGGTGTTTATTCAAGTGTTTTGCTTCTTCGCGGATAAGGCCGTTGAGTTGATGTGAGCTTCGCCCCGATCTTCGGTTGAACCTTCGACAATGTTTTCAAAGTGAGCATCTCCCCTTTCTACCTATCTTACTTTTATAGTATTTATTCCCTCTGTTGATCTATTGCTATACGTGTTGCGATGCTCTAGTTTTCGTACCGGTGATATCCCTGCAGCCTTATATTGCCTTGGACACATCCTATTACATTGTTTGGTAGGTAGTTGGACTTGCGCGTCGTAGTCGCTTGCTCAAGTGCTGTTGCGTGTTGTCAAGTGCCACAGTTGTTGATGAATTGCCGCATGTTGTTGTTGGAGATGATCATAGTTTTATTTACCGTTCACTTTCATTCTGTTTAACAACTAAAATTGAAATGCAGAGGCATCGGTGGGTGATAGATAATATTTGGTTTCGAGCAGCCACTTGTGTCCCGTGGGACCCAGTACTTGATACTGTTCCTTGATTTATCGCTATCCACATCCGGAGGTATATGGGACCCCCGAGCGAGCTTGATTCATCTTATTTCTTGGGGCCACAAACTAGTTTGAGGTTTTATTTACGATCCTGTACTTATGCCATGCTACTTATGTATTTAAATTGTGCGAGCACCTTTGTCATTTAGGTAAGCGGAGTGATTCACGATATCGACACCCCGAGTTTTGGGTTCCCGATCGCTTCTGACCATTGTCACAAACCTTGAGTTCGTCTCGGAGCTTGCTTACTTCGTTGCGGGTGTACTCCAAGGGGTGGCCCCCTGAAATATTTCTGAATCCTGTGATTGTTCAGTCGTGAAAGCCTTGTTGGGTGTTGATTTGATTTTTCCAAGGTTGATCGAGCGTGTGTTGCTATTGGTGCACCCCGGCCGGGTAAAACTTTCTGAAAGCCGTGTCCGCGGATATGGACGACTTGGAGCACAGTATCTCGACCATAGACAAGCATAACTAAAGTTTATTGCTATAAATTTGACTTTATAATGACTAGTAATCAGCTTCACTATAATGGAATGGCTAACTAAAACTGCCCACCATTGCTTGTTTGGCTTGTCGCTTGCGACAATTGCATCTGACTAGTAAGTATTGCAACTACAACAGAATGGCTGAATAAAAGTACCAACAACTGCTGGGTTTTTGGGTTATCTCATGCCATCATATCGATTAGTAAGTGTTGTAACTATCACTGGTTAACTAAAATTGCCCACCGCTTACTTTATCGGAATGATTATCTAAACACGACTAGTAATTCTGCAGCGATAAGCGAATAAATAAAGCCAACTGTGTGAGTTCCTCGGTTGACTTCCTCGTTTGGTCTCGAGGGGGAAACACCAGGGTGGGTTTGTTTGGTGTTAGTTTCAGGTTGGATCCGGATAGGTCTATCTTATCCCTCTCTGACTGTCGCAGTTGTTTCGAGTCTCTATAGGTTGTTTAGTGCATGCCGCTGCCGATCCACCATACCTATGTGGCGAGGACCGCCATTCTAGTCTCGCTGTCTTGGCCTCGATCTTGACTCCTCTTTTTCCTTTGCCCTTTGTCGGCACCTTTTGTTTAAGCGGGTTTTGAGATCGCCGTCGTTAGCGGGTTACCCTTCAAAGCTTGGCAGGTTATGGACGCCATTGGTTATTCTTCAGGGCTCTTAGCCCCATTTGCATCTTGTCCGTAGTCGGCGCTCTATCATTTTCAAGGTGATTTGGATCTTTGTATATTATATCTGTATTCTTGACTCTTTGAGTCGCTGTTATATATATCTGTTCTGTGGGTCCCATCGATGACTGTTGTGTAATGTTATTACTTCGTTTTCCACCCGCACGAAAGTACCTGGTGGACACCTTTGAATCGTTTCTATGCGGGTTTGGCGGGTTTCGCTGAAACTTGCATAGGTCCGATTCTGAGGGTGTTACAACCATTACCATCAATGCCAATAAGTAAAGATAATGCAGCTTTTAGAAATTAGGTATCTCTCTTGTGATCGAAGTACTTTGTGTCCTAGTGGTGTTGGTCCCATAAAAATTAGATACGTCTGAAGAATTTGGGGAAGGAAGTTATACAGAGGACCACACCCATGGAGCTTTTCGGAAGAATTAATTGGGCGAGCTAGCCAAGGGTTAGGTGGGAACGAAAGAACTTATTGATTGCTAGACTGATCTGACTGCCAATTCTATGGCCGCATTGTGGAGATGAGTAGGGGCAATGTTCAACATATCGGACCGCATTATTAGATGTTGAGGGCGATTGGACAGTGTTGATTTTCATTCGTGAAGCAGTGTACCAACCATAACTCTCATTTAATAGTAAATATTGTGTAATTAAAAACATTTAATTAACAAAGAAATCAAAGATAAAATAGTGTGGAGGCTCGCAAGAAAGGAAGGTAAGCAGGGCATATCAACAGAGGATCTGAAAATTAATTATCTTAGCACCTCCTCTATATACATGCTCCTCTCATCCTAGCAAACACCGCGTCGACCTGTTCAGTTGCCATCGTCTCTTCCACCTCCGCCTGCAAGAAGCCAAAGACCATCATACGGGGCCATGGCCGATGCCGGCGACGAGATACCTCCAGGTCAGGAAGGCATCCATCATCGTATATTTTGTTTCCCTTTCCTTTCAAATACTATTTATGTTGATCTGCACATGTTCGCAAGCGCATGGTGATAGAGTTAGGATAAAATTGGATCTCTGAATGAACTTGTACACTACGCCGTGATGCATTCACAACTGCAGCAGGCCATGATACAGAGTAGGGTGGCAAGCGGCACCCGCATAACGACCCGCAAAAGAAAAATATAGGCAAATAGGGGTCCGAAAAGCTAGTAAAATTAGAGAAGGATTAGTGAAAAAGTAGTGCTGCAACCCGCCCCTCTTGACACTCTTGACGGCCTAATGCAGAGCAATCTGAGGCAAAACATACGGGGAAGAAGAAAGCACCGACGACACGCAGAGAGGCTCAACATTTGAAGAACTTGGCATTGGTGCTCAAGAGTTCCAAGGAGGCGATGGAGGAGGCGCGAGCGGCAGTGGAGTGCGCGTCCTCAGCGCTAATTGAGATCCAGGGGGCATACAATGCTTATAAACTCACTGTCACACGCATGCTGGAGGACGTGCGGTTTTCTCCTTTTAGGAAATACTTGAATTAGTAACTTTATAGAGATCAATTATTGGAATGATGTATGGAGGCACATGCTAAAATACCATATTTTAGTCGAGGTATCAAATTTCATGATATTTTGACATGTTTAATCTCAAATGAATCCAATACTGTTGCCTATTAGTTTCCTGTTGCTTTTGCATATTCATGCATTCATTCATTCAATCATTTGAGAAATAGCACAGAAAATGAACACTCGTTGCATAACATGTATTTCCATGATGCATATGTACTACTCCGTATTACTATTTCTGTTCTAAGATTTCAAATTTTACCCAAGCAGAAAGAACTTCAGTCTGCGATAATGGAATTGAGGAGAGCAGATAAAGATATCGCCGAAGACCGTGCAAATAGAAAAGAGCTACAAGACATCCGAGAAGCAGTGATAGATGTATATATCATTTCCCGCATCTGTGTGGTTAAACTTTTTTAACAAAATGGTGATCGATCTACCTTGATCAATGTGCAGAGTTTTCTGAAGTATAGGTTGATCAGCAAGGAGTCGTCGGTGATTGGGATCAAAATGATGGGATACCTTGATGAAGCGCCATTCAAATATGATTGCATGAGGAAGTATGGGAATGAAGGTGACTGGAAAGCCAAGGCTTCCATGCTGCTCTCGGTTTGGCAGGATGAACTGAAGAATCCATCCTGGAGACCTTTCAAGACTATCGAAGTAGATGGAAAAACACAGGTAATTATCTGAAAGATAAATTATTGTCTTATTTGATTGTAGATCATTGCCAATATGTGGATATCCTGGTTGTTTTCAGGTAGTGGTGGACGAAGATGATGCCAAACTGATGCAGTTGAAGGACGAGTATGGCTGCAGTAGTGTGTACAATGCGGTGAAGATGGCTGTCGCTGAGCTTAGGGATTACAACATGGCCGAGGGGTACCCTGTGCCGGAGCTCTGGAATTTCGGGGAAAGGAAGAAGGCGACGATGGTGGAGGCGCTCAGCTGTGTCTTGGATCATCTCAATAATAAGTAGTGAACCATGCGAAAATGATACGCATCGATTCTCTAAAATGGGGTTTTGCTATAAGGATTACATACCGCAGAACTATATGATTTTTCTGAACTTAAGTGTGTTTTGGATATGCATATGGTACTCATTGACGTCTGAGTTACACCTTTATGTTTTTGAGTTGAGTTACACCTTTATTCAGTGTCATTGTCAGCGGTTACTACTTCCTATCCATGCATGTGTAACTTGGAATAGGAGGTTCTCTTACCTGCCGTTTCTAACTTTTTGGGCCAAATAATAATGTGTGCACAGAAGTGACTACTGAGCTTGCTACTGTGGTACTAGGAACGTTTTGAGTCACAGATTAAAGGACTTCTTGTTACCTGTTCCTGAACATCTTCGGGCAGATGATGAGCATCGATGCACTTGCCGGCCACAAGACCGTGGATTTAAAAGGTAGACTACTTGTCGTGGCATAGCTACATAAGGTTGTATGTCCTAGAAGAGTCAATGAGCTAATTTTGTTTAGGTTAGGAATCTTATCAGATCAGAAGCCACTACTTTACCTTCGAGTGAAATCTTAGCAGATTAGGAATCTTAGCAGATTAGAAGAGTCAATGGTACTAGCTAATTTTGTTTCCGGCATAGGCTGGCTCCTCCCGAAGGGTAGAAATGAGACATTAAGATGGTGATATCGCTAGGGTCACACACTTGACGTTCGACCTCGCTACACTGACTAGGGACTCTTCCGGACGGCGGGTCGCCTGGTGGTCAAATCCTAAAGGAAAATAATAGTACTCCCGGAGATCGCGACGCGTCCCGGGTCGGCGTGGCGTGTCGGTGCGTGTGAAACAAGCGCCATCTGGGTCCACCACGTCACCTCTTTCCTTCTTATCTCTTCTTTCTCCACTCGTTTTCAATTGCCTGCTACCGACTACACGGAGTACTCCATGGCTCTTCTCACTCACGGAAAGCTTCCATCCACTCCTTTCCCATAAAAAAAATCCATGGAGCCCTGAGAATCCATGGCGCGCCGCCTTGCTCCTCCCTTCTTGCGCTGCCCTCGCCACTTTGACCGCCCCCAATCTGCGTGCTGCAAGGAGATGGTGGTGTCCTCGCAACATGCACTAGGCGGCGGCGGCGATGGATGCTACAGCCGGGCGCTGCTGCGGTGGTGGGCATACGCTACCTGCTGGCGGTGGCGGCGGCAGTGCTTCAGGGTGGCGACCTCACTACGCGCCCGCGGCGGTGGATGCTACACCCGCGGGCGCTGCTCTGGCGGTGAGTCTGCTACGCGGCGGCGGCGGATGCTACAGCGTTAGCGCGGACGGCAGTACTACGGTGGTGGCGCCCGCCCGCTCTGACGGCGGCGGCTACTACGTGGCGGCGGCGGCTGCTACCGCGACTTCTGACGGTTGCTACAGCGGTGGCGAGTGCTACTACGCGGCAAGCGGCAGCGGCTACGGTGGTGGCGCCCGCCGCTCTGGCGGCGGCAAGGCGGCTACTGGCGGCGGCCGCTGCTACAGCTTCTGACGGTTGCTACAGGCGATGGCGGCGCTACTACAGCGGCGGCGGCGGCGGCCGCTGCTACCTGCAACTGTTGTATACGCTACATAAGCGAACACAGGCTACATCTGCTACATGTGGTGGTGATGTATACGCTACATGGCGGTGGGCTGCTTTTGCTACATCTCGCGGCGGTGGCGCTACCGGTGGCGGCTTATACTGACGGCGGCGGCTTATGCTACCGGCGGCGATGGTGTTCTTTGCATGCGGGCGACTTTCTTCTGACGACGGCCGTCTGCGGTGATGGCGTTGCTACATGCGGCGATGAGGTTTCATGCTACCATGTAGCACCTAATCTATTTTGAGGTTTCTGCTACCATGTAGCACAAACATATTTAGTACTGTGTTTGGTACTTGCTACTTGCTACTCTGTGTTTGCTACTTGCTACTACGTGTTTTGCTACTCATGTCAAGCAGTTGGCCCAAACGGAGGGACAACAATGGTGGAAACCTAATCTAGAGCTTCTTGATGGTGCTGGAGGTTCTTCCTCGGGATTTTGATTGAAAAACACTTGGAGGATTTGTGTGCTTGGCTAGATTAGGTTCTTTGCGCTCGATTGGAACATCGCCGCTTGGCGAATCGGATAGCCGTAGGTGAGAGGATTTGATCCCCCACTAGAAGCTACGATTGGCGGCGGGATAAGGTGGTGAGGCTGACCAGGAGGGGGTAGAGTATGGTCCCTCGAATATGGCTCATCTCCGTGGCCGGTGAAGGAGATCGACGGTCAGACTCCTCCGTCGCTCGCCTCATGGTATGGCGCGACTCCCATGGTCGCTCATTTTGCTACTCTGAAACAGTTTTTGCTGCGGCGTAGCAAAAGCGAAAGTGAGGTCGGCAGGTTAATCGACGGTTTAAAAGTTTTGATCGAATCTTCCGACCGGGATCGAAAAATATCACGAGGGGCGTGGCGCGCCAATCCCAAAGGCTGGGCTAGTTAAGTAAGAAAGGAAACTGACTAGCTAACCCAAAGGCCAAAGGCCAAAGCCCAGGGCCCGGCCCAGACCCCTTCCCCATCCCCTCTTCTTCCTTCCACGATCCTTCCTGGTCTGCAGCTCCTCCTCCCCTGTCACCCACCCCACGCCGAGGCTAGGGTTCCGATCCGCATCTCGCCCGCCGCCGTCTCCGTTGCCGCCGCCGTCGCCGTCGCCATGGACGAGTAAGCAGCCCTCCCCTACTCCTGCCTCCCCCCTCAACCCCATCCCACTGACGCTAACCCCCTCCGATCTCTCGCAGCTTCTTCGATGAGGACGGCGAGCAGCTCATGGACCCGGACGCCCGGGACCTCTCGCCCGAGCCGGAGCCGCAGATGCAGCCCTACGATGACCTCGAGGACGACCTCGGCGACGACGACGGCGGCGCCGGCTGGAACCGCGACCGCTCCCCGACCCCCGTCCACGGCGACGGCGCCAGGCCCCGAAAGCGCCTTCTCAAGAAGGGCGGGAAAGGAGACGGCGGGGGTGGCCTGCCCGCGGACGAGCTGGAGGACTGGGGCGACGGCGCGGCGGGGCTGGCGGACGAGGGCGTGGGCGTGGGCGTGGGCGGGGATGGCGGGGACGGGAAGAGGAAGGGGTCGTCGAGCCTCCGGGACCTCGCCAGGGGCGGGGGCAAGGAGAAGCACGAGAAGAAGAGGAGGAAGGAGGACAAGGGGGGCATGGTGAGGGAGAAGAGGGGCTCGTCTTCTTCCGGTGGGAAGGGAGGAGGTGGTGGTGGTGGTGGGGGCGGGGATGATGATGAAGGGGAGAGGGAGATCCGGGAGCTCTGGGATACCATTGCCGGGGAAGGCTCTGAGGTAAAGATCACTGAGAGCTTTGTTAGCTGCTCACTAGCTTGGTTTCATAAGGTTCTAGCATAATTCAGATTCTGTTAGACTGTTGGAGTGACGATTATATTGGTTCAACATGATTAAGTTGATGTTATCTGTATGTTTTAATCTGTGTGCTTATGATGGAATCAGGTGTGCTTAGGCTGCTCATTTGTTCTGGGTCCATCAAGATTCTTCTGTCATAATTTTGCAAGTACAGCTTTGGCTGTTAGAGATAACTGGGGTAGCTTTTGGTTTCTGCTGAGGATATCAAACTGTTTTCCTTGATATGTTATGATACTTCTGGATGCTAAGCAGTGTTAATCTGTTAGTTTTTCTGATGATACTAATTGCAACATTGTTGAGCTGAACTCTGTATGGAGAATATCTTATTGTTGAATGATGCTTTGTTTGCTAGTGTCTTGCTCATGCCATGATAATCAAGTTCATTTTTGCTCTAAGCTATCAACATAGCCTTGGACAAATAAACTGACTGTGGCAACATTTTTTTTCTCGCGGAACAGGATGATCAAGAAGGTGTTAGAACTCTAGACGATGATAATTTCATCGATGATACCGGGGTTGACCCAGCTGACCGTTATGACAATGATAATGATGGCCACTCTCCTCGACATTATGCACAGGTGTACATACTTAACTACTCATATGTCATTGGTAATTCTGTTTTGGGACAAATTGTTGTAAAGATTGAGTCAAAGGTCTCTTTAGTTGAAGGTAACTGATTGAGATGATCATTGTATTTTACCCCTGTCATTAATGGAAATACACTTGAACCAAATTTCTGAATAGAAACATCTATATTCATATTCATAAAGAAATGAAAGGGACAAGAATATGCCTAACAATATTTGTGTTTTCTTAAGTCAAATGGGCTTTGGTTAAGAGGTTTTGTTTCATATCAATGGTTTATTGGTGACTTCCGAGTTTAGGGTTATGGACTTCTCAGTGAATCTACATATTTCATGTGACATGATTAGCATCTTTCACTGTATTTTACCCCTGTAATTAACAGAAGTACACCAAACCTAGTAATTGAATATGGACGACCTTTGTAGGAAAGGCAAATGAAATGAGTATGTTGTATAATGTTTATGTTACAACTGAACTCATCTCTCATAGGTTATGGCTAAGTTGTTTTCTTTCATATCAATGGTTTATTATGGTAACTTCCTATAGCTAGAAAAATTATGGATTTCCTCACATATGACATGTGCTATGATTCACTTAAGAGGTCTGATATTCAGTTGGAAGAATGATGTTAGTATAGACCTGTTACGGGATCAACTAACTCTGGGAAAATAGATAGGGAGTGAAGGGACTTCTTGACGAAGCTCTGATGCGGTAGTAGTTTTTCTGAACAAAATCTCATGCTTAACATTTCATGGAATTATTACAGAACATTTTGTTGATCCTATTTGTTTCTTGTTTGTGTAAGCACATTGTGAAATAGTTCTTGTTATCATTATAGGCAGAGGAAGCTGAAGAGGATGATGAAATTGAGCGGCTCTTTAAGGGTGGTAAGAAAAAGAAGAAGAATGATCGACCACGTGCAGATATCGGTCTTATTGTTGAACAGTTCATTGCTGAGTTTGAAGTAGCGTCTGAAGAAGATGCAAACCTAAATAGGCAATCCAAACCAGCCATTAACAAACTTATGAAGCTTCCACTGCTCATAGAAGTTCTCTCAAAGTAAGGTATTTGGATGTTGCCATTGGTAGATCTGTTGTAGCTAGTTCTAATTATTATCAATTGTACATGAACTTGCAGGAAGAATCTCCAGCAGGAATTCCTTGATCACGGAATACTCACTCTTCTTAAAAACTGGCTTGAACCTTTACCTGATGGAAGCATGCCGAATATGAATATTCGAACTGCTGTACTGAAGCTACTGTCTGATGTAAGCCAAAAAAAATTGCCCTTCTGAAATATGGGAGTTACACCAGTTATATAGCATAAAGATCTACTTTCTTATTGAATGTTTCTGTCTATTTACACAGTTCCCGATTGATCTTGAACAATTTGACAGAAGAGAGCAGCTTAAGAAAAGTGGCTTGGGGAAGGTATGCTTAGAAAAAATTGTATTCTGGAAGGTTCTCTTCAGATTTTCTACAATCTACTTAACTGCCAACTATATCCTGTTATTGATGTACAGGTTATTATGTTTTTGTCAAAATCTGATGAGGAGACTACCTCCAATAGAAAATTAGCCAAGGAACTGGTTGATAAATGGGTAATTTCTTGTCCTCTGTAAGATTTTGTGTTTGATGCTGTAGGTTCTTCGTCTATATGCGACTAACTGTGAACAAATAATATGCAGAGTCGACCAATATTCCAAAAGAGCACAAGATTTGAGGATATGAGGAGATATGATGATGATGAAAGATCTACTCCTTACAGGAGGCCTCAAGTGAAGAAGTGAGTACTGCACTTTTCATTAACTTATCATCCACATGACAATATTGTAGCTTGAGTTCTCTGTCCTAACCATGCATTTGTCTTGGTTATGCTTTCTTTTCGTTTAGGCCTTCGTCAAGTAGTTCTGGAAGGGAATCCAGAGACGATGATCTTGATGCTGACTTCTCTCAGTAAGTCTAGTCACACATGATACTTGAGTTACACCTGCCATCTGGTGCAGGTTGGATGCCATTCCCATTTCGTAGATTAATTTGTTATGTGCTCCGAATACAGGCGCAAGTCTGGGCAAAGTGGTTCTAGGCAGCATGCGTCTAGGCCAGAAGCATCACCTCTGGACTACAGCATCCGTCCACAGTCCAAGATTGACCCTGAACAGATACGGGCTCGTGCCAAGCAAGTTGTCCAAGACCAGCGCCGGCTTAAGGTTCCGTCTCTTCCCCCACCTTCTACACTGATTCCTTTTGTTTATGCTTGCATGTGCTATGCAAACTGTGGAAGCTAGAACACTAATCACTTCCTCCTGGGTATGCAGATGAACAAGAAACTGCAGCAGCTGAAGGCACCAAAGAAGAAGAACCTTCAGGCTTCAAAACTCAGCGTGGAAGGCCGTGGGATGGTCAAGTACCTGTAGGCCAATACACTCCAACAGCCTCGCCATGCGCATGGTGGTGCTTGCCGAAGCCACTGAAGCAGTATCAAGTGCTCTTGCACTGTCGCCACTGTATGTCAAATTGCTTGCCAAACATAGTATTCTTGTTCCAAAAATTTCCAAAGCCTGGCAGGGGTACAATGAGCGAGCTTCTGATAACTTGGTGATTCGGCATCTTTTATCTGAGGGTTATAGATACTTCCTGTTATTGTTGATGTTTCAGTCAGAGTGGCTCCTTTATTGTACAAATGTTTGCCATGTTTGGAGTGGACACCTGATTGGGCTGTGAGCTGAGTCGGGACGTTCTAGGGTCGGTCTCTACCTGTGTTGGAAGGACCCGACACATTACTATTGACTTGAAATACGAAGGGCAACACAAACTGGTTGTTGTTTAGTGTATCCAAGATATGGTTACTTGAACATAATCAAATGAATGAAACTTTTCCGAACTTGCTGTGTTGTGTTGTACTCCTTCCGTTTCAAAATATAATATGTTTTAGCTTTGTGAAGCAAATTATGTAGATTCATTCAGGTTTGGAGTGAATCTACACACTAAAAATAGTCTAGATACATTTTCTTTACAAACCTAAAACATGTTATATTTTGAAACAGAGGGAGTAGCATCTATTGGTCTTGTGCAGCTGGTCCTGATGCTTTTTCTTAAAGGTGCTACAAGTATGAAGTAAATGAGCTCTAAAGGGTTTTTCGTTTATTTATAGGCAACGTACTAGTGTGTTTGGAATGGACGGCCTGATTGGTCTGTATTATTATTAATAACTAAATTAACAAATGCACTTGGATATGGTTTATTTATTATTAAAAAAGAGCCGGCTGATACAGAAAGGTGCGTGAGCAAAAAGTGCTGCATCCGTTCTAGCTTGTCGAAATGGAATGTAGTTCTGAATTACTTTACCCCCCTGAACCTGGTTCAATGTTCAATCCCAAACTATATAAACTGTTCAGAATTAACCCCTTTCACCGTTTGGCCTAGTTTTAAGCCGGGTTTTTCCCTGTATACCATTACAGCGTCTGGTCCAATGTACTCTCTATACATACAGAATACACTCCGCCTCGTGCATTCCTGTATGTGTTGACTATATAAGCTTGTTCCTCTTCCTCAACTGGAAATTATGGAGGAGTGCCAGCCTCGGCCGTGTTCCTATCACGCGAACACACAACTCAGCAATCAATCTACTTGGATACATGCATGTCACCTATGGACTATGGTGGTGGTTGATCCTTTGGTAAACACACGCATAACAACATGACCAAGTTCCTTCACCAGTTGGAAACACTTCATATTAGTGCTCCACACACCCGCCCATCGCTTTCCCCATGCCACGGCTCCCCCCAACCCGCCCCCACGCCTCCTCTTTCCCTCCCCTTCCCGCCCCACGCCGCCGCAATGCCCTAAGGTCGGATTTTTCTGTCCAAGACACCGCCTTGCTTCCTCCACAAGACGAGGATCCCTTCGATTTCGATTTAAGGCACCTACTTTGCTTGCCTCGGTGGGAGTGAGGTCGCATGAGGGGTTCCATGGCGTCCGCCGCTATTCTCCTCTACCTACAGTTGTTGCTCCTCCTCTGATCAGCCTGGTGAGTCGATCCAAGCCTTCAGTGTATTGGCATCAGTATATGATCTTCACTCCTATATAGGATTTCCAACTGAATTTGTATAAGGAGAGTGTGACTCACTTAGATCGACAGTAGGCGTTGCATACAGTAGTTAATCAGCTATCCATGATTGATCAGAAAGACAATATGCACACATGTTCCATACTGAACTGACAAACTGAATCTGTTAATTAAGGAATCTAGTCACCATGTAGTTGGTCCAGGATCTAGTTCAGTACCTAAAGACAGTACTAGTACGGTAATTAAACCTGATGGCCATGTATGACTAAGCACCACCATGCACAATATCAAACTGTTGAACCAATCTGGGTAAGTTTGACCGAACCAAACTGCTATAAGAGAGAGCCTCTTAAATTGCTGGAAAAATTTTCCTTCAAGAATATTGCTAATGACATTTTTCATAAAAATATGGATAAATCATTGCATGGCCATGAGCTCTCTGCCGTAGTCATGATAGGAGTGCTTCTCATCTCCTGGACCATGTCCAAAGTTTGAGTTGAGTACATCTAGTGCTAGCATTAGATTTCAATGGTGACATTATAAAACACTGATGTTTTCTGTTGCAAAAAAAATTTCTCTATGTTGGCTCATCCTGAAGTTTATCCTCTGAACATTGATGTTTTTTGTTGCAAAAACTTCCTTAATCATATTTATATGTACCTACTGGACAAAAACATCCACTGATACATTGCCACTTAACATCATGCTTGCTAGAACACATGTGCTCTGTTCCACGACTGTGAGTACTGTATTTTCACAAAAGGTGTATGTATACAAGGATGTGCGGAAGGTAGAAGCACCCTGTGAACCTGCTGATACAGGCGCTCTACACGTTCTGCATCAGCGTCAGCGTCGCAGTGGTTTCTAATTTTTTGGTTCTCGTTGTTTCTAATTTTGTTTTTGTGTGTGGAATGTTTGCTCTTCTAGTGCTGGTAAAGTGGTCAGACGTTTTTTCGCTGGACTGTTAATCTGTTATTAGCAAAGATTTTGTATTTCTCATATTTTTTCCCAGATAGAGCAACTGTTTGTTCATCTCGTATGTTGTACTGTTAAGTGTTTGATTCGACTAATGTTTCCTATTGCTTTATTGTCAATCGTGCCAATTGACTCACACTTTCTTCACCAGTTAGCCTACATTATCCATTTTTTAAGAATTAGTCTGTAATGAAACTGGGTCTCCTGTTCAAAAATAACGTATTGAAGAAGTTACAGGGTGTGTGCCTTGGAGAAATGTTAAAGAGATCGGCAAGAGGGGAAGCTGGATCACTGCAGTCAAGAATTTGTTCACCACATTCCATAACAGCTCTCTTGCATTCTTGTTGTTCATTTGCCATGACAACCTGTGAAGGTACTACCGTACTACACACTCACCTCTTTTCTCTGTACCTGTTTTGGAGTTAGTTAGTCAAATTCTTCTCAATTTTGGCATCAGACTTCCCTCTCTATCTGTCTACTAATACCAATACTTACAGTTTAAGGTTGAAGCTCTACTCAATGTCTTGAGCAGAGCATGTATGTTGTACATGCATGATCACTGATCCAGTTCTGGTTATGTTGAAAAGATACACATAATTATATGTGTCATGATACAGTTTTTCAGTTGTATCATACATCAGCCTTGGTGTTGTTTGGAGTAGTGAGCCATGATCCATGAGTTGTACTCCCTCTGTTTCAAAATATAAGATGTTTTAGATTTGTGAAGAAAATGAATCTAGACTTTTTTTAGTGTGTAGATTCATCACAAAGTTGAGTGAACCTATATACTAAAACAAGTCTAGATTCATTTTCTTCACAAATCTAAAACATCTTATATTTTAAAACGGAGGGAGTATCACTCTGTCTTGTGTGCAGGATCTTGCACAGGTTCACCAGGGCGAGCTGCAACGCGTTGCGCAGAGGGGCGGCAGCGCAGGTGGAGGATTGCGAGCTGGGATCGTGAGCAGGTGCAACGCAGGTGGAGGATGGAGCAGGTGCAACGCAGGCGAGCAAGCTGGCCTGGGATTGATCGCGATGGATGGCGATTGAGCTAGCTAGGGATCTAGCAGGATTGAGCTAGCTGGGCATAGGGCCTTGCTGGGATCGGTCTCGATTGTTCTAGCTAGGAGCGACGGAGTAGCGGCGGTGGACGGCAGGGACGATGGAGACAAGACTTCAGTTTGAAACTCATGTTTGAAGGCCAAATTTAAAAGGATTTAAGTGTATTAGGGATTTTTTTTTGCAAAACTAAATTTGTACTAGCTGGAGGAGGGGCTGCGACATCCTTTGTTGGACGGAGTGAGTATGTAGATTCACTGTAAATATGAATGAAACTACATAATAAAAGAAGTTTAGATTTTTTTTTCACAAACCTAAAACATCTTATATTTTGAAACGGAGGGAGTACTCACTTTGTTCCAGTTTGCTAAAAGAACTTATATTGTGAAAGAGAGAAAGCACTAACTTGTTTCTACTCTCTTTTATCCATATTAATTGTGATTGGATTGGATGTATCTATCATTAAAATATGTTTAGATATATTTATTTTTACTACAAATAATATTGATCGGAGGGGTACCTGATTTTGGTGGAAGTTGAAAACATTTTGCAACCGTGAAAAAGAATCCACATTTGAGCAGGATGAACAGAAATTCCCTGCTATCTGAAAGCTGTACTATTTGTTTCTCTTTCGGGAAAAATTACTAAGAATAGAGTGGTCTCTCGTGTTTCTTCCACCTCCGTCCCGGCCTCTCCTCCACCTCCAAAACCATCCCATTTTCCACGAGCTCGCCTCCTTTGCCGCAGAATCCCGCATTCCCTGCGCGCATTCCCCGCGCGCCGCACGAGCCCGTCCGAGGTCCCAGCGCCGACCCCTCGCCGGCGGCGGCGCCATGCCTCGGCGGGGCGAGACGGCGGTGGTCCCGATCGACGCGGACGGCAGAGGCCACGGGGGCCCCAAGGGCGCCCACGGGCACCGCGGCCAGCACCGCCCGCGCCCGCCGCAACAGGAGTTCCGGCCGTTCCGCCGCTGGTTCCCTTTCCTGGTCCCGCTCTTCGTCGCCGCCAACGTGGGCTTCTTCGCCCTCTCCATGTACGTCAACGATTGCCCCGCCCACGCTGCGGCCGCCGACGCCGCGCTCGGCGGGGCCGCGGAAGCGCCGGGGTGCCTGCTCCAATCGGACCTCGGTAGGTTCGCCTTCCAGCCCTACAGGGAGAACCCCCTCATTGGGCCCACGTCGGCAACGTAAGCAAATTCTGCCGAAAAAGTTTGGATCTTTTGGTCCTTGTCCTGTTGTAGATGTAGATGCCTGCACTGCATTGCTCAGATCTCGGCCTAATTTTGATCGTTTGGGCATCAATTCTGCAGCTAGTTTAAGCCCTTTCTTACTACTGCGAACTGTTCGAAAAATTCGAAATGACTAACCACTGCATAATTCAGATGCCTTTCCTACATTGTCACTTCTTGTCTGATAGTATATGAAATAAAATTCCTGCAACATGTTATTTTCACCCTTGCTAGTTAGTATTGTCTGATAAGTGGCAACTGACATGTATACCAATTCCACAGGCTGTTGGAAATGGGGGCACTAGAAACGAGCAAAGTTGCCAAAGATCACGAATGGTGGCGCCTCATCACCTGCATTTGGTTGCATGCCGGTGTTATCCACATACTCGCCAATATGTTGAGTCTACTGTTGATTGGGATGAGGCTCGAGAGGGAATTTGGATTCTGTAAGTATAGAGACGATTTGGCATCAAATTTCTTCAGATTCTTCGTTCCATTACGCAAAATATTGCATCTCGGAATTTCCGTATATACATTCCTACAAGAGTTCATAGCTATGTAACTTGATGATGGATGAATGGCTGTTTATCGCAGTGAGGATTGGCACACTATACGTGATCTCGGGGGTTGGTGGCAGCTTGTTGTCTGCTCTATTCATGGCGTCAAATATCTCCGTTGGCGCTTCAGGTGCACTGTTTGGATTGCTGGGCTCCATGCTGTCAGAGCTGATAACAAACTGGACAATATACGAGAACAAGGCCAGTTCCAAAATCTATAGAATATTTTTACAGACTGTACTATACTTTTCTTGAGTCTAATTTCATTATTATTTTGAAAATACAGTGTGCGGCTCTATTGACTCTCGTTTTGATCATTGCCCTCAACTTAGCTGTCGGGATCCTTCCGCATGTCGACAACTTTGCTCATATTGGAGGATTTGTATCGGGTTTCTTTCTTGGTTTTGTGCTCCTGATGCGCCCGCAGTTTGCATACATCAACCAGAAGAACTCTCCTCTTGGACTCCCCCCCGGCACGGCTAAATGCAAGTACAAGACGTATCAGATTATACTTTTGGTGATTTCTTTGGTGATATTAATTTGTGGGTAAGTATCTTCCCCGTCAGCAAGCAGAACGACAAATATGATATATTCGTCACTAGGTTTCAACTTCCTTTGCTGAAACTTTATTATTGCCAGGTTTGTTGTCGGCTTTGTATTGCTAATGAAAGGGTTCAATCCTAGCGAGCAATGTTCCTGGTGCCATTATCTGAGCTGTGTTCCTACTTCAAAATGGAGCTGCAAAGCACCCGGTAACTATTGTGTGGTAAGTATTTTATATAGATGCAGTACTCCCTCCGATCCATATTACTTGTCGTTGAAATGGATGTATCTAGCACTAAAACATGTCTAGATACATCCATTTTAGTGACAAGTAATATGGATCGGAGGGAGTACTAAGAAATGCTGTCAACCCTTGTATAGTATCTGATGTGGCAATCACTAGTTTACATATAGTTAATTTATGGCATTCTAGATAGATGTGTCTAACAGTAAATCAAAATTAGAATATGAACACATAATATACATACTTATGAGAAATTTTCTCTTCATAGAAATGTCTTAAATGAAAATCATTAGAGCGCGTCAACGAGTGCATATGGCTACGAGGCAATGAAATAATATCACAGTCAAATGGTTGCCTCGGTTGACTTTCAACTATCATGCCATCAACAGACTGCGGTCCCATTGATCTCCTTTCTACATAGGACAATGTTTTAACATTATATTTCTGTACAAAGTACTAGTTCTTTTTTTTGTGTGAAACAATTACTTGCCATTATTTCTTTGCCACGTTTAGAAACCTTACTTCAATCTTTAAGCATTACTAGAGCTAATCATTTTAGTTCTATATCTGTCATTCTCACAGGAAGTTTACTAATACCAAAACTTCTCATGCAGTCCTCACAGCTTGGAGATCAATTAAATCTGACCTGTCAAAGCACCGGAAAGACCGGAACATATGTTATCAACAATCCAAGCAACGCGGAAGCATTAAACCACCTCTGTCTTGGCCTTTGCAGTTGATGGCGAATGTATGCATTTTGATGACAAGGAATTGATATCTGCATATCTATGGAAGGCAAGTAGAAGCCAAATATTCAGCGAGACCTCGGGTAATGCTTTTGGGCCTCTAGAAGTTCCCTTCATTGTACACCATGTATTGCAAATGTCAATTGACAGTTATGAAAGATGGATGCTTTGATGCAGTAGTTTCTGAAATCTCAACCAAGTACTTGCACTCTTACCGTGTGATATGCATGTAGAGCTTAAACTGTTGTACCAATAGAAGGAAAGTCGGGTGAAGAAAATTTAACAGTAGATGAAGTATACCATGTCTAATATTATTGTCCGGTACTACAGAGGGAGGAACGCTGCATGGCAAACAAATTACAAATTTCAAGTAAAGTTAAACCGGTCAATTACATCAATGTTAGGTCTAGACCATAGTAGTGTCGAGTTATGTTTCCGGTATCAATCCTATGCTGCAGAATGGCACAACTTCCGTTGTTGAGCTGCTCATATGCATGAGTAGGTTAGTGGTATCAGCCCTATTCTTCACTCCCCAAGCTTGTATCTCGCTGGTACCCATTTATACAACAAAGCAACGGTAACTAGCCGGCTAGATTTGTTGTAAAGAAAACTAGCCGGTCAGATTGAAGCTGAACATTTCTTGAGGGGGACATTGAATTCCCATCCTCCCAGTCCTGGGTCTGCCACTGTCAGCTGCTCCAAAATACACGTGATCGCCTCGGTTATCGTCGCCTTCCGCCCTTCTTGGAAGTTCCAGATCTCATTCATGATGTGCCGTTCGTTAGGACTATAATCGTTGAGCTCGCTCAGGGCAGCCTTCACTGCAAGGCTGACTTTGTCGCCACACTCAAGCCGCAGCTGCCTCAGTTTTGGATCATCATCATCTATAACCTTCTGCAATTGTCCAGAAACCAAGAGGTCGGAGCCAACGATTCTTAACACAATAGAAGTGCATGAATTCTGTACAGAAAATTGGATAGACACCTTATCTTCTCCATCGACCTGAATAGCCATAAATGGATGCCAGGACGGCTTCTGTATTTCCTCCTGCCAGCTTGTGACCAAACTTGCAGCTTTGCCCTCTGGATCATCATCTCTGTACTTGCTCTTGCATGCAACCCGAAAAGGCCTTTCATCAAGTTGTCCCATCCTTTTGATTCCAACGACACACCCGCTAATCGGCATATTCTCCAAGAAACCCTGCACATTATGATCATTTCAATAAGAAAAACTTTTAGCAGCAATGTAATTCCACCCAAACTGAGCTGTCAGAATTCAGAAGTATCTGAAACTATTGGCTTTTACCTGAATCAACTCTTGGCGGCTCTCTTGAAGCTCCTCAGTGCTCATCTGCTCTCTTTCGTAGAGGTCTCGCAATGAAGCTTTCAACCTTTTTCGCTCATTCTCCAGATATATTGTTGCAGCGTAAATACGCCCATGATCTTCCACTGTGTCTGTGAGCTTCTCCCCTGCTTGTAGTTTTTTGTTCAGCAGCTGTGTCACGAACACTAGTTTTTCCCTTTGCTCCAGCTGCTCCTCGAGTTGACTTCGCTTAGCAAATATGGCCTCCATCTCTTGCTAGAAAGCGTGTGCATATATGAAATTTTGTATACAAGTATGGGTTGGTTTCTACTTGAACCTATTGATTGTGGTATTCAAAAAGGAGAAGAAACCTTGTGATTTTTATGTAGCATCAGAGCATGGCCATCTACCGTGCACTCTGCACCTGCCTGATCCAATGTGCTGATGTCCGTAGCACCCTGATCCAATTTTCTGATGTCCAAATCACCCTGAGACAATAAAAACAATACAAGTCTAGATCAGGATGGCGAAAGCACATAAACTGATACTAATAGTCAAGCTAAAAGGGGCTAATATTTGAGTAAATTGGTAGAATTTCCACCGAAGTCCATTTAAACAGAAGCTTCCCGGCATTAATTTGGGGCGATTCTGCCCTAAAATTTTACATTGGGAGCAGAGATAGATGATTTGAAACTGATAACTGTATTTAATTTTCTCTTCCCAGCTGCTGAGCTGCATGTGTACCATGTTGGCTTGTAATAAGCTTCGTTTCATCAGGAAAAGTGCTCGCTGTTACTGTTTCTCTGAACATAAACTAACTTGACATGTACTTATCATTCTTGACAATGAAAATGTGTTTCACACCTCTTTCAGCCAGATTTTGTGCCTACGGCATTACTATCTGTTTCTTTGCCTATCGATATGGGTGTTAATTTGCAAAACCACACCAGAGTTCGGGTAAAAGTTGAGTACTGTGACAGACTGGAAGTGACCTGTTCTAAGAATCCAGGTTAGATCAAGATGGCGAAGGCACATAAACTGCATCGTGCGCGCAGAGAAGCAGGGTCTGTTGGTTATGTCAGTTGTATTGTATGAATGTACCTATTATATTTAGAATGTAATTATGCTGCAATCCTCTTAAACTGAAGTTTTCTGATATTTGGAGGAACTGTGGCAGCTGCATCTCGTGTGAATGGGAGTAAAGATAGAAGATTTGAATTGATACTGTATTTTTCTCCCAGCTGCGTGTACACCATGTTGGCTTGTAGGCAGGGCAACTGTTCCTCTGTTTTTTCTTCACTATCTCTCTGAGCATATGCCGTCCATGATCTGTGCACAAAATTTTGGCATACAGTTGTAACTTTGGCTGTTAAAAATGCACTTGGCGCCTTTTTCAGCCAAATTTGTGTATTTGACGTTACTATGAACAATTTTTTTCTCTTATAGCTGATGATATCGGCATTATCTTTTAAACGACAAGTCCAGGTAGTAAACCAGCACTCTGAAGGACTGGAAGTGACATGTTCTAGAGCTCAGGTATAATAAAGTTAAGATCTAACTACTGAATTTTGAGCATATGATGTGCAAGATCAATCCAATATTCACTCACCATACAGTTACCATTCTTGGCTATGAAAATGTATTTCCAGAGCTACTCAACCGAGATTGCCGTACACAAACACCTGTAGCTTTCTAGAATTTCTGATATCGACGACGCCCGATTTGTGAAATGACACTCGAGAGTTCAGTTAAAATTCATCAGAACTCTGGAAGACCGAAAATAGTCCATGTTGTAGAGTTTAGGCAAAATGTGTCATGAACGCCTTACCTTCTTCAGAATTTGCAGCTGCGCAATCTTCAGCTCGATCTCTTTCGTCGCCGCCTCTAATGCTGCCTTGAGCTTCTCGTTCTCGTCCTCCACCACACGGTTCATCTCCGGCACGATCTTGTCAGCCATGGTGCTCAGCTCTAGCAAGCAATCGAAGGATCAAGCGAACCAAAACTTGCGTCAATAATCAGATCATGATCGAGCACACACGTACGAGTACCAGTCCATGGATGAGCTCGGCGTCCGGAAGGGGAGAATTACCGGCGAGCTCGTCACGGAAGAAGCTCGTCTCTTCTTCGGCTGCAAGCACAGCCGCGGCTGCGTCCTCGCACCGGGCCTCCAGGAGCCTGGCCTCGTCGGCGATGGCGTCCTTGGCGCTCCTCACGACACAGGCGGTGGCCCTCAGGAACCTGCCCACCGCGTCGTCCCCTTGCAGGTCCTCCTCCGTGGCCATCCAGCCGTACACGGCCACGGCGCCGCCCTGATGGCGCCTCTGCTGCTGCTCCCACTCCGTCCTCCCGGCGCCTGCGAAGCTCTCTGCGAACGACGCGGCGGCGCCGAGACCGGCGAGCGACTTGCCGAAGTGCAGGACGAGGAAGTGGTGGCGGAGGTGGGTGTCGGGCGGCGCCGCGTCTTGGACGAGCGGGGTGGCTCCGACGGCCTCCGTTTGCTGCCGCGCGTGGGCGCTCAGGAGGCTCGGGGCCTCGCCGTATTCGTCGGTGGTGGCAAGGACGCCGACCCACGGCCAGACGAGGAGGAGCTCGCCAGAGCCGGCGCCGGCATCCGCCATTGGCACGTCGCCGGTGCTCGACATGCAAATGCGGTTCACGAGCGTTGGGTAGCTTCTGTTCAGAAAAACGATGATCTATACGTACGGAGCAGATTGATTTCCTTCCGTGAACTCTGTATTATACAAGGAGACAGCTTTTTATGTGTTATAAATAATGTGTTAAATTTTCACAGCTTATTATCCTACTTTCAAAACTAAAATGTCGGCATGCACTTTTCATTCACAAATATCTTAGTATCCTGTTTGAAACTAATTGTTTTTGCACACTATCTTCATGCACAAATATCTTGTCCTCTTTCTCTTTCTTTCTTGCCAACAAAACGGACTAACGGCTGCATTTTTTTGAAGAGAGAGCTCTGAATAGGTAACTGCTGAATATATTGCATTATTACTGAAATTCATCGAAAAAATTAATTGAACAGCTAATCAGACCAACGACACAGGTGAATATATATATAGAGAGACGGCCGGTCCTGAGATTTTGGGGGCCGGGGCGAAACTAAAATATCGAACCCCTTAGTATAATTTTTTATGCATATTTAAGATGATAAAAAATAAATATTTTAAGTACACTTCCAATTATAATATTCATATAAAAATAACAGTGTTTATATGATACCTTAAAATTTCCTCCGAAAATTCCTAAAAGCAAAGTCCGTGACGATAGAATCAATATCAATCTCGTCCACTAACTTCTTCTCAATGCATAGACTTGCCAAACCATTTAAACTCTCCGGAGACATTGAAGTTCTCAAATAGTTTTTCAATAATTTCAACTTTGAAAAGCTTCTTTCAGCCGATGCAACAGTCACGGGCATAGTAAATAAGATCCGATAAGCGATAGAAATATTAGGATAACAATCCGCTTCTCTGACAAACTCAAAAAGCTCTATAGCAGACATTGAGGTATTTTGCAAAGTGAACTTTATAACACTTAACTTGAAAATAAGTGCATTTAACTCAACATCACATATATCAGGTTCATCATCTTTACCAGGACGAGTAAAAGTTTTTGCATATGTAGTGCAATGTTCTTTCAGTTGAGAACCATCCAATTCCTTCAAGGATGTCGAACTCATTAAAAACCTAAATATACTTTTGAATGACTGGAGTTCTTCAAATTTGTGCTTCAAAATGTGGTCGCCATATCGACCATAACCAAAAAGTAGTTCACTTTAAAATCCTCCTCCGATTGGAAGATTGCTTCCTCGTATTCAGTTTCATCAAATTGCTTTGTCCTAGAAGCATGACGCTTTACACAGAACGATTGCTCTACACCCAGCTCAGATGCAATATCCTTGGCACTCTTCAAACCGGCAGCAAACCCTTCATTTATATATGTTTGAAAGTAAGTGCGCATATCTTGTATTTCTTGTATTGTAGAATCAATGCACATGGATGCTGATTGCAACTTCTTGCTGACTGTGTTTACTGCAAATAAAATTCCATACCAGATAACCATAACAAATATAAATTCAAAGCTACCAAGTATTTTAAATAATTTTTTGCATCACTCCTATCCTTTGGTTCAGTATCAACATCTTCACTTAACTCAAGAAGAGCCGACCTTAGCTAAGGAGCTTGAAATCTAATTGCTTTAAAACTTTTGATCCGACTCTCCCAACGAGTATTAGACAAAAACTTCACAGTTAAACCTTCCACATGGTCAAGCAACACTTTCCATTTTTTGGTAGACCTCGAAAATAAAACATAGACCCGTTGCACGATACCAAAGAAAGAAACAGCCTTACCACAAGATTTAGCCATATTACAAAGAGTAAAATTAAGACTGTGGCAAGCACACGACATATACAAAGCCCTTAGATTTACCTTAATCAACCTGTTCTGCACTCATTTGTTCTTTCCTTTCATATTAGAGCCATTATCATAACCTAACCCCTAATGTCAGCAATAAGAAGACCATATGACTTGATGAAATCAACCAATACCTTGAAAAGCCCTTCACCAGATGTGTCATTCACCACCAAGAAACCAATAAAGTACTCCTCAACTTTTACTTGTGCATCAGAGGTATTAACACAGCGAACCAACAAACTTATTTGCTCCTGGTGACTCACATCTGGAGTACAATTAAGAATAACTGAAAAATATTTAGACTTCTTAACCACCTTCAGAATAGTGTCTGTAATGCTAGAAGCCATTAGTAAAATCAACTCATTCCGAATTTTGTGACTAAGATAATGATAATGAATCTCATTGCTTTGAATCCGTCTACTATGGTCTTGCATTACCATGTCAAATTCTGCAATCATCTCAACACAAGCTAATAAATTACCATTATGATCATTGTAAAGCTGCTCATTGGATCCTCTAAATGCCAAACTGCGCTTACCAAGAAATTTCACAACATCAACTATTATTAGCAAAACTTATCTAAGGAGCTCCTTCTCTTTTGTGATCTCATGTTGCAACTCCTTATCAATTGTTTCATGTTTGCTCAGTCTATTTCTTAATTCTTTCCAAAAGATTATGCTTGTCATATGCTCGACACTAACTTCATGTTCTTTGAGCCTATCGGTGATGTGTTTCCAATCATTAAACCCATCATGTGCTAAGGAACTCTTGCAGTTAATAGGGTTGAACAACTTGCATGAAAAACAGAACACTTTGTCAACATGTTTCGAATAAACTAGCCATTTTCGATCACGTACCTCTCCATTGCTCATGTGTCTAGAGTAATGAGAGTATAAAAAATGTCTTTTGCCAGTTAGAGGAAAGGTGATATTTTCTTTTCTGATAGGACCCTTTTCCACTAATATGTTTCTTATCTTGCTATAAAAAAAACCCAATTTGCCAGATTATAAATATCCACACTAACTGGTTCTAGTTCATTATCAACATTAGCATATTCACCATCATGATTACTCACGTTGTCATCATCTGCATTGATATGAACATCGTTCTCTGTACCGACATTATCTTCTGGATCAACATTAGTCTGTCCCCTCACAAGAACTAGCGCCAACTCATCTGGATTCCGAAGTTCTCGGGTTGCTTTTCAAAAATTTATGAAAAGATCCTCTTTGCGATTCTATTAATTTCTTCTCTTGTTCTCTCCTTTTTCTTTTCTGAGCACCGGATTCGGGCGCCATAATCACTTAACCTCAAGTGATACAAATAAGAACAACAATTACTGATTAGAAATTTAGAATTAAAAACTATAAATTAGAGCGTAACAAAACCACTAGAGGCATAGGCAGGGGCGGACCTGCAGGCACCGCACGCAACTAGGGCCTACACGCAACATGCAACAGCAACAGCCGAGCAGGGGCCAGGGCCGTGCAGCCGCGCAGGGCGGTCGTCGATCGTGGCCCTGTGCCTGGGCGCCTGGAGAACAGAGATCGGGATTCAGGGGTGCCAGGGTAGGGTCGTCGTCTCGTCGAGGACTCAAGGCGTCGAGCGGGAGTGGCTCATACCTCATAGTCCTAGGGAGTGGACGTGTCATGCCTGAGTCCTGACGTCTCACGAGTCGCGTCGCGTGGAGGCTCCTAGCAGGAGTTGCGCAGGAAAATCGGGAGTCGGCGAGTCGGGATCAGGAAAATCGAGGAATCGATGTATCCATGCGTGAGGAGGAGTGAAATGCACCGGCGGTCCTAGAATTACGTGGCTATGGCTAGAACAGTCCCGCAACATTGAAAACGTATCAAAACGGTCATAGAACTCCTCCTGGATGTATTTCTACGGTCCTGGCTACGTATACTGAGGACGTGGCGACGAGGGTGGACCCATGACGGCGTCCGCGATGGACCAAGACGCGCGCGACGGAGCACGCAACATAAATTCCCCTTCTGAAACCCTAGATTGACAGAGCAAGCGACAGAGCAACCGGAAATTGCCGGAGCTCGTCGATGTAGCCGCTCAATCCCCTCATCCGCTCGGCGGAGCTTCCCGTAGCTAACCCCGCAAGCTTTCCTCCTCTCTTCTTCTACCTCTGCTTTTCATCATGGGTGGAAGCAATGGCGGGAGCTCGTCGGACGGCATGCGGCCGCGCTTCCCGTTGGTTGTGGGTGACAGCAAAGCCATCTGGGAATGGTATCTTTGAAATTATGGAGAGAGGAATTTCATTCACTATTGATGTTCAGAAAAGAAGTTGCAGATGTAAAAGGTGGGATTTATCTGGTATTCCATGTTGGCATCCAGTCTCAGCTTTAAGACATGATGACAAAACTTCACCTGAAAGTTATGTCCATGAATGCTATTCAATTCAGAAGTATGTGACAGCTTACCAGCACATTATCTGGCCATGTAGAGATATAAGGGAGTGGGAAAAAGATGATGCTAGAACTATCCTGGCTCCTAAATTTGCCAAGAAGGTTGGCAGGCCACAAAAAAATAGGAGGATACAACCAGAGGAGAAAGAAGGAAAGAAAGGAGAGAAGAAGATGAGCAAACATGGAGTCACTATGCACTGTACTTACTGTGGAGAGAAAGGTCACAACAAAAAAGGTTGCATGGATTACAAATTGGGATTAGTTCCTCAAAAGAAAGGGCAAAAGACCAAAAGAGCAGAACCTGAGGAAGATGATGATATTGAACAAGTTGCTTTAGTGATTGAGGTAATTATGAAAATGAAAACAATTCATGAATCTATTGTTCTTTCACATACAAGTAACTAATTCTTGTGTGTATTTCATTTCATAGGGACATCACTTGCACTCCATGGATTTTGTACAAAAGGACAGTGCTAGATATGAGCCAGAAATACTCAATGCTTTACTATCTGAGGTATGTATTATCTTCTATATTAGTTGATCTTCTATTACTTGTCACAAGAATGCATTCATTCACAATATACAACTGCCCAGGGTTCATCCACACATAGAGAGGAAAATCAGTTCAATCCTCTGCCTGATAATGTATTCATTCAAGAGAATGTGTCCAGTCAGCCACCAGTTCAACCAACTACTGCAACTGCAGAAGGAAATGTACTCAGGAAAAGACAGGTACTTGCAGCAGCTAAATTGAAGGCTGCAGCTGCTAGAAGAGATGTAGCAGATCAGGCCAAGTTTGATGCAGTCATGGCAAAGCTGCAACAGGAGGAGGAAGAAAGAGCACATGCAGCTGAGAAGAAAAAGGCTGATGCTTTAGCTAGGAAACTAGCTACTGAAGAGAAGAAAAAGGCTTTGAGAGAAGCAAAACAGCAAGCTGCTGAAGAAAATAAATTGGCACAAGCAGAGAAGAAGAAAAGGGCAGAAGAGGAGAAGCTTGCAGCTGCAGAGAAGAAGAAAGTTGAGGCAGAGAAGAAGAGACTAGCTCAAGAAGCTAAGAAGATCCAAGCTTCTCAATTCAGAGCTACACAGAACAAGAGAGAAGCTGAATCTGACAGCAGCTCAAGGATGCATGCTCCTTTCAAGATTCCAAGAAAATTTGGCTCCATGTTTGACTATCTGAAAGGGCCTCCACCTGGTCTTTAGTTTTATAATATGTTATTCCTTTTGGTAGTGCAATATGAACTGTAATGTCAGTGAGAACTGGTTACTTTCATATTTCCTTTTGTAGTGTTGGTGAGAATTGCCCGTGAATTATGTCAGTGAGAATTGTTGGTGAATTATGACTGTGAGAATTGCTATCTTCTATGTCAACTTTGTTATGTTGCATCATATACCTGTGCACATCAAATGATTTCAACAAATGCTTATAAACCATATGTTACCAAAACCACTGGAATATTTCATATTTCAAAATATTTTATCATAATACAACCAAATCTTACATCATTACACTTGCACATTACACATGCTACATCTGCTACAACTTACAAACAACCCTAATCATCAAGCACACTAAAACAAAAAGACAACAAATACTAACTTTTAGCAGTACCACAATCTCTTTCAGCTCCCTATGATTTTCAATTCTTCCACCATTAATCATCTTCTTCATTGGTAATCCACTGTTGCTTCTTGCAGATAACAAATTCAGTGAGCTGCTGTCCTCTGTATGATTTTGGCAGATCAATCCGAGCTTCTCTAGGTACTCTTCATACACATCCTCCCACTTCCAGAAATTGCAACCACCTTTGTGTGTCTGAATTTAAGCAAATGAACAACCAAATCAACTTTTGAATCAAATTGCACAGAAAAGGAGGGAAAGACAGAGCACACACCCCATGATTCGGGCACTTATAAAAATGCCTGAGGTAGTTGTCGTCAGTCTTGGAGACGTAGTGCTTCACCCTCCTGACGTTGCAGCTATCGCACACAACCAACAGGAAGCGCGGCCGCATGCCGTCCGACGAGCTCCCGCCATTGCTGCCACCCATGACGAAAAGCAGAGGTAGAAGAAGAGAGGAGGAAAGCTTGCGGGGTTAGCTACGGGAAGCTCCGCCGAGCGGATGAGGGACGAGCGGGGTCAGCTACATCGACGAGCTCCGGCAATTTCCGGTTGCTCTGTCGCTTGCTCTGTCAATCTAGGGTTTCAGAAGGGGAATTTCTGTTGCGTGCTCCGTCGCGCGCGTCTTGGGCCATCGCGAACGCCGTCGTGGGTCCACCCTTATCGCCACGTCCTCAGTATACGTAGCCAGGACCGTAGAAATACATCCAGGAGGAGTTCCAGGACCGTTTTGATACATTTTCAATGTTGCAGGATTGTTCTAGCCACAATCACGTAATTCTAGGACTGCCGGTGCATTTCACTCCGTCGGGAGGCAGGAAACGTCAGGGGGTCATAGACTAATGGTATAAAAAGAACCGCTTCAGCTCGGTTCGTGTGTGTTCATGACCATCATTGAGTAACCTTGTGAGGGACGACACCGCCTTTTCAACCTCCAAATGGGCCATTCTCTACAATATCGCAAGTTAGCTAGGCATACTTGTGGAAAAATATTGAATACCTAATATTTTGGTGTATTAATTTGACCCTCATGGAAAGTATATATACACGTACAAACTTGGAGGGCAAGAAGCCTATGACTTGAAATACAAGATGATCTCTAAAGTCCTAGTCTATCTCTAGTTATGTACGTACACGTACTCTAACATCCCCCCTTAGTCGGAGCGGGAGTGAAGCGGACGCTTGCGACTTGATTTAAAGTCTTGCGCTTCCGTCGTCTTCACCTTCTTGTTATCATCACCTGCGTGGACATGATCATGGCTAGCATATAGGGGCGGTGACTGCGTCCCCTTCTAGTGCCTCTCTTTCCTCCTGCAGACACTGTTGACTGGAGTTCTTGAGTTGCTGTAGACGTTGTTCTTGATGTCGATGTCGAGGTAGTCAATCGTGATGTAGCCGTGGTCGAGATGGGTGTGGTCGATGTCGTATTCGTCGTATGTGGTGTGGCCTCCGTTGCTAGAGGCGCAAAAAATACGCGTTTTTTGTTGTCGTTGTTGACGAAGCTGCAGTTGTGAACGTTTTGCACCTTGTAGAGGTATCGTCGGGAGCGTCTCTTAGACGCGGTCATAAGTGAGACCACCGGTTTTGCCAGGACCGGAGGAACCCACTAAGCACACACGGTTTTGCCAGAACCATATGCGCGGTCGTAGGGACGTCACAATTGTGATGCCGGTTTGTTGATGCAGTCGTCGGGGTCGTGGACACGGTGATGCTATCGCCGTGCCTTACAGTTATACTGTCAGAGGGCGTCATAGTTGTATGTCCATTATGTGGACGGGTATAGCGGCGGCGGCGATGTATCGACAAAGATGTTGATAAAGACCACGTTGATGTAGACCTTGGCGATGGCGTGTCGGCGATGAAGGAGTAGGCGTGTCGGAGATGATTGTCGCTTGAAGGCGTCCCTTGTGGCGGCGATGATGTCGAAGCCTTGATGTCGGAGAAATTTGTGAAATAGTATTCCACACCGGCCTGACGTGTGGATGATGTCGATGTCGCTTCTCTGTGGATGTGCTTGACGAAGATCTTGGCTTGTAGCCTGGCGTAGTCGTATAGCTTGATGTAGATGCTTAGGTTAATGTAGTCCGGCTTGATGAAGTGAAGATTGGTCGATATAGTCGTCTGGCTTGGTAACCCAGATCTACCAGATCTTGTCTGGAGTTTGCCTAGGAGTTGCACGTGGCGCCGATCGTGTTGACGCCGTGCACGGGAGTCGCCCTCCCATGGTCGATGCCGTGTCCTTCCGAGTCAGAGGGGTGGAGACGTCTGAGACGTAAGTCTTGGCTCGAAGACATACCTGGTTTCTTCCCAGCATGTGCATCTTCTGGATGAGCCCACCGTGGTCACACATACACGCATGACCACAAACTTTCATCATCCGGGATTACATGGCAGTAGATCATGTTACTAAGATTACACGGCAGTAGATCATGTTACTTACCGCTAAGTTTGTCACTGGGCCACAAACTTTCATCATCCGAAGCAACCCTCCATGTGCTACGTTGTCTAGCCCAGCCGGTATTGGCTTCATTACTTCTCCTCGACCAACTAAAACCAATCAAATCAGAAAAATGTGTAGCTTCAAAATGTGACAGAAAAGAAAGACTTGAGAAGAACTTACGCATGGGTCTCCTGGGGCCTGGGGGACTGGATTTCCAAGTGGTGGGGGGCCGGAATCCTTTGCGCGCGCGAGATTGAACTGACTCATAAAGCGCTAAGGAGCATACTCTTCGATAAAAACCACTCATCATAAAGTAGGTTTCTCTTGGTAAACCAGAATTTTTGGTCCCTCGTGCAAAGGGACGACAAACCACCCAGTGTGTGTTTCTGCAACTTATCCTGGGTATATACAGATTCCAGTAGACCTGGCAAAGCCTAAAGGTGTCAATATTCAGTGAGTAGGTGTCATAGCCAACATGTTTACCATTTTTAAAATGCATCAAAAAATAGATCGAGATAATTCTTCAACGAATACATAAAAGATCAATTAATGCATGGATTCTTCGAGTGCAAACATAAAAGATAATTATTATACTACGACATGTGTAGAGTATGACCAAACCGTTGGAGCGTCCACATCATCCTTGTACACATTGTCTTGGTTCTTGAAAAAAGTTTCCACTGGGCAACCCGAAAACTCCCAACTCCATAGGTTAAGCAGAAGTGGGCACCCAAACATAATTAGATTGCTTTTCTGTTCTGCATGGATGAATCACAGTTTGCACAGTACAAACCAGCAAGTACTGCACAACCGAAGCTAATCTCTTTTATGTCCTCTATCTTTGAGTCGGCAGTATCCATTGCGTACTTGATGGGGCGAGGCTCAACACTGTTCTCCTTGCTGTTGGTGAACATCACCTAGCCGAAGAGCTAGGCCACATATATCTCTATGGCACACTGGCTCTGTTCCTTAGTAGGTTCATTTAGCCTGGTGATCTTATTAAGATGCAAGAAGGAATTATTGTAAAACATCTAGGAGGAATGTAAAACATCTTCTATCTATTCAAAGGGAATTATTGTAAAACATCTAGGAGGAATGTAAAACATCTTCTATCTATTCGATGAAATGAAACACAAATAATCATCGTAACCTGCTACAAGACTCAAGTCCCAAATTCAGATCACAAACTTAATTAGTTGGCTATGCCGCGCCCACGAGCGCAGACGGTTAGCAGCACATGGGTCGTTAGTTGAGCGGTGGCAGCTAATTATCTTCTAGGTGTAGGTCTCCGTGGAGTAGGGTTTGAATTGCAGCTTGTTTGTTTTGTACCGGGAAGGATGGGTATGAATTGCCACACTTTTCCCTTAATCGAGTCAAGAACCACACCGTACCATCACATTGTTCGGAGGAGAAACGACAATCATAGAACTTGTAAACTCTGAATTTCACATATTTCGGTACCAAAAAGTAAGGCTGCCGCGGTCGCCCTTCCATGGATGAGAGACATGATACAAATAGCAACATCACAGCATGGAAAACATCACAGCATGATACAAATATGCAGGGCTGGTGCTTGTAATGGCAGGGAAAACAAAAAGACAACAACGATAATAGCAACATCACAGCATGGAAGCAATTCGAAAACAAAAAAAATACACATATGACTGACACGGTACGTACGGACGTACATCATGTAATCATGCGATCTTCAGTTCAGGCTTTGGGGCAAAACGCCAGGCAGCCTTGTGTACACCCCGCCTCTCCCAGCTCCGGTGTCTTGATAAGGCAGTTCTTACCGCATATGCCGACGCAGTCGTTGGAGCAAAACACGGCGCAGCCTTCTGTACACGCTACCTGCAGGTCCATGGCCTTGGGAAGGCAGTCGGAACGGCATATGGCGAGGCAGCCGACGCAATCAGGGTTGTCTTGTGGCCCGGTGGCGGAGCATTTGGCCGCCGCGGGATTCGCTATCAGCAGCTGTCCGGCGAACAGGACAAGCAGGAGCACGGCGCAGGAGGAGCTGGAACCCATGGCGATATGGTGAGCGAGTCGAGTAATACCGCTGCCTTGTGTCGTTTGGCTTGATGAAATGAGAGTGGGGAGGGAGGCTCCTGTTTTATATAGCTAGCTAAGACAATGCACTAGAGATATACACATGCAGTACAACTCTCTAGTATTAAACTGGATACTCCATGATACTCGATCTTAGCCTTATTACTATGTCAACTCTCTTTCTATATAGAATGTGTGTAGTGAGTGCAGCTATACATGTACCTCCTCCGGTTATATTATGTCAATGGTGGGCAACATGACACTCTCTCATTTGATCGTGCATGCCTCAATGTCGAACATGGTGTGTATCCATACTATTTATATTATTTTCAAAGTTAATTTAATCACTCATAGCACGCAGGTTAATTGGCGAAGCGATATGCCAAATTTTCCCATGTTTTCTGACATATATCATATTATCAAAACAATGTGAGGAAAAGGGCTTATGGTGCTCTTTCCATATATGAAACTCCTTGAAAAATTTTATTTGGTATGTGCCGACGGCTTAGCCGTTGGCGTAGGCCTCCAGATTTTTTCCTTTTATCTCATTATTTTTTGAAAAATCATAACTAAATTATTCTAGTTCAGAAAAATACAAATAATATATCAAAATTTGCATAAAAATAAGACCTATCTATCTACACTCAAATATTACACATTTATAAAAAAATAAGTGAAACATAAAACATTATATATAGTTTAAAACGGGCATTATAAATTCAAAAAATATCCAAACAACGTGAAACCTTCGCGTGGTGTCATATTATGTGACATAGTTAGAAGGAAAAAATATAAAACTTGGTATATTGATTATGTCTCAAAAAAACCTTCACAAAATGACCTATCTCGTTCGAGGTTTCTTGACTTTCGGGTCAAATGACCAATGTTATGGCTAGAATAAAGGCATAGTTTGTGATAATGTGTCCATATTGTGCATAAGTGTGCATCATGGGATGGCAAACAATGTTTCAGGAGGAAGTTTTCCCTTTCGTCGCACCAAAAATCCGTTTTCCATTTTCCGAATGCAAAAAACTGACGGTTTTGTGAAGAAACCACCAAATGGATAATTCAAAATACTAACATCACATTTTTCAAAAATACTAGATCACCTTACATGGATAATGTCATAACAGGGGGATCTCAAACATTTCCGTCTATCCCTGGTGAAAAAGACAAATTCCTGCCGAATCGGTAGGAAGTAGGTCAGATATAAACTACAGGTACATGATCGTATGCTCATGATTTTTTACAAAAATCATTTTTATGTTCAAAATATATTGTTTCATCATAGATCCACTTCAATTTTAGCGAGTCTTAGCCCCGAGCTAAGAATCTTTATGCGTGTCGTTTTAAACGGGCAAATGAAATTATGATAAGAATCACGGCATAGTTTGTGATAAGTTTATATTGATATCATATTTGGATTCCTCTCATTTTTGTAATCAATTTAACATATTATTTGTCGAATTACGATTTACAGATTTAAAGATATTAATTATTTCATATTAAATAAAAAAATACAAAAAAATAAAATATTTATATTTTTATTTGAATTCAATAATATTTTTACTTATTCATTGTTGTTTATTTAAATAATTGCTTATAATTTCAAAAAATACAACCATGTGACATGATGATATAAGAGTTAATAGGAATGATATCATAGTATTGACAACAATGTGTAAATTGCTTTGCGGTAAGAGATTCTGAAGGAACGAGGAAGTTAAGCGTGCTAGAGCTGGAGTAGTGCTAGGATGGGTGACCGAACGGGACCTTTGACTTAGACTGCAATTTAATCAATTATTAACTATAAATAGTGTTAAAAATAAAAAAAATTCAAAGATTAATAAAAATATTTTTTTTAAAAAAAAAGTTAAAAAAATAATTTAGGCTATGCCGACGGCCTGGCCGTCGGCGTAGCTCCATTCCTGTGCCGACGGCCAGGCCGTCGGCGTAGCTTCAGGCAGGACCGTTATCGAAGAAGGCCGTTGACTGACATGCGGGGCCCGCTGAAAGATGCTATGCCGAGGGGGGATGGCTGTGCCGACGGCCACGGAGTTGTGCCAACGAGGACGTACGCCGAGGGGGCTACGCCGAAGGCAATTTGGAGCTGTGCCGATGGTAGCCGGCCGTCGGCGTAGGGAATCTTTCCTGTAGTGTTGGACACTAGGTTTAATGATTACATCTGATCTAAAGTCACCCAGTTCAACATAGTTTCGAGATAATAAAATTCAATAACATCCTGTGAGGGAAGTCATGACATTGAGTAGTGGCACCGTGTTTCTCATGATCGTATTGTATATATATAAGCAAGGGAAATAGCCAGCTAAACACAGGCATAGCTGCGCATAGCCTATCCACCGTTGATTATCTCCCCTTTTGATATAGGGAGCACATGTATCCAGACCCAGGATGTTGCCTCAATAGTAACGAAGTTAGTGTTCCTTGCATGCATGAAACCCTAGCAAAACAAAGCTTATCAAATTTCATTTAGGTGAGGCAAACCCTAATATACAGCATGCGGTAAACCCTAACCCTAATATACTACATGCATGAAGCCCTAGCAAAACAAATCTTATCAAATATACTACATGGTAAACCCTAACCCTAATATGCTACATACATGAAGCCCTAGCAAAACAAAGCTTATCAAATTTCATTTAGGTGAGGCAAGCCCTAGCACAACTAAGATGCATAGTACTATGTGGCGGGAAAACACCAAAAAATGTCACCCAGATGGCGCGCGACAAGTAACTCTTTCCCACCAAAAAAATAAGACACTAAACCACTTGGATGAAAATTTAGGGTTTGCATAGTACCACAAAATTTCACTAGGGTTTGCGTAGTATGAAGCCCTAGATGCAGAAAGAAGCCACCCTAATCAAAACAAGCGTTGTTTTGCTCTCATAGCTAGGGCCGCCACAATAAAGAAAACAACCCTTGTTTCGTTTTCTTTACATTCTCATGGATGCATGCGGCCACCAAGTGACCAAACACATACCAAAACAACCTTTGTTAGGGCACTCTTTTGCATGGCGCATAATCTAAAGCTTCTGCATGCAAAACCTGTTTTAATCCTTGTTCTCAATCCTTCTCATTTTAGATGCTAAAACTTTTTTAGCCAAAACAGTGTGCTAAATTGGAGCCCATGCCAAACCCTAGATTCTTGCATGCATGCACAAAACTCACACCGTCATCTCAGCCATGTTCCACCTCACTTCCATCTAGAGGTTGCATGCATTTGTTCCCTAAATCCAACGGTGCTCTGCCTATGCACAGCTACGCCTGTGAGTAGCAAATCCGCGTCGATATAAGCAATGCAACTAGTATTAAATATGATCATGCTGTGATACTCAATTGATCCCATCCTTAATTGCTACGTGGGGTAGCGATCTCACTCGAGGTTATGCATGAATTATTTGATCATACTCGCCACAAGTGTCAATTATGGACTAGACATTACTTTTCTCAAGTTAATATGATCACCGTTGCCACGTAGATTAGCGGGCACGCGCTATCCCTCCCTCCGATGGCCAGGAACTCATAACCTTTTGGTTAAGCTGGTCCAAGCGTACTTATATTTTAGAGTTATATGCCCTAGTCTGGATCAATGGATCATGTTTGAGTAAATATCAATTGACAGTTATGGAAGATGGATGCTTTGATGCAGTAGTTTCTGAAATCCAAACCAAGTACTTGCACTCACAAAACGCGTTTGGTGTGCCCTGCATCCATGTGATTGCGATTTGCGGGGTCTGCTAGAGTCGCTCTAAGGTGTGCGGCCGAACCCGTGTATAAAGGAGGCAAGAGACTGGTCAAACATAACCCTAAGCCACCCAAATGCACCACCTCCTCTCTCGCGTCCTGCTGCCGCATGGTGTTCTAGCACCCCGGCCTGACATCAAGATTATTTTCTGTTGCTTTTGACATTGGCTTAAGAATATCACATCTGAGAAGATATATGACGAAAATCTGCACACACATGGCAGAAATGTGCATATACTTGTGTATCATTATCAAGATCTTTTCGAGTTTCGAAAATTGGGTCTCCTATTTTCTCAGAAAAAGCTGCATGTAGCTCGGAGCCAATGATAATTTGTTATTGTCACCAATGATAATTTGGTATTGTCGAGAGTTGACCAACTGGCATACATAATAGGCACTCAGATCCTGATGCACGGAGAGGATCTTTTTTTTTTAGATCAGGATAGATGATCCGTAACTGATATGATCGAATATTACATTTTGAGAACATCGAATCCTAGGCCGGCTGGACAGGCGCCTATCTTAGCTAGCAGCTATCTTCTCCAAAATATTATTCTTTTTCGAAAACTCCACCCATATATTAATAATAAATAACAGCAATACAAAAAGCACTAGAAGCTAGCAACGACTACCAACACAAACCTGAGTTGAAGGCGTGCAGCATTACTTTTTTTTGAAGGTAAAGAGAGTTTTGATTGGTTATATAGCAAGGGTATTACAATCTTGGTCTATGAGTTCTGGGAGGCCGGGGGGGATTCTAAAGTCCACATCGCACGCTGCATAGATCTCATACCCATCTTTTCTCTGCTACTAATAAAAGAACAAACATTATCTTTTCTAAGCACACCCTACAAAATGTACGCAGTCCTATTACCACGGCATGATTAGGCTCACAAGACTCAATGTAACAGCTAGCATTAATCTAATCGTTGTCCGGTGAGCACCGAGTAATTTACATTGACTGACTACTCCACTAGCAGAGGAAAATACAAAACTCTCCGTCCAAACTCTGCATCCCCTAAAATCATGGATGCATATGATTTCACGATTAAATTTCCATCGGGATCGTGGGAATCAAATGGTCAATGCCGCTAATTCCTCTCTACTTCCAGGCTTCTCGGCCACTCTTATCCAATCGGGGACGTTAAGGCGAACCAATCCAAGTAATGAATCAACACTCCAACAATGATCTGCGTGCATGGGCCATGGGAGGCAATGGATCGTTGGTGGAGAGCGCATACCGTGGATGAGGCAGCGGGGGAGAGGGAGGGGGGAGGCAGTATCGAGTACCCTTCCATGTTGGTGATCCAGCCGAGGGGAAGGCAGTATTGAGTAGTGGGCCGTTTGGAAATTATTTTGCCTTTGGCACCCTTGCACATAAGATATCAGGTGCTATCAATAATCTCCAGGCTTGCCTAGACAGTAGCTCCTGGTTAAAACATTTCATATCACGAAAACCCAGGCCTCCAAAGGATTTAGGACACGTCAAGTTATCCCATGCCAACCAGTGGACCTTCCAATGCTCTGAATCATGTCCCCACCAGAAGTTCCTTAGTAGTTGCATATAGTCATCACATAACTGGTTTGTCATTTTGAACATTTCCATGACATACGTGGTAAAGCTTGCACCACACTTTTAATCAGTACATCCTTAGAACCGTATGACATATACCTCTCATCCCAGTTAGTCAACCTTTTGGAAAAATGTTCCCTGATTGGTTGGAAATGTTCAGCCTTCATGCGACCATCTGGGGTTGGCAACCCCAGGTATTTATCCTCAAAGCTCGATGCAGCGACTTGCAACTCATGTTTGATCGCTACCTGTCGTTCAACTGAGCAGAAATCATTAAAGAACATAGAGTATTTAGAAGGATTTATTAGTTGCCATGTCCCTTTCTCATAGATAGAGAGTGCTTCCTTCATAGCTCTAGCTTTCTCTACATTTGCCTTTAAGGACTAGAGACTATCATCTGCGAAAAGCCGATGAGAAATCCCCATAGCACCGCGACATATCTTCAGAGGCTCTATTTTCTTCTCTTCAACATATCTTTTCAGCATATTTCATAAACTATCAGCAGAAAATAGAAACAAGTATGGCGAGAGGGGGTCACCTTGCCTTAATCCACGGGTGGGTGTAAAACGTTCAGTAAGCTCCCATTAAACTGTATACTATACCGGACTGATGTTACACATGCCATTATCCAATCAATCCACTTGTTCTGAAATCCCGGTCTCTCCAGCACTCCTTTAAGAAATTCCTAATCGACTCGATCATATGCCTTTGATAAATCCAGCTTCAAGGCACAAAAGTTTTGATTCTCCCTTTTACAGTTATGTATCGAGTAGCCTGGGATAAATGCGCTTTGTTCCTCCGATACAAGCTCCTGCAGCAAAGCCTAAAGCCTATTCACAAGACATTTCGCCACTATATTGTAGATGAAGTTACACAAACTAATTGGATGAAAGTCCTTCATCTCCTCTAGTATGCTTATTTTTGGTATCATGAACACATTTGTGTCACTTACCCCTTAATTATTACGGAGCTGTTGTATAGATCACCCAGTACACATTCTATAGATCGATATTGTAGTTTTATTTATTGAACCGTGTTTAATTAGAAAAGGGCATAATTGATGGAAGAGGTACTTGTTAGCTAGCTAGTCACGCATTGTTGAGTTGATTTACATAATTCTATCGTGAGACCACGATTCTCGGTGCAGTAATTGAATTTGATTAGCCCTCTGCTTATCCCAATCGACATCTGATCAGATCCCGTTGGCTACAAATAGGAGCCTTGCCTCTTCTATGATTTCAAGCCTCCATTCACCCATCTCCACTACTCCACTCCTCCTTAACGCATAGCCTAGTACGACTCGCTCCATCCCAATGGGTTCCAGCCCCTGCGCCGCGCTGAAGATGTCAGCAGCCCTGTTCGTGGTGTTCCTCTTTGCCGGGCAGCTGCTCATAGCGGAGCCGGCGGGGTCCGAATGCCGGTGGTGTTTCGCTTAAAAGAGGCTAATGCGTGCAACCAATGCCGTGCCCCGCTGCTACAATGTATGCATTGCCACCACGGTCCCGCCCTCGGAATGTATTCGCAAATGCTATAATGGATGCTAATAGTGGAGTACTGAGGATTGCACCCGTAACTGAAGAAAATGCAGCTTAATTTAAGTATGCCCGCCCTATACTTCCATATACTGTATAATTTATTGCTTATTTGTTGTTGTTGCTCCGTTGTTTTTTGCTTCTCTTGCCATTACAAGTAGTACCTACTTGCGCTGCTGCCGTCAAAGCTGATTTCCATCGATCGATCCAACATTTGTTGGTTGGATGTATGTAATGCATATTTCAATTATAAAGTATTGTTGTAATAAATGGAAGAGCTTTTTCTTCATTGCTATATCTCTCATCAGTTATCGTGACCTGATTGTGTACTACTCGGTTCATAACCCACCTCAATATTTGCCAAGTCAGCTCGGAAACAACACAAAAGGGAACAACTTACCTGGTGTTGTGTATTTTAGAGATAAAAATCTCGCAATCGTATGGTGTTCGACACTCATCTCCTCTCTACTAGTCGGACACTGACCATGTTGACACAACACTCCGTCTTTTGGTGGCGTGATGCCGTTGTCTAGGGCCTTCCACTCCCCCACCCCTCCAAATGTAAAGTTTCTGGTCGTGGATGCGAGCTTCCCCTGACGCCTCATGTACCAGTGGTGAAGGACGGAAAAAATTTAAGGTAGGGCGAATTCTAGACATATGATAGCAATCAAGATACTGCTACATATGATCCTAGCATAATCACTTAATAAAATTGAAAAATAAAAAATATTTGAATATAACTAGAACCTAAAAACATAACTAATGATGAAGCTTTAATGAATTAGTGAAGTTCTAGTTAATGGCAAAAGCTCTACCACTTCTCAAAATCTTCCATAATTTTATCTATGAAGACATCTATGTCATGCTCTATGTAGCACATATCATCAAGTCATGAAGAAGCCCTCGTTGACATATTGTTGCATAACTCGATCTTGATGACCTTTGTCATTGAGAAATCCCTTTCAACTCTCATCGCCACTAGTAAAAGCAATATCAGCTTAACGAAGTGATAAACCGTATGAATTATGATGTGCCATTCAAATATCAAGACAATCTCTGAAGTCTTTAATGCTCATCATATGGAAAACACACACACACACACACACACACACACACACACATATATATATATATATATATATATATATATATATATATATATATATATATATATATATATATATATGAGGGTGACCACACTTTTAAAATAATAAATAATGGCTTGGTGTCTTCTCCCTTTTGCTGATTTTCCCTAATTTTGTTACCATTTCATCCATACATAGAATTGTGATACGATTTTCTTCAAGAAATCACATCTTCCAATGAGGGCTCTAAATCATCATTTCTCCAATTGAGAAAGCATGCCTCACATTCTTAATGAAAGATACTGACTAAACTAATATAATTAATATTTTAGATCAATATTATATACAAAGGCAAACTAGAGTCATAAAGACTAATTCATCACATAATTAGAATTAGGCGACACCACATACGGTGGTCAAAACATCCTCTATGATATCCTTAAATACCTAACCTAGGACATTTCTTAGAGTCGGGTTTTGTTACATTGAGAATTAGATATCGCAAAGATAAAGAGTTGGTTTCAAACTAGACAACACATGGTCCCTATTTTGGTATGGAATCAGTTTTGCGCAGTGTTTACTAAAACAAGTATAACTTTTATATACGATGTTCGTTTTTAACGTATAACCACTCAAATTGTTCAGAAAAAATATTTGCACATGAAGGTATTCGCCAAAAATCAAGATAGGACGGCTGCCCTACCTTGCCTACTGGGAGCTCCGCCCCTGTCATGTACTGTTATTCCGTCTTGCAGTGGACAATTGATTTCAGGTGGGCCATCTCCCCCCGTTGATTCCTCACAAAATAAAGTCTAAAAAATAAAGTTTAATTATGAACTGTTTGAATATTTAAGTTCATAGTAACGGGAGCTTTAAAATAACACCATTCTCGAATACTTTTTGGTTACTTATGAAAATCGACTTTTAAAACTTGGGTGAAAATTTTATTTCAAATAATTTGTTTCACTCGGTTTCAAACTTGGTTCATCAGAGTTAGAAAACGTTTGGTAATGTTCTTAGAGTTTATTTTGGAGATACAATTTTCCGTATCTAGTTTTATCAAGTATAATTTTGTAGCATCTTGTTTGAATGTGTTTTAGAGTTTTAATTTTTTATTGTCAAAAGGGATTCTTTTTAGGGTTGTATAAAAGATATCATCCAAAGAAATACACAGATACAAATGGTTTGTTAATCTGATATAAGGATCAAATAATGTAAAACTATGTACATTCTGAAGTTTACTGTGTTTCGGATATGCTTACACTACTCCCTGGACATGGTGCTGTTGAGGTAGGAGACGACCAACTAATCCTTGGTCAGCCATACGTCGTAGTCAGGGCCGGTCTCCTCCACGAACTTCCCGTATTTGTCGACGGTGGTCGTCTCGGAAGGCATCTCCTTCTCATCGTCGAGGATGTCCATCATGCGAGCTCTACGGATCGCTGGGAGGACTTGAGATGTCCAGAAGAGGTAGTTATCTCTTGTAAGATTCTCGCTCGAGCCTTGGCCAGCTAGCGGATTTGCCATGGCGGTGGATGAAGTAGGGCGAGTCACATAGATGTGTTCCATAGAAAGTTGGCTCTTAGAGCATCTCTAGCAGATGCCGCTTCTATAGCCGGACCGCATAATAGCCGTCAGTTTGCGGTACGCAGCCAAAAATCTCGCAATCGTATGGTGTTTGACATTGACCATGTTGACACAACACTCACGTATTTTGGCGTTTCGTGCTCCCTCATGGGTCGACACCGATGTTAGAGCAACTTCAACAGAGGCTGTAAAACGCCGCGCGTGAAAAATAACCACCGATTTAGCACGCGCGGCCGCTTTTGATCGTCCGGTGGGCGCATGATAATCGTGTGCGCTGCAAAAAAAATTTGGGCATGCCCAAGTTTGCCCCGCGCACGCCCCAAATTTGGTGTCCGGCCGCTAGCGCACTATCTCTCTCGCTCACACGCGAACGCCCAACCGCCGACCTGAAACTTCCCCCCGCCCGAGCCGTGATTCCCACCTCGCCTCCCCGCGCATGCCTCCACCGCGACCTTCTGGCGATGGAGCCATCCTAACCGCAGTACTCGATCCCAGTCACCGCCGGTGCCGACGCAGGAGTTCTGGCGGCGGAAATCCCTAACCCTACCCTTGCCGCCGATGCAAGCTCCAGCGCGCGCCAACTGAAATTCATACCACCACGCCCAACCTCGACTGGCACCGCCCCGCCTCCGCCGCCGCCCGCGTAGAAAGGAAAGGGCAATACTGGAAAGCGCCCAGCCGCGGCCACGCCGACCGGCCGGCGCCCAAAAGCTGGCCAAGAAGGTGGCCTCGCGGCAGCGCAAGCTCCCTCATGTAGCAACGGCTCGATGATTTGACAACAAGGTAAAAACCCATCTTTTCGATATGATAGTGTTGGCATATTCATATGTGGTTATTTACATTACAGTGTTGACGATGAGACATTAATGGCACACATGAATGTGGATGTTGGGTCATCTTTCGCCGCCGAGCAAGAAAATTAAGGAAATGGCGAAGTAGAAGAAGAGTACATGGTGGATGATCATGGTGAAGGTTTGATTGAGCCGCCGGTTGCTAGGACGGTGTAACACCCTCAGAATCGGACCTATGCAAGTTTTAGCGAAACCCGCCAAACCCGCATAGAAACGATTCAAAGGTGCCCACCAGGCACTTTCGTGCGGGTGGAATACGAAGTAATAACATTACACAACAGTCCTCGATGGGACCCACAGAACAGATGTATATAACAACGACTCCATGAGTCAAGAATACAGATATAATATACAAAGATCCAAATCACCTTAAAAATGATAGAGCGTCCAGCTACGGACAAGATGCAAATGGGGCTAAGAGCCCTGAAGAATAACCAATGGCGTCCATAACCCTGCCCAGGCCAAGCCGGAAGGGTAACCCTGCTAACGGCGTCGATCTCAAAACCTGCTTAAACGAAAAGGTGCCGACAACAGGGCAAAGGAAAAGAGGAGCGTCGATCGAGGCCAAGACACTGAGACTAGAATTCGGCGGTCCTCGCCTACATAGGTGTGGTGGACTGAGCGGCAGCGGCAGCATGCACTAAACAACCTATAGAGACTCGATACAACTGGCGGCAATCAGAGAGGGGTAAGAAAGACCTATTCGGATCCAACCTGAAGCTAACACCAAACAAACCCATCCTGGTATTTCCCCCTCGAGACCAAACGAGGAAGTCAACCGAGGAACTCACACGGTTGGCAGTTTTACTTATTCGGTTATCGTTGCAGCAATTACTAGTCAAGTATAGATAATCATCCTGATAAAATAAGCAGTGGGCACTTTTAGTTAACCATTCCGTGATAGTGGCAACACTTACTAGTCAGATACAATTAGCATGAGATAACCCTTAAACCCAGCAGTTGTTGGTACTTTTATTCAGCCATTCCGTTGTAGTTGCAATACTTACTAGTCAGGTACAATGGTCGCAAGCGACAATTCAAACAAGCATCTGTGGGCAGTATTATTAGCCATTCCATTATAGTGAAGCTGATTACTAGTCATTATAAAGTCAAATTTATAGCAATAAACTTTAGTTATGCTTGTCTATGGTCGAGATACTGTGCTCCAAGTCGTCCATATCCGCGGACACGGCTTTCAGAAAGTTTTACCCGGCCGGGGTGCACCAATAGCAACACACGCTCGATCAACCTCGGAAAAACCAAAACAAAACCCAACGAGGCTTTCACGACTGAACAATCACAGGATTCAGAAATATTTCAGGGGGCCACCCCATTGAGTAGATCCCGCAACGGAGTAAGCAAGCTCCGAGACGGACTCAAGGTTTGCGACAATGGCTGTGGCTCGGGAACCCGAAAGTGTGGCTGGGCTTGTCGATATCGCGTAATCAATCCGCTTACCTAAACAGTACAGTGTGCTCCTCGCACAATTTAAATACAGAAAGTAGCATGGCATAAGTACATGATAGTAAATAAAACCTCAAACTAGTTTGTGGCCCCAATAAATAAGAGTGAATCAAGCTCTGGCTCAGGGGGGTCCCATATACCTCCCGGATGTGGATAGCGCGATAAATCAAGGAACAGGTATCAAGTACTCGGGGTCTTACGGGACACAAGTATGCTCGAAACCAAATGTTATCTATCACCCACCGATGCCTCTGCTTATTCAATTTTAGTTGTTAAACAGGAAGTTAAAGTGAACGATAAGTAAAACTAGGATCATCTCCAACATCAACATGCGGCAATACATCAACAACTGTGGCACTTGACAACACGCAACAGCACCTGAGCAAGCGACTATGACGCGCAAGTCCAACTATCTACCAAACAACAGGTAATAGGAGGTGGCCATGGTAATATAAGGCTGCAGGGATATCACATGCGGTACAAGCTAAAGCATCGCAATACGTATAGAAATAGATCAACATGAGGGAATAAATACTATAAAAGTAAGATAGGTAGAAAGGGGAGATGCTCTGAAAACATTGTCAAGATTCAACCAAGATCGTAAGCTCACATCAACTCAACGGCCTTATCCGAAGAAGCAAAACGCTAGAATAACACCGGATGCAATATTTAATACAACGGCAGAAGATCGGCATGATGCATGCACGATGTATGACATGGCAAGGGTGCAATGCGTTTAGGTCATATTAAGCGGAACCGGGGTCCCGACAATTAATTGAATGTTCAAGTTATTTAGCTACCCCGCAATTTAAATGTTGTATTAACATGGCAAAAGATAGTACTGGTTCGCTACACAAGTTTAAATGAGGCCAATATAAGACTAGATTTGTCCGCATATGGCCCCATATTTAATTATTAGGTGAATCGGCATAAGGCCCCCAAACCACAGATATGCATGCGAGATGGCAGTTAAATATGCAACAATTCATATAGTGGACCATTTATAAAATAGGGTTCTCAAAAGGGTTCACATTAGGGTTCTCGACGATCTTGGGGTTCCGGGTTCGGTCGGGGTTCGGATTCGGGGTTCGGGTTCACGGAACGCTCGGTAACGGAGTAGATCTGGCGCATCCGTGGTGTTCGGTCAAGTTGACGGTCATGTCGTTCGAAGAAGGACTTGGCGCGACGGCCAGGCTTGTCGTTCGCAGCGATCTTGGCGTCAGGGTTCTCGGTCATCGGTAGATCTTGTCATCGCTTTGATGTTGGCTCGACACATACGAGAGATCTTGGGGTACCATCTTGATTATCGAAGGCGAACTTGGGGCTCGTCACCGAGGTCTTCAGGGTTCCCTGTCGGAGTACTTGATGTTCCGGGATGGAGTTCTTGTCGGGGGTTATCCGGACACCTTCGGCTCGGTACGGTCTTGGAGTCTCGCGCCCGTGGTCTTGGCGGTTCTTCGGGTCTCAGATCCGTGATGGGGTCTCGACGCTTCACGGTCTTGGACGCCGGACGGAGAGCTTGGAGTGTCGCGGTTCCATTGTCGGTGGCGATCTTGTCGTTACATTGATGCGCTTGTCCAACATCTTGTTCCCACCCGCCGGAAGGTCTTGGTTTTGCGGCCGCACATCAACACCATCACATCGACTTCGTAGCCGCATTGGTATTTGCCAAGATACAACACCACTTCATCATACCATTGCCACACTATCCCGTCGCTTCTAGGGCACACCCCAGGAAAACAAAACCACAGAGCACATGTCGGCGACGGTGGCTCGAGCTTGAGCGACAGCAGGGTGAGGCGGAACTGGGCGAGCGCCAGCACAGGCTCGACGGAGGCGGTTTGCAGTGGTGGTGGCGATGGGGAGGCCAGCAGCGAGGTCGCTGGGCGGCGCGCTGGGCCGGGCGGTGGCGGGCTGCGCTGGGAAGCGGAGGAGGGGCATGGCGGCGGCCGGAGGAGGTTCTGGCAGGGCGCAGAGCGTCTGGGCGGCCGGAGGCGGAGCGTCTGCGGACGGCGGGCGAGGCGAGCTGGTGGCGGCGGGAGCGCTGGGAGGAGCGGGCGCCGTGGCACGCTACCGGCCGCCGGAGGGAAGCGCGCAGGGAGACGAGGGAAGATGCGGGCGGGCGGCGGCGGGCGAGCGCGCTGCGGAAGGCGCGCTGGCCGAGGAGGGAGGCGCGCCGCGAGCGGAGGGGGGCGGCGAGCTGCTTGAGAGGTGGCGGCAGGGAAAGCGAAAGGCTGCGGGCGCAGGCGAAAGGGCGGGAGCAGCGCCGCCATGGGAGGCTAGGCGGACCGGGGAGCTAGGCGGCGGGGAGCCACCATGGGCGAGGATGGGCGGTTGACGGGCGAGCGGATGCGGAGAGGGACGCGGGAGCGAGGGGAGGGGGGACGGCAGGGCGAGGTTGGTGAGGGGCGGCGGTGTCTTGGCCGCTCGGGAGGAGGGCGAGGCTGGGTCGCGTGGTCGGGAAGGAGAGGAGAGAGGAAGAGAGGAGGGAGTGGGCCCGGGTGGGACTGTGAGTGCCTTGTGGTCTGGTGGGGTCTGCAGCGCGTGCGTTGCGTGTGTGGCTTGTGGCGTGCGTGGGTGTGGGGGGTGCGAGTGGAAGGGAGTGGATCAGGTGGTGAGGGCAGGTGGTGACGTGGCCGAAGTTGGTTGGGTGGGGGATTGGGCCAGGTGACGTGTCGAGTGCGGATTGGCCGGGGTGAGGTGGCCAGAGGGTGGGTAGATTAGGACAGGGTAGACTAGGGATTAAAGGGCGGACCGTTTGTATTTTCTGGGGGTGGTCGTTCGGGTCGAAACGGCCCGTTCGACTGCCCCTGCTAAAATAATTCAAATTTTATTTATTTTAAAACACGGATTTTGCAACCCGATGGCCGACAACAAAATAATTCCGGAGACCCGGTGTTTGGCGTTTGAATAAAAGGCGGGGCGTTTCAGAAAACAAAAAAATAGGTTTTTCTGAAATAGTTTTAGACAAACAACACATGATGATGACGATGCAATGCACAAATTCAACGCGATTTTCTAGTAGCGGTTTTGCGGGATGCCACAATTCGACACCACTAACAATGGATCTCGCCCTCGAGATCCGCCTCATGGTACCGGAAAGAAAGGTCGACGAGCTGCGTCTTCTCGCTTCGTGTAGATCCTCGCGACACCACTAACAAGAGGTCGTTGTCCGTGATCGTTGAGGGAACACTCCGGAAACAAAAGGTCGAAGGTAGAGGCATCAACAAATAAAGCCACCTCTAGCTTCGATGGAAAGAGGGAACCGATGCATTCTCATCCACTTCAATGTACAAAAGCGAATAGAAAGGGTAGTCGGCATGGGGGCCAATCCATCACGCACCCAAACTATTACTCCGCACAATCAGTAGAAAAGAGTGCAACCATTCTCGGAATCAGACTGAAGATCTCGACAAGCGAGGTTCGGAACAACGGAGTGATGCAGACTCTGCATCGGATCTGGCGTAGATGATGTCGTCGCGTCGGAAAACACCGGAAAGCACGAACAAGGAATAAAGAGTGGTACCGTAGTAGACGGATTCCTCAGGCAGCTTGAGCACCGGATGATAGATCACCGTTATCAGAGGAGGAAGCGAAACCCTGAAGGTACGACGGAAACCCCACCACGAGAATTCCTGACTCAAGAGAAAGAAGAGAGCGGATTCAAACACGAGAGGTAAGAGGAGAATAGCAGAGGGTAAGGAGTAAAATCAGACCTAGCCGTAACTATCCAACCGATTTTGCAAAATAGTTTTGACACTCTACTTGGCCGTTAGCTAGGTTATCCTACAGCTGGACTTGTGGGGTATCGCAATGAGCTCGATACCATCAGAACACCCTCAATCGGACCTATGCAAGTTTTAGCGAACCCGCCAAACCCGCATAGAAACGATTCAAAGGTGCCACCAGCACTTTCGTATGGTGGAATACTAAGTAATAACATTACACAACAGTCCTCGATGGGACCCACAGAACAGATGTATATAACAACGACTCCATGAGTCAAGAATACAGATATAATATACAAAGATCCAAATCACCTTAAAAATGATAGAGCGTCCAGCTACGGACAAGATGCAAATGGGGCTAAGAGCCCTGAAGAATAACCAATGGCGTCCATAACCCTGCCCAGGCCAAGCCGGAAGGGTAACCCTGCTAACGGCGTCGATCTCAAAACCTGCTTAAACAAAAGGGGTGCCGACAAAGGGCAAAGGAAAAAGAGGAGCGTCGATCGAGGCCAAGACACGGCGATACTAGAATTGGGTCCTCGCCTACATAGGTGTGGTGGATCGGCGGCAAAAGCATGCACTAAACAACCTATAGAGACTCGATACAACTGGCGGCAATCAGAGAGGGGTAAGAAAGATCTATTCGGATCCAACCTGAAGCTATCACCAAACAAACCCATCCTGGTATTTCCCCCTCGAGACCAAACGAGGAAGTCAACCGAGGAACTCACACGGTTGGCAGTTTTACTTATTCGGTTATCGTTGCAGCAATTACTAGTCAAGTATAGATAATCATCCTGATAAAATAAGCAGTGGGCACTTTTAGTTAACCATTCCGTGATAGTGGCAACACTTACTAGTCAGATACAATTAGCATGAGATAACCCTTAAACCCAGCAGTTGTTGGTACTTTTATTCAGCCATTCCGTTGTAGTTGCAATACTTACTAGTCAGGTACAATGGTCGCAAGCGACAATTCAAACAAGCATCTGTGGGCAGTATTATTAGCCATTCCATTATAGTGAAGCTGATTACTAGTCATTATAAAGTCAAATTTATAGCAATAAACTTTAGTTATGCTTGTCTATGGTCGAGATACTGTGCTCCAAGTCGTCCATATCCGCGGACACGGCTTTCAGAAAGTTTTACCCGCCGGGTGCACCAATAGCAACACACGCCGATCAACCTCGAAAACCAAAACAAAACCCAACGAGGCTTTCACGACGAACAATCACAGGATTCAGAAATATTTCAGGGCCACCCCATTGAGTAGATCCCGAACGGAGTAAGCAAGCTCGAGACGGACTCAAGGTTTGCGACAATGGTCAGAAGCGGTCGGGAACCCAAAGTGTGGCTGGGCTTGTCGATACCGTAATCAATCCGCTTACCTAAATAAAGACAAAGGTGCTCCTCGCACAATTTAAATACAAAGTAGCATGGCATAAGTACAGATAGTAAATAAAACCTCAAACTAGTTTGTGGCCCCAAGAAATAAGATAATCAAGCTCGCTCAAGGTCCCATATACCTCCCGGATGTGGATAGCGATAAATCAAGGAACATGTATCAAGTACTGGGTCTTACGGACACAAGTATGCTTGAAACCAAATGTTATCTATCACCCACCGATGCCTCTGCTTATTCAATTTTAGTTGTTAAACAGGAAGTTAAAGTGAACGATAAGTAAAACTAGGATCATCTCCAACATCAACATGCGGCAATACATCAACAACTGTGGCACTTGACAACACGCAACAGCACCTGAGCAAGCGACTATGACGCGCAAGTCCAACTATCTACCAAACAACAGGTAATAGGAGGTGGCCATGGCAATATAAGGCTGCAGGGGATATCACAGGTACGGAAGCTAAAGCATCGCAACACAGATAGCAATAGATCAACAGGAGGGAATAAATACTATAAAAGTAAGATAGGTAGAAAGGGGGAGATGCTCGCCTGAAAACATTGTCGAAGATTCAACCGAAGATCGGGGCGAAGCTCACATCAACTCAACGGCCTTATCCGCGAAGAAGCAAAACGCTAGAATAACACCGGATGCAATATTTAATACAACGGCAGAAGATCGGCATGATGCATGCACGATGTATGACATGGCAAGGGTGCAATGCGTTTAGGTCATATTAAGCGGAACCGGGGTCCCGACAATTAATTGAACGTTCAAGTTATTTAGCTACCCCGCAATTTAAATGTTGTATTAACATGGCAAAAGATAGTACTGGTTCGCTACACAAGTTTAAATGAGGCCAATATAAGACTAGATTTGTCCGCATATGGCCCCATATTTAATTATTAGGTGAATCGGCATAAGGCCCCCAAACCACAGATATGCATGCGAGATGGCAGTTAAATATGCAACAATTCATATAGTGGACCATTTATAAAATAGGGTTCTCGGAAAAGGGGTTCACACATTAGGGTTCTCGACGATCTTGGGGTTCCGGGGTTCGGGGTCGGTCTCGGGGTTCGGGGTTCGACGGAACGTTCTCGGGTAACGGAGTAGATCTTGGCGCATCCGTGGTGTTCGGGTCAAGTTGACGGTCATGTCGTTCGGGAAGAAGGACTTGGCGTCGGCGCCAAGTGCTTGTCGTCGAGCGATCTTGGCGCTGTGGTTCTCGGTCATCGGTAGATCTTGTCATCGCTTTGATGTTGGCTCGACATACGAGATCTTGGGGTACCATCTTGATTATCGGAAGGCGAACTTGGGGCTCGCCACCGAGGTCTTCGTGGTTCCCCGTCGAGTACTTGATGTTCCGGATGGAGTTCTTGTCGGGGTTATCCGGACACCTTCGCTCAGACGGTCTTGGAGTCTCGCTCGTGGTCTTGGCGCGGTTCTTCGGGTCTCAGATCCGTGATGGGGTCTCGACGCTTCACGGTCTTCTGACGGACGGAGAGCTTGGAGTGTCGCGGTTCCATTGTTTGGCGATCTTGTCGACGACATTGATGCGCTTGTCCAACATCTCGTTCCCACCCGCCGGAAGGTCTTGGTTTTGCGGCCGCACATCAACACCATCTCATCGACTTCGTAGCCGCATTGGTATTTGCCAAGATACAACACCACTTCATCATACCATTGCCACACTATCCCGTCGCTTCTAGGGCACACCCCAGGAAAACAAAACCACAGAGCACATGTCGGCGACGGTGGCTCGAGCTTGAGCGACAGCAGGGTGAGGCGAACTGGCGAGGCGCCGCGGCCACTGTGCTCGACGGAGGCGGTTTTGCGGTGGTGGCGATGGGGAGGCCAGCGAGGGGTCGCCATGGCGGCTCCGGCGGTGGCGCGGTGGCTGCGGGGAAGCGGAGGAGGGCATGGCGGCGGCCGAGGAGGCTCAAGGGCCGGCGCAGCTTCGGGCGGCCGGAGGCGGAGCGCGCGGGAAGGCGTGGGCGAGGCGAGCTGGTGGCGAGGGGAGCGCGTGGGAGGAGCGCGGCCAGGCACGCTGCTGGGCCGGTCGCCGAGGGAAGCGCGCAGGGAGGGAGACGGGAAGATGCTGGCGGGCGGCGCTGGCGGGCGGAGCGCTGCCGCTGTGGCTGCGCTGGGGAGGAGGAGGCGCACGAGCAGGGGGCGACGAGCTTGCAGAGAGGTGGGCGCTGGGGAAAGCGAAAGGCTTGGCGGGCGAAAGGAGCGGGAGCAGCGCGGTGGGAGGCTAGCGGACGCGGGGAGCTAGGCGGCGGGGAGCGGGGCCACCGCGGGGCGAGGGGGATGGGCGGTTGACGGGCGACGGCGGATGCGGAGAGGGACGCGGGCGGGAGCGACGGGGAGGGGGACGGGGCCAGGCGGCGAGGTTGGTGAGGGGCGGCGGCGGTGTGCGCTCGCGGGGCCGCTCAGGGGAGGGGCGAGGCCGCGGGGGCGTGGTCGCGTGGGGAAGGAGAGGAGAGAGGAAGAGAGAGGAGGGAGTGGCGGGCCCGGGGGTGGGACCGGTGTGAGTGTTGCGCGCGCGGGTCCAGGGTGGGGTCTGCAGCGCGTGCGTTGCGTGTGTGGCTTGTGGCGTGGGTGTGGGAAGTGGAAGGGAGTGGATCAGGTGGTGAGGGCAGGTGGTGACGTGGCCGAAGTTGGTTGGGTGGGGGATTGGGCCAGGTGACGTGTCGAGTGCGGATTGGCCGGGGTGAGGTGGCCAGAGGGTGGGTAGATTAGGACAGGGTAGACTAGGGATTAAAGGGCGGACCGTTTGTATTTTCTGGGGGTGGTCGTTCGGGTCGAAACGGCCCGTTCGACTGCCCCTGCTAAAATAATTCAAATTTTATTTATTTTAAAACAAGGCTTTCGCAACCCGATGGCCGACAACAAAATAATTCCGGAGACCCGGTGTTTGGCGTTTGAATAAAAGGCGGGGCGTTTCAGAAAACAAAAAAATAGGTTTTTCTGAAATAGTTTTAGACAAACAACACATGATGATGACGATGCAATGCACAAATTCAACGCGATTTTCTAGTAGCGGTTTTGCGGGATGCCACAGACGGTCAACTACAACGCCGAGGAGCATAGGTTGCTTTGACGAGCATGGTTGGCGGTTGCCATGGACCCGGTAGTTGGCACCGACCAATCAAGAGGCACCTATTGGGCGAGGATGAAGGAGTACTTCGATGCATGCAACACAAGTGGCAATGAGCGCACCGATCGTTCTCTTCGATCCAGGGGTCTATCATAAATACCGAATGTCAAAAATGGGCCGGTGCTTTGGAGGGGGTCAACAAAATCAATCCAAGTGGTACAACGTCGAATGATAGGGTAAGTTGTTCATTGAGTGATTCTATCTCATGTTCATGCGCATATGTTTTTTGATATCCGTGACTCATTCTTCTCTTATGTTCACCATTGTAAGACCCTTAGATCGGCCCTATGCAAGTTTTAGCGATTCCCGTCAAACCCGCATAGAAACGATTCAAAGGTGCCCACCAGGCACTTTCGTGCGGGTGGAAAACAAAGTAATATCATTGCACAATAGTCCACGATGGGACCCACAGAAACAGATATATACAAAAGTGACTCGATGAGTCAAGAATACAGATATACAATACAAAGATCCAAATCACTTTGAAAACAATACAGCATCCGAGTACAGATAAGATGCAAATTGAGCTAAGATCCCTAAAAAACAACCAATGGAATCCAAAACCCTGCCAAGGCCAAGTACTATGTTTGTGCAAATAGTACTCTTGTTGTAAACTTCTACAAAAACTTTATTTGAAAACTGTTTGCCAACTATTCTCTGACCAAGAACAAATTGCCAATCCCAATTATGATTTATATTTATACATCTTTATTGTGACTTCAATACTTTTTGCAAGCTAAGTTATATAATGGTGAGTTGATTTCTACTATGAGTTTTGTATTGATAAGTGTGATGCTTCTTGTACGTATTCTTTTTATCGACACTTCACTCCATAAACCTGTGGACATGTTTACTGATCTCAGTTTTCGCTTGGGAACAAGCGAGGTCTAAGCTTGGGGGGAGTTGATACGTCCAATTTGCATCAGCATTCTATATCATAATTTGCCTCTATTCATTGATATATTTCATATTAAGAGGTGTTACTTATGTCTTTTCATCTATTTTGCATGTTGGATGATTCTTGAAGGATGAACTGCCGGAGTTAAAATTCTGATGGAAAAAGCGGTGTTTTGATGTAATTTCGCGAAGATCGGAAAAATATCAAAAAAAACTACGGAAAATTATATTTTCCCAAAAGACGAAGGAAGACAGAATGGGAGGCGGAGTTGGGCCACAGGGGGCCCACACCCCCCAGGCGTGGGCCACCCTAGGCCGCGCCTACAGGGGGTGTGGCCACCCTAGCCCACCTTTGGCTCCGCCCTCTCGCCTATATCTTCTCCTCGAAACCCTAATACACGGAGCAATCACAGAAAGATTTCACCGCCTCTGCGGGGCGGAAAACACCGAGAGAGAAAAAGCTCTCCGACAGACAGATTTCTGCCGGGGAAATTCCTTCCCGGAGAGGGGAGATCGTCGTCATCAACACCATCATCAAGATAGACTTCATCGGTATCATCATCATCATCATCCACACCATCATCTCCACCAGCACCATCATCACCACTCCATCCCGCTGTAACAATTGTGTTGAATCTTGCATAGTTCTTAGGGGAAACTTTCCCGGTGTTGATTACTATTGTAGTTGATGCTTGTGAATGGAACCATTGAATTATTGTTTATGTTCAGATTGTTATCCATCATTATATCATCTCAGATCTTGATCCATATGATGTGTCGTGAGTAGTTCGTTTAGTTCTTGAGGACATGGGAGAAGTCACGTTGTTAGTAGTGGAATTGTGTTGATGTATTATTCAATGGTTTAATATTTAAGGTGTGGTGCTATTCTTCTAGTGGTGTCATGTGAATGTCGAATACATGATACTTCACCATTTATGGGCCTAGGGGAATGCATTGTGTATTTGTCTACTAACTGTGGGGTTGCCGGAGTGACAGAAACCTGAACCCCCGTTAGGAAACCATTGCACAAGGGAGTGTAGGATCTCAGAGTTTAAGGCTGTGGTTAGGTTTATATCTAAATTTTGTTCTTGTAGTTGTGGATGCTTGCAAGGGGTTTAATCACAATTATGTATTAGTCCAAGTAAGGTCGGTACATTAGCACAGGTTCACCCACACAACACTTATAAAACCAAAGAAGATTAATCAGCTATATGAAACGAAAGCACTTGACACTATTTCCATGTGTCCTCGAGAACGTTTGGTCCTAATTAGTATTTTCACTGGCTTGTCCTTTGCTAAGAAAGGATTGTGCCACTTGCTGCAATTTTTTGCTGTCTTTATTTACTTGCACTTTATTTCCTTGCTTTATCAGAAAACCCCTAAAAATCCGTTTGTTAAGTATTTATAGAGATTTCCTGCTCCTCGTTGGGATCGACAATCCTATTTATCGAAAGTACTACGATACACCCCCTATACTTGTGGGTCATCAGGAATACCCTAGATGTTGATCTGTTCAGTTTGCAAATGCGCGGGGTAGTTCGTATCCTGGTGGATATGTTTGATACTAAGGTCTTCCTGATGCTGCATGATTCTTTGAGACACTATATTACGTCGGATGCTATGATTAAGCATAGGGCCTTTGAGTTTCGTTTCCGGTTAGAGCCTGAGGGCTATATTCCGGATCCGGAGTTTGGTCCTTTCTTGTGGAGGAAAGGGGGTGATGACGCGGATGATGATACTATGGAGAAGCCTTTGGAGGATGCTATGGATATTTCTAATACATCTACTGCCAATCATGTGGCGGGTTCTGGTTCTTCCTCGGCGGCGCCTGTGCAGGATACCTATCATGGTGTCATATTATGTGACAAATCCGAACAATGAAAATCCTTCGCGTGGTGTCATATTATGTGACATAGTTGCAAGAAAAAATACCAGACTTGGTATATTGATCATGTCTCGAAAAAACCTTCACAAAATGACCTATCATGTTCGAGGTTTCATGGCTTTCGGTCCAAATGACCGATGTTATGTGCTGAATCACGGCATAGTTTGTGATGATGTGCCATATTATGCATGCATGTGGACATTGGTATGGACAACAATGTTGTAGGAGGAATTTTTCCTTTTCGCCGCACGGAAAAGCTATTTTCCATTTTCCGAGCGCAAAAAACGGGTCGTTTTGTGAAGTAACCACCAAAATGCTGTTTCAGAATGCTACCGTCCCATTTTTCTAAAATAATAGACCACCTTACATGGACTATCTCCCAACCGGGACATATCAAACCTTTTCGTCCATCCTGGGTAAAAAGGACAAATGTTTGCCGAATCGGTAGGAAGTGGGTCCGGTTTGTACTACAGGTACATGATTTAACGCCCGTGATTTTTTGAAAAAATCATTTTTAGACTCGCAATATGTGTTTTCTTCAGAGATCCAATGCAAGTTCTAACGATGCTCGTCATCTATCTTCATGCACGTCAGTTCGACCATAGTTAGAAATTCAAAAAAATCAAAACGGGCATAAGAAATTCAAAAAAGATCCGAACAATGAAAGTCCTTCGCGTGGTGCCATATTATGTGACACAGTTGCAAGAAAAAATACCAGACTTGGTATATTGACCATGTCTCCAAAAATCCTTCATAAAATGACCTATCATGTTCGAGATTTCATGGCTTTCGGTCCAAATGACCGATGTTATGTGCTGAATCACGGCATAGTGTGTGATGATGTGCCCATATTATGCATGCATATGGACATTGGTATGGAGAACAATGTTGCAGGAGAAAGTTTTCCTTTTCGTCGCACGGAAAAGCCATTTTCCATTTTCCGAGCGCAAAAAATGGGTCGTTTTGTGAAGTAACCACCAAAATGCTGTTTCAGAATGCTACCGTCCCATTTTTCCAAAATACTAGACCACCTTACATGGACTATCTCCCAACCGGGACATCTCAAACCCGTTCGTCCATCCCGGGTAAAAAGGACAAATGTCTGCCGAATCGGTAGGAAGTGGGTCCGGTTTGTACTACAGGTACATGATCTAGCACCCGTGATTTTTAAAAAAAATCATTTTTAGAAACCCAATATGTGGTTTCTTGAGATATCCAATGCAAGTTCTAACGATGCTCGTCCCCTATCTTCATGCACGCCGATTCGACCATAGTTAGAAATTCAAAAAATTCAAAACAGGCATAAGAAATTCAAAAAATTCCGAACAATGAAAATAATTCGCGTGGTGTCATATTATGTGACATATTTGCAAGGAAAAATACCAGACTTGGTATATTGATCATTTCTCTAAAAAACCTTCACAAAATGACCTATCATGTTCGAGGTTTCATGGATTTCGGTCCAAATGACCGATGTTATGTGCTGAATCACGACATCGTTTGTGATGCTGTGCCCATATTATGCATGCATGTGGACATTGGTATGGAGAAAAATGATGCAGGGGGAAGTTTTCCTTTTCGTCGAAAAGCCATTTTCCGAGCGCAAAAAAGGGTCGTTTTGTGAAGTAACCACTAAAATGCTGTTTTAGAATGTTATCGTCCCATTTTTCTAAAATACTAGACCACCTTACATGGACTATCTCCCAACCGGGACATCTGAAACCTTTTCGTCCATCCCGGGTAAAAAGGACAAATGTTTGCCGAATCGGTAGGAAGTGGGTCCGGTTTGTACTACAGGTACATGATCTAACGCCCGTAATTTTTCGAAAAATCATTTTTAGACTCGCAATATGTGGTTTCTTCAGAGATCCAATGCAAGTTCTAACAATGCTCATCATCTATCTTCATGCACGTCGGTTCGACCATAGTTAGAAATTCAAAAAAATCCGAACAATGTAAATCCTTCACGTGGTGCCATATTATGTGACACATTTGCAAGGAAAAATACCAGACTTGGTATATTGATCATGTCTCGAAAAAACCTTCACAAAATGACCTATCATGTTTGAGGTTTCATGGCTTTCGGTCCAAATGACCGATGTTATGTGCCGAATGACGGCATAGTTTGTGATGCTGTGCCCATATTATGCATGCATGTGGACATTTCTACGGAGAATAATGTTGCAGGAGGAAGTTTTCCTTTTTGTCGCACGGAAAAGACATTTTCCAATTTCCCAACGTAAAAAACGGGTCGTTTTGTGAACTAACCACCAAAATGTCTGCCGAATCGGTAGAAAGTGAGTCCGGTTTGAATACAGGTACATGATCTAACGCCCGTGATTTTTTGAAAAAATCATTTTTAGACTCGCAATATGTGGTTTTTTCAGAGATCCAATGCAAGTTCTAACTATGCTCATCCCCTATCTTCAAGCACGCCGGTTCGATCATAGTTAGAAATTCAAAACGGGCATAAGAAATTCAAAAAATTCCGAACAATGAAAATCCTTCGCGTGGTGTCATATTATGTGAGATAGTTGCAAGGAAAAATACCAAACTTGGTATATTGATTATCTCTCGAAAAAACCTTCACCAAATGACCTATCATGTTCGATGTTTCATGGCTTTCGGTCCAAATGACCGATGTTATGTGCTGAATGGCGGCATAGTTTGTGATGCTGTGCCCATATTATGCATGCATGTGGACATTTCTATGGAGAATAATGTTGTAGGAGGAAGTTTTCCTTTTTGTCGCATGGAAAAGACATTTTCCAATTTCCCAACGTAAAAAATGGGTCGTTTTGTGAAGTAACCACCAAAATGCTGTTTCAGAATGCTACCATCCCATTTTTTCAAAATACTAGACCATCTTACATGGACTATCTCCCAACCGGAACATCTCAAACCCGTTCGTCCATCCCGGTTAAAAAGGACAAATGTCTGCCGAATCGGTAGGAAGTGGGTCCGGTTTGTACTACAGGTACATGATCTAGCACCCGTGATTTTTTAAAAAATCATTTTTAGACACGCAATATGTGGTTTCTTCAGATATCCAATGCAAGTTCTAACGATGCTCGTCCCCTATCTTCATGCACGCCGGTTCGACCATAGTTAGAAATTCAAAAAATTCAAAACGGGCATAAGAAATTCAAAAAAATTCCGAACAATGAAAATCCTTCGCGTGGTGTCATATTATGTGACATAGTTGCAAGGAAAAATACCAGACTTGGTATATTGATCATGTCTCAAAAACCTTCACAAAATGACCTATCATGTTCGAGGTTTCATGGCTTTCATCCAAATGACCGATGTTATGTGCTGAATCACGGCATAGTTTGTGATGTTGTGCCCATATTATGCATGCATGTGGACATTGGTATGGAGAACAATGTTGCAGGAAGTTTTCCTTTTGTCGCATCGAAAAGCCTTTTCCATTTTCCGAGCGCAAAAATGGGTCGCTTTTGTGAAGTAACCACCAAAATGCTGTTTCGTAATGCTACCGCCCCATTTTCCTAAAATACTAGACCACCTTACATGGACTATCTCCCAACCGACATCTCAAACCTTTCGTCCATCCCGTAAAAGGACAAATGTCTCGAATCGGTAGGAAGTGGGTCCGGTTTGTACTACGTACATGATCTATCGCCGTGATTTTTGAAAAATCATTTTAGACACAATATGTGGTTTCTTCAGAGATCCAATGCAAGTTCTAACGATGCTCGCCCCTATCTTCATGCACGCCGTTCGACCATAGTTAGAAATTCAAAAATTCAAAACGGCATAAGAAATTCAAAAAATCCGAACAATGAAAATCCTTCGCGTGGTGTCATATTATGTGACATAGTTGAAAGGAAAAATACCAGACTTGGTATATTGATCATGTCTCAAAAAAACCTTCACAAAATGACCAATCATGTTCGAGGTTTCATGGCTTTCGGTCCAAATGACCGATGTTATGTGCTGAATCACGACATAGTTTGTGATGATGTGCCCATATTATGCATGCATGCGGACATTGGTATGGAGAACAATGTTGCAGGAGGAAGTTTTCCTTTTTGTCGCACGGAAAAGCCCTTTTCCATTTTCCGAGCGCAAAAAACTGGTCGTTTTGTGAAGTAACCACCAAAATCCCATTTCAGAATGCTACCGTCCCATTTTCCTAAAATACTAGACCACCTTACATGGACTATCTCCCAACCGGGACATCTCAAATCTTTTCGTCCATCCCGGGTAAAAAGAACAAATGTTTGCCAAATCGGTAGGAAGTGGGTCCGGTTTGTACTACAGGTACATGATCTAATGCCCGTGATTTTTTGAAAAAAATCATTTTTAGACTCACAATATGTGGCTTATTCAGAGATCCCATGCAAGTTCTAACGATGCTCGCCATCTATCTTCATGCACGTCGGTTCGACCATAGTTAGAAATTCAAAAAAATCAAAACGGGCATAAGAAATTCAAAAAAATCCAAACAATGAAAACCCTTCGCGTGGTGCCATATTATGTGACACAGTTGCAAGGAAAAATACCAGACTTGGTATATTGATCATGTGTCGAAAAAACCTTCACAAAATGACCTATCATGTTCGAGGTTTCATGGCTTTCGGTCCAAATGACCGATGTTATGTGCTGAATCACGACATACTTTGTGATGATGTGCCCATATTATGCATGCGTGTGGACATTGGTATGGAGAACAATGTTGCAGGAGGAAGTTTTCCTTTTCATCGCACGGAAAAGCCATTTTCCATTTTCCGAGCGCAAAAAACGGGACGTTTTGTGAAGTAACCACCAAAATGTTGTTTCATAATGCTACCGTCCCATTTTTCCAAAATACTAGACCACCTTACATGGACTATCTCCCAACTGGGACATCTCAAACCCGTTCGTCCATCCCGGGTAATAAGGACAAATGTCTGCCGAATCGGTAGGAAGTGTGTCCGGTTTCTACTACATGTACATGATCTAGCACCCGTGATTTTTAGAAAAAATCATTTTTAGACACACAATATGTGGTTTCTTCAGAGATCCAATGCAAGTTCCAACGATGCTCGTCCCCTATCTTCATGCACGCCGGTTCGACCATAGTTAGAAATTCAAAAGATTCCAAACGGGCATAAGAAATTCAAAAAAAATCCGAACAATAAAAATACTTCACGTGGTGCCATATTATGTGACATAGTTGGAAGGAAAAATACCAGACTTGGTATATTGATCATGTCTCTAAAAAACCTTCACAAAATGACCTATCATGTTCGAGGTTTCATGGCTTTCAGTCCAAATGACCGATGTTATGTGCTGAATCACGACATAGTTTGTGATGTTGTGCCCATATTATGCATGCATGTGGACATTGGTATGGAGAACAATGTTCTAGGAGGAAGTTTTCCTTTTAAGCCCTTTTCCATTTTCCGAGCGCAAAAAACAGTTCGCTTTGTGAAGTAACCACCAAAATGCTATTTCAGAATGCTAGCGTCCCGTTTTTCTAAAATACTTGACCACCTTACATGGACTATCTCCCAACCGGGACATCTCAAACCTTTTCGCCCATCCCGGTAAAAGGACAAATGTCTCGAATCGGTAGGAAGTGGGTCCGGTTTGTACTACAGTACATGATCTATCGCCTGTGATTTTTGAAAAATCATTTTTAGACTCGCAATATGTGGTTTCTTCAGAGATCCAATGCAAGTTATAACGATGCTCGTCCCCTATCTTCATGCACGCCGGTTCGACCATAGTTAGAAATTCAGATAATTCAAAACGGGCATAATAAATTCAAAAAAAATCTGAACAATAAAAATCCTTCGCGTGGTGTCATATTATGTGACATAGTTGAAAATAAAAATACCAGACTTGGTATATTGATCATGTCTCAAAAAACCTTCACAAAATGACCTATCATGTTCGAGGTTTCATGGCTTTCGGTCCAAATGACCGATGTTATGTGCTGAATCACGACATAGTTTGTGATGTTGTGCCCATATTATGCATGCATGTGGACATTGGTATGGAGAACAATGTTGCAGGAGGAAGTTTTCCTTTTCGTCGCACGGAAAAGCCATTTTCCATTTTCCGAGCGCAAAAAACGGGTCGTTTTGTGAAGTAACCACCAAAATGCTGTTTCAGAATGCTACCATCCCATTTTTCTAAAATACTAGACCACCTTACATGGACTATCTCCCAACCGGGACATCTCAAACCTATTCGTCCACCCCGGTTAAAAGGACAAATGTCTGCCGAATCGGTAGTAAGTGGCTCCGGTTTGTACTAGAGGTACATGATCTAACGCCCATGATTTTTAGAAAAAATCATTTTAAGACTCGCAATATGTGGTTTCTTCAGAGATCCAATGCAAGTTCTAGCTATGCTCGACCCATGTCTTCATGCATGCCGGTTCAACCATAGTTAGAAATTCAAAAAATTCAATATGGGCATAAGAAATTCAAAAAAAATCTGAACAATGAAAATCCTTCGCGTGGTGTCATATTATGTGACATAGTTGCAAGGAAAAATACCAGACTTGGTATATTGATCATGTCTCGAAAAAACCTTCACAAAATGACCTATCATGTTCGAGGTTTCATGGCTTTTGGTCCAAATGACCGATGTTATGTACTGAATAACAACATAGTTTGTGATGTTGTTCCCATATTATGCATGCATGTGGACATTGGTATGGAGAACAATGTTGGAGGAGGAAGTTTTCCTTTTCGTCGCACGGAAAAGCCATTTTTCATTTCGCGAGCGCAAAAAACGGGTCGTTTTGTGAAGTAACCACCAAAATGCTGTTTCAGAATGCTACCGTCCCTTTTTTTAAAAATACTAGACCACCTTACATGGACTATCTCCCAACCGGGACATCTCAAACCTTTTTGTCCATCCAGAGTAAAAAAGACAAATGTCTGCCGAATCGGTAGGAAGTGGGTCCGGTTTGTACTACAGGTACATGATCTAACTCCCGTGATTTAAAAAAAATCATTTTTAGACTCGCAATATGTGGTTTCTTCAGAGATCCAATGCATGTTCTAACGATGCTCGTCCCCTATCTTCATGCACGCCGGTTCGACCATAGTTAGAAATTCAAAACGGGCATAAGAAATTAAAAAAATCCGAACAATGTAAATCCTTTACGTGGTGTCATATTATGTGACATAGTTGCAAGGAAAATATCAGACTTGGTATATTGATCATGTCTCGAAAACCTTCACAAAATGACCTATCATGTTCGAGGTTTCATGGATTTCGGTCCAAATGACCGATGTTATGTGCTGAATCACGACATAGTTTGTGATGATGTGCCCATATTATGTATGCATATGGACATTGGTATGGAGAACAATATTGCAGGAGGAAGTTTTCCTTTTCTTCGCACGGAAAATCTATTATCCATTTTCCAAGCGCAAAAAAGGGGTCGTTTTGTGAAGTAACCACCAAAATGTTGTTTCAGAATGCTACCGTCCCATTTTTCTAAAATAATAGACCACCTTACATGGACTATCTCCCAGCCGGGACATCTCAAACCTTTTCGTCCATCCTGGGTAAAAAGGACAAATGTCTGCCGAATTGGTAGGAAGTGTGTCCGGTTTGTACTACAGGTACATGATCTAACGCCCGTGATTTTTTGAAAAAATCATTTTTAGACTCACAATATGTGGTTTCTTCGGAGATCCAATGCAAGTTCTAACGATGTTCATCCCCTATATTCATGCACGCCGGTTCGACCATAGTTAAAAATTCAAAACGAGCATAAGAAATTCAAAAAAAAACCGAACAATGAAAATCCTTCGCGTGGTGTCATATTATGTGACATAGTTGCAAGAAAAAATACCAGACTTGGTATATTGATCATGTCTCGAAAAAACCTTCACAAAATGACCTATCATGTTCGAGGTTTCATGGCTTTCGGTCCAAATGACCGATGTTATGTGCTGAATCACGACATAGTTTGTGATGATGTGCCCATATTATGCATGCATGTGGACATTGGTATGGACAACAATGTTGCAGGAGGAAGTTTTCCTTTTCATCGCACGAAAAAGCTATTTTCCATTTTCCAAGCGCAAAAAACGGGTCGTTTTGTGAAGTAACCACCAAAATGCTGTTTCAGAATGCTACCGTCCCATTTTTCTAAAATAATATACCACTTTACATGGACTATCTCCCAACCGGGATATCTGAAACCATTCGTCCATCCCGGGTAAAAAGGACAAATGTCTGCCGAATCGGTAGGAAGTGGGTCCGGTTTGTACTACATGTACATGATCTAGCACCCGTGATTTTTTGAAAAAATCATTTTTAGACACGCAATATGTGGTTTCTTCAGATATCCAATGCAAGTTCTAACGACGCTCGTCCCCTATCTTCATGCACGCCGGTTCGACCATAGTTCGAAATTCAAAAAATTCAAAACGGGCATAAGAAATTCAAAAAAATTCCGAACAATGAAAATCCTTCGCGTGGTGTCATATTATGTGACATAGTTGCAAGGAAAAATACCAGACTTGGTATATTGATCATGTCTCTAAAAAACCTTCACAAAATGACCTATCATGTTCGAGGTTTCATGGCTTTCGGTCCAAATGACCGATGTTATGTGCTGAATCACGGCATAGTTTGTGATGTTGTGCCCATATTATGCATGCATGTGGACATTGGTATGGAGAAAAATGTTGCAGGAGGAAGTTTTCCTTTTCGTCACACGGAAAAGCCATTTTCCATTTTCCGAGCGCAAAAAACGGGTCGTTTTGTGAAGTAACCACCAAAATGCTGTTTCAGAATGCTACCGTCCCATTTTTCTAAAATACTAGACCATCTTACATGGACTATCTCCCAACCGGGACATCTCAAACCTTTTCTTCCATCCCGGGAAAAAAGGACAAATGTGTCCCGAATCGGTAGGAAGTGGGTCCGGTTTGTACTACAGGTTCATGATCTAACGCCCGTGATATTTTGAAAAAATCATTTTTAGACACGCAATATGTGGTTTCTTCATAGATCCAATGCAAGTTCTAACGATCCTCGTCCCCTATCTTCATGCAAGCCGGTTCGACCATTGTTAGAAATTCAAAAAAATCAAAACAGGCATAAGAAATTCAAAAAAATTCCGAACAATGAAAATCTTTCGCGTGGTGTCATATTATGTGACATAGTTGCAAGGAAATATACCAGACTTGGTATATTGATCATGTCTCTAAAAAACCTTCACAAAATGACCTATCATGTTCGAGGTTTCATGGCTTTCGGTCCAAATGACCGATGTTATGTGCTGAATCACGGCATAGTTTGTGATGTTGTGCCCATATTATGCATGCATGTGGATGTTGGTATGGAGAACAATGTTGCAGGAGGAAGTTTTCCTTTTCGTCGCACGAAAAAGCCATTTTCCATTTTCCGAGCGCAAAAAATGGGTCGTTTTGTGAAGTAACCACCAAAATGCTGTTTCAGAATGCTACCGTCCCATTTTTCCAAAATACTAGACCACCTTACATGGACTATCTCCCAACCGGGACATCTCAAACCCGTTCGTCCATCCCGGGTAAAAGGACAAATGTCCGTTAATCCAGAGGAAGTGGGTCCGTTTGTACTACATGTACATGATCTATCGCCTGTGATTTTTTGAAAAATCATTTTAGACTCGCAATATGTGGTTTCTTCAGAGATCCAATGCAAGTTCTAACGATGCTCGCCCCTATCTTCATGCACGCGGTTCGACCATAGTTAGAAATTCAAAAATTCAAAACGGGCATAAGAAATTCAAAAAAATCCGAACAATGAAAATCCTTCAAGGGTGTCATATTATGTGACATAGTTGAAAGGAAAATACCAGACTTGGTATATTGATCATGTCTCTAAAAACCTTCACAAAATGACCTATCATGTTCGAGGTTTCATGGCTTTCGTCCAAATGACCGATGTTATGTGTGAATCACGACATAGTTTGTGATGTTGTGCCCATATTATGCATGCATGTGGACATTGGTATGGAGAACAATGTTGCAGGAGGAAGTTTTCCTTTTCGTCGCACGGAAAAGCCATTTTCCATTTTCCGAGCGCAAAAAAGGGTCGTTTTGTGAAGTAACCACCAAAATGTTTCGTAATGCTACCGTCCCATTTTCCTAAAATACTAGACCACCTTACATGGACTATCTCCCAACCGACATCTCAAACCTTTTCGCCCATCCCGTAAAAAGGACAAATGTCTCCGAATCGGTAGGAAGTGGGTCCGGTTTGTACTACAGTACATGATCTATCGCCGTGATTTTTGAAAAATCATTTTAGACTCGCAATATGTGGTTTCTTCAGAGATCCAATGCAAGTTCTAACGATGCTCGCCCCTATCTTCATGCACGCCGTTCAACCATAGTTAGAAATTCAAAAATTCAAAACGGGCATAAGAAATTCAAAAAAATCGAACAATGAAAATCCTTCATGGTGTCATATTATGTGACATAGTTGAAAGGAAAAATACCAGACTTGGTATATTGATCATGTCTCGAAAAAACCTTCACAAAATGACCTATCATGTTCGAGGTTTCATGGCTTTTGGTCCAAATGACCGATGTTATGTGCTGAATCACTGTATAGTTTGTGATGCTGTGCCCATATTATGCATGCATGTGGACATTGGTATGGATAACAATGTTGCAGAGGAAGTTTTCCTTTTGTCGCATGGAAAAGCCATTTTCCATTTTCCGAGCGCAAAAACGGGTCGCTTTGTGAAGTAACCACCAAAATGCTGTTTCGTAATGCTACCGTCCCATTTTCCTAAAATACTAGACCACCTTACATGGACTATCTCCCAACCGACATCTCAAACCTTTTCGTTCATCCCGTAAAAGGACAAATGTCTCGAATCAGAGGGAAGTGGGTCCGTTTGTACTATAGTACATGATCTATCGCCCGTGATTTTTTGAAAATATCATTTTTAGACTCGCAATATGTGGTTTCTTCAGAGATCCAATGCAAGTTCAAACGATGCTTGTCCTCTATCTTCATGCACGCCGGTTCGACCATAGTTAGAAATTCAAAACGGGCATAAGAAATTCAAAAAAATCCCAACAATGAAAAATCCTTCGGTGTCATATTATGTGACACTTGGTATATTGATCATGTCTCAAAAACCTTCACAAAATGACCTATCATGTTCGAGGTTTCATGGCTTTCTGTCCAAATGACAGATGTTATGTGCTGAATCACGACATAGTTTGTGATGATGTTCCTATATTATGTATGCATGTGGACATTTATATGGAGAACAATGTTGCCGGAGGAAGTTTTCCTTTTCATCGCACGAAAAAGCTATTTTCCATTTTCCGAAGCGCAAAAACGGGTCGCTTTTGTGAAGTAACCACCAAAATGCTGTTTCGTAATGCTACCGTCCCATTTTCCTAAAATACTAGACCACCTTACATGGACTATCTCCCAACCGACATCTCAAACCTTTTCGCCCATCCCGGTAAAAGGACAAATGTTTGCCGAATCGGAGGAAGTGGGTCCGGTTTGTACTACATGTACATGATCTATCGCCTGATTTTTTGAAAAATCATTTTAGACTCGCAATATGTGGTTTCTTCAGAGATCCAATGCAAGTTCTAACGATGCTCATCCCTATCTTCATGCACGCCGGTTCGACCATAGTTAGAAATTCAAAAAATCCGAACAACGAAAATCCTTCGCGTGGTGTCATATTATGTGACATAGTTGCAAGGAAACATACCAGACTTGGTATATTGATCATGTCTCGAAAAAACCTTCACAAAATGACCTATCATGTTCGAGGTTTCATGACTTTTGGTCCAAATAACCGATATTATGTGCTGAATCACAGCATAGTTTTTGATGATGTTCCCATATTATGCATGCATGTGGACATTAGTATGGAGAACAATTTTGCAGGAGGAACTTTTCCTTTTTGTCGCACGAAAAAGCCATTTTCCGAGCGCAAAAAACGGGTTGCTTTGTGAAGTAACCACCAAAATGCTGTTTCGGAATGCTACCGTCCCATTTTTCTAAAATACTAGACCACCTTACATTGACTATATCCTAACCGGGACATCTCAAACCTTTTCGTCCATCCCGGGTATAAAAGATAAATGTCTGCTGAATCGGTAGGAAGTGGGTCCGGTTTGTACTACAGGTACATGATCTAACGCCCGTGATTTTTTGAAAAAAATCATTTTTAGACTCGCAATATGTGGTTTCTTCAGAGATCCAATGCAAGTTCTAACAATGCTCGACTCCTATCTTCATGCACGCCGGTTTAACCATAGTTAGAAATTCAAAAAATTCAAAGCGGGCATAAGAAATTCAAAAAAAATCCGAACAACGCGTGGTGTCATATTATGTGAGATAGTTGAAAGTAAAAATACCATACTTGGTATATTGATATTGTCTCGAAAAAACCTTCACAAAATGACCTATCATGTTCGAGGTTTCATGGCTTTCAGTCCAAATGACCGACGTTATGTGCTGAATCACGGCATAGTTTGTGATGATGTGCACATATTATGCATGCATGTGGACATTGGTATGGAGAACAATGTTGCAGGAGTAAGTTTTCCTTTTTGTCGCACGGAAAAGCCCTTTTCCATTTTCCAAGCGCAAAAATGGGTCGTTTTATGAACTACCAACCAAAATGCTGTTTCAGAATGCTACCATCCCATTTTCCTAAAATACTAGACCACCTTACATGGACTATCTCCCAACCGGGACATCTCAAACCTTTTCGTCCATCCCGGGTAAAAAGGAAAAATGTCTGCCGAATCGGTAGGAAGTGGGTCCGGTTTGTACTACAAGTACATGATCTATCGCCCGTGATTTTTGAAAAAGTCATTTTTAGACTCGCAATATGTGGTTCCTTCAAAGATCCAATGCAAGTTCTAACGATGCTCGTCCCCTATCCTCATGCACGCCGGTTCGACCATAGTTAGAAATTCAAAAAATTCAAAACGGCCATAAGAAATTCAAAAAGATTCCGAACAATGAAAATCCTTCGCGTGGTGTCATATTATGTGACATAGTTGGAAGGAAAAATACCAGACTTGGTATATTGATCATGTCTCAAAAACCTTCACAAAATGACCTATCATGTTCGAGGTTTCATGGCTTTCGTCCAAATGACCGATGTTATGTGCTGAATCACTAGATAGTTTGTGATGTTGTGCCCATATTATGCATGCATGTGGACATTGGTATGGAGAACAATGTTGCAGAGGAAGTTTTCCTTTTGTCGCACGGAAAAGCCATTTTCCATTTTCCGAGCGCAAAAACGGGTCGCTTTGTGAAGTAACCACCAAAATGTTTCGTAATGCTACCATCCCATTTTCCTAAAATACTAGACCACCTTACATGGACTATCTCCCAACCGACATCTCAAACCTTTTCGCCCATCCCGTAAAAGGACAAATGTCTCGAATCCAGAGGAAGTGGGTCCGGTTTGTACTACAGGTACATGATCTATCGCCCGTGATTTTTTGAAAAAATCATTTTTAGACTCGCAATATGTGGTTTCTTCAGAGATCCAATGCAAGTTCTAACGATGCTCGTCCCCTATCTTCATGCACGCCGTATCGACCATAGTTAGAAATTCAAAAAATTCAAAACGGGCATAAGAAATTCAAAAAAAAATCCGAACAATGAAAATCCTTCGCGTGGTGTCATATTATGTGACATAGTTGAAAGGAAAAATACCAGACTTGGTATATTGATCATGTCTCAAAAAAACCTTCACAAAATGACCTATCATGTTCGAGGTTTCATGGCTTTCGGTCCAAATGACCGATGTTATGTGCTGAATCACGACATAGTTTGTGATGATGTGACCATATTATGCATGCATGTGGACATTGGTATGGAGAACAATCTTGCAGGATTAAGTTTTCATTTTTGTCTCACGGAAAAGCCCTTTTCCATTTTCCGATTGCAGAAAACGGGTCGTTTTGTGAAGTAACCACCAAAATGCTGTTTCAGAATGCTACCATCCCATTTTCCTAAAATACTAGACCACCTTACATGGACTATCTCCCAACCGGGACATCTCAAACCTTTTCGTCCATCCCGGGTAAAAGGACAAATGTCCGCCGAATTGTAGGAAGTGGGTCCGGTTTGTACTACGTACATGATCTATCGCCTGTGATTTTTTGAAAAATCATTTTAGACTCGCAATATGTGGTTTCTTCAGAGATCCAATGCAAGTTCTAACGATGCTCGCCCCTATCTTCATGCACGCGGTTCGACCATAGTTAGAAATTCAAAAATTCAAAACGGCATAAGAAATTCAAAAAATCCGAACAATGAAAATCCTTCGTGGTGTCATATTATGTGACATAGTTGAAAGGAAAATACCAGACTTGGTATATTGATCATGTCTCGAAAAACCTTCACAAAATGACCTATCATGTTCGAGGTTTCATGGCTTTCATCCAAATGACCGATGTTATGTGTCAATCACGGCATAGTTTGTGATGTTGTGCCCATATTATGCATGCATGTGGACATTGGTATGGAGAACAATGTTGCAGAGGAAGTTTTCCTTTTGTCGCACGGAAAAGCCCTTTTCCATTTTCCGAGCGCAAAAACGGGTCGCTTTTGTGAAGTAACCACCAAAATGCTGTTTCGAATGCTACCGTCCCATTTTCCTAAAATACTAGACCACCTTACATGGACTATCTCCCAACCGACATCTCAAACCTTTTCGCCCATCCCGTAAAAGGACAAATGTCCGCCGAATCGGTAGGAAGTGGGTCCGTTTGTACTACAGTACATGATCTAACGCCCGTGATTTTTTGAAAAAATAATTTTTAGACTCGCAATATGTGGTTTCGTCAGAGATCCAATGCAAGTTATAACGATGATCGTCCCCTATCTTCATGCACGACGGTTCGACCATAGTTAGAAATTCAAAAAATTCAAAACGGGCATAAGAAATTCAAAAAAAAATCCGAACAATGAAAATCCTTCGTGTGGTGTTATGTTATGTGACATAGTTGAAAGGAAAAATACCAGACTTGGTATATTTATCATGTCTCGAAAAAACCTTCACAAAATGACCTATCATGTTCGAGGTCTCATGGCTTTCGGTCCAAATGACCGATATTATGTGCTGAATCACGGCATAGTTGTGATGATGTGCCCATATTATTCATGCATGTGGACATTGGTATGGAGAACAATGTTGCAGGAGTAAGTTTACCTTTTTGTCTCATGGAAAAGCCCTTTTCCATTTTCCAAGCGCAAAAAACGGGTCGTTTTGTGAAGTAACCACCAAAATGTTGTTTCAGAATGCTACCATCCCATTTTTCTAAAATACTAGACCACCTTACATGGACTATCTCCCAACCGGGACATCTCAAACTTTTTCGTCCATCCCAGGTAAAAAGGACAAATGTCTGTCGAATCGGTAGGAAGTGGGTCCGGTTTGTACTACAGGTACATGATCTATCGCCCGTGATTTTTTGAAAAAATCATTTCTAGACTCGCAATATGTGGTTTCTTCAGAGATCCAATGCAAGTTATAATGATGATCGTCCCCTATATTCATGCACGCCGGTTCGACCATAGTTAGAAATTCAAAAAATTCAAAACGGGCATAAGAAATTCAAAAAAAAAATCCGAACAATGAAAATCCTTCGTGTGGTGTCATATTATGTGACATAGTTGAAAGGAAAAATACCAGACTTGGTATATTGATCATGTCTCAAAAACCTTCACAAAATGACCTATCATGTTCGAGGTTTCATGGCTTTCGTCCAAATGACCGATGTTATGTGTCAATCACGGCATAGTTTGTGATGATGTGCCCATATTATGCATGCATGTGGACATTGGTGTGGAGAACAATGTTGCAGGAGTAAGTTTTCCTTTTTGTCGCACGGAAAAGCCCTTTTCCATTTTCCAAGCGCAAAAATGGGTCGTTTTATGAACTACCAACCAAAATGCTGTTTCAGAATGCTACCATCCCATTTTCCTAAAATACTAGACCACCTTACATGGACTATCTCCCAACCGGGACATCTCAAACCTTTTCGTCCATCCCGGGTAAAAAGGAAAAATGTCTGCCGAAACGGTAGGAAGTGGCTCCGGTTTGTAATACAGGTACATAATCTATCGCCCGTGATTTTTTGAAAAAATAATTTTTAGACTCGCAATATGTGGTTTCTTCAGAGATCCAATGCAAGTTCTAACGATGCTCGTCCCCTATCTTCGTGCATGCCGGTTCGACCATACTTAGAAATTAAAAAAAAATACGAACAATGAAAATACTTCGTGTGGTGTCATATTATGTGACATGGTTGAAAGTAAAAATACCATACTTGGTATATTGATCATGTCTCGAAAAAACCTTCACAAAATGACCTATCATGTTCGAGGTTTCATGGCTTTTAGTCCAAATGACCGATGTTATGTGCCGAATCACGGCATAGTTTGTGATGCTATGCCCATATTATGCATGCATGTGGACATTGGTATGGAGAACAATGTTGCAGAAGTAAATTTTCCTTTTTTTCGCACGGAAAAGCCCTGTTCCATTTTCCGAGCGCAAAAAATGGATCTTTTTGTGAAGTAACCACCAAAATGTTGTTTCAGAATGCTACCGTCCTATTTTCCTAAAATACTAGACCACCTTACATGTACTATCTCCCAACCGGGACATCTCAAAACTTTTCGTCCATCCCGGGTAAAAAGGACAAATGTCCGCCGAATCGGTTGGAAGTGGGTCCGGTTTGTACTACAGGTACATGATCTATCGCCCATGATTTTTTGAAAAATATCATTTTTAGACTCGTAATATGTGGTTTCTTCAGAGATCCAATGCAAGTTCTAACGATGCTCGTCCCCTATTTTCATGCACGCCGGTTCGACCATAGTTAGAAAATCAAAAAATTCAAAACAAGCATAAGAAATTCAAAAAAAACCCGAACAATGAAAATCCTTCGTGGTGGCATATTATGTGACATAGTTGAAAGGAAAAATACCAGACTTGGTATATTGATCATGTCTCAAAAAAACCTTCAAAAAATGACCTATCATGTTCGAGGCTTCATGGCTTTCGTCCAAATGACCGATGTTATGTGCTGAATCACGGCATAGTTTGTGATGTTGTGTCCATATTATGCATGCATGTGTACATTGGTATGGAGAACAATGTTGCAGAAGGAAGTTTTTCCTTTTTGGCGTACGGAAAAGCCCTTTTCTATTTTCCGAGCGCAAAAATGGGTCGCTTTGTGAAGTAACCACCAAAATGTCTGTTTCGTAATGCTACCGTCCCATTTTCCTAAAATACTAGACCACCTTACATGGGACATCTCAAACCCGTTCGTCCATCCCGGGTAAAAAGGACAAATGTCTGCCGAATCGGTAGGAAGTGGGTCCGGTTTGTACTACAGGTACATGATCTAGCACCCGTGATTTTTTGAAAAAATCATTTTTAGACACGCAATATGTGGTTTCTTCAGAGATCCAATGCAAGTTCTAACGATGCTCGTCCCCTATCTTCATGCACGCCGGTTCGACCATAGTTAGAAATTCAAAAAATTCAAAACGGGCATAAGAAATTCAAAAAAATTCCGAACAATGAAAATCCTTCGCGTGGTGTCATATTATGTGACATAGTTGCAAGGAAAAATACCAGACTTGGTATATTGATCATGTCTCTAAAAAACCTTCACAAAATGACCTATCATGTTCGAGGTTTCATGGCTTTCGGTCCAAATGACCGATGTTATGTGCTGAATCACGGCATAGTTTGTGATGCTGTGCCCATATTATGCATGCATGTGGACATTGGTATGGAGAACAATGTTGCAGGAGGAAGTTTTCCTTTTCGTCACACGGAAAAGCCATTTTCCATTTTCCGAGCGCAAAAAACGGGTCGTTTTATGAAGTAACCACCAAAATGCTATTTCAGAATGCTACCGTCCCATTTTTATAAAATTATAGACCACATTACATGGACTATCTCTCAACCGGGACATCTCAAACCTTTTCTTCCAACCCGGGTAAAAAGGACAAATGTCTGCCGAATCGGTAGGAAGTGGGTCCGGTTTGTACTACAGGTACATGATCTATCGCCTGATTTTTGAAAAATCATTTTAGACTCGCAATATGTGGTTTCTTCAGAGATCCAATGCAAGTTCTAACGATGCTCGCCCCTATCTTCATGCACGCGGTTCGACCATAGTTAGAAATTCAAAAATTCAAACGGCATAAGAAATTCAAAAAAATCCGAACAATGAAAATCCTTCGTGGTGTCATATTATGTGACATAGTTGAAAGGAAAAATACCAGACTTGGTATATTGATCATGTCTCAAAAAAACCTTCACAAAATGACCTATCATGTTCGAGGTTTCATGGCTTTCGTCCAAATGACCGATGTTATGTGCTGAATCACGGCATAGTTTGTGATGTTGTGCCCATATTATGCATGCATGTGGACATTGGTATGGAGAACAATGTTGCAGGAGGAAGTTTTCCTTTTGTCGCACGGAAAAGCCCTTTTCCATTTTCCGAGCGCAAAAAACGGGTCGTTTTGTGAAGTAACCACCAAAATGTTGTTTCGAATGCTACCCCCATTTTCCTAAAATACTAGACCACCTTACATGGACTATCTCCCAACCGACATCTCAAACCTTTTCGCCCATCCCGGTAAAAGGACAAATGTCTCGAATCGGTAGGAAGTGGGTCCGTTTGTACTACATGTACATGATCTATCGCCTGTGATTTTTGAAAAATCATTTTTAGACTCGCAATATGTGGTTTCTTCAGAGATCCAATGCAAGTTCTAACGATGCTCGCCCCTATCTTCATGCACGCGGTTCGACCATAGTTAGAAATTCAAAAATTCAAACGGGCATAAGAAATTCAAAAAAATCCGAACAATGAAAATCCTTCGTGGTGTCATATTATGTGACATAGTTGAAAGGAAAAATACCACTTGGTATATTGATCATGTCTCAAAAACCTTCACAAAATGACCTATCATGTTCGAGGTTTCATGGCTTTCGTCCAAATGACCGATGTTATGTGCTGAATCACGGCATAGTTTGTGATGTTGTGCCCATATTATGCATGCATGTGGACATTGGTATGGAGAACAATGTTGCAGGAGAAGTTTTCCTTTTGTCGCACGGAAAAGCCCTTTTCCATTTTCCGAGCGCAAAAAACGGGTCGTTTTGTGAAGTAACCACCAAAATGCTGTTTCAGAATGCTACCGTCCCATTTTACTAAAATAATAGACCACCTTACATGGACTATCTCCCAACCGGGACATGTAAAACCTTTTCGTCCATCCCGGATAAAAAGGATAAATGTCTGCCGAATCGGTAGGAAGTGGGTCCGGTTTGTACTACAGGTACATGATCTATCGCCCGTGATTTTCTGAAAAAATCATTTTTAGACTCGCAATATGTGGTTTCTTCAGAGATCCAATGCAAGTTCTAACGATGCTCATCCCCTATCTTTATGCACGCCGGTTCGACCATAGTTAGAAATTCAAAAAATTCAAAACGGGCATAAGAAATTCAAAAACAAATCCGAACAATGAAAATCCTTCGCGTGGTGTCATATTATGTGAGATAGTTGAAAGCAAAAATACCAGACTTGGTATATTGATCATGTCTCGAAAAAACCTTCACAAAATGACCTATCATGTTCGAGGTTTCATGGCTTTCGGTCCAAATGACCGATGTTATGTGCTGAATCACGGCATAGTTTGTGATGCTGTGCCCATATTATGCATGCATGTGGACATTGGTATGGAGAACAATGTTGCATGAGTAAGTTTTCCTTTTTGCCGCACGGAAAAGCCCTTTTCCATTTTCGGAGCGCAAAAAACAGGTCGTTTTGTGAAGTAACCAGCAAAATGCTGTTTCAGAATGCTACCGTCCCATTTTACTAAAATAATAGACCTCCTTACATGGACTATCTCCCAAACGGGACATCTCAAACCTTTTCATCCATCCCAGGTAAAAAGGATAAATGTCTGCCGAATCGGTAGGAAGTGGGTCCGGTTTGTACTACAGGTACATGATCTATCGCCCGTGATTTTCTGAAAAAATCATTTTTAGACTCGCAATATGTGGTTTCTTCAGAGATCCAATGCAAGTTCTAACGATGCTCATCCCCTATCTTTATGCACGCCGGTTCGATCATAGTTAGAAATTCAAAAAATTCAAAACGGGCATAAGAAATTCAAAAAAAAATCCGAACAATGAAAATCCTTCGGGTGGTGTCATATTATGTGAGATAGTTGAAAGGAAAAATACCAGACTTGGTACATTGATCATGTCTCGAAAAAACCTTCACGAAATGACCTATCATGTTCGAGGTTTCATGGCTTTTAGTCCAAATGACCGATGTTATGTGCCGAATCACGGCATAGTTTGTGATGCTATGCCCATATTATGCATGCATGTGGACATTGGTATGGAGAACAATGTTGCAGGAGTAAGTTTTCCTTTTTGTCGCACGGAAAAGCCCTTTTCCATTTTCCGAGCGCAAAAAACGGGTCGTTTTGTGAAGTAACCACCAAAATGCTGTTTCAGAATGCTACCGTCCCATTTTCCTAAAATACTAGACCACCTTACATGGACTATCTCCCAACCGGGACATCTCAAACCTTTTCGTCCATCCCGGGTAAAAAGGACAAATGTCTGCCGAATCGGTAGGAAGTGGGTCCGGTTTGTACTACAGGTACATGATCTATCGCCCGTGATTTTTTGAAAAAATCATTTTTAGACTCGCAATATGTGGTTTCTTCAGAGATCCAATGCAAGTTCTAACGATGCTCGTCCCCTATCTTCATGCACGCCGGTTCGACCATAGTTAGAAATTCAAAAAATTCAAAACGGGCATAAGAAATTCAAAAAAAATCCGAACAATGAAAATCCTTCGCGTGGTGTCATATTATGTGACATAGTTGAAAGGAAAAATACCAGACTTGGTATATTGATCATGTCTCGAAAAAACCTTCACAAAATGACCTATCATGTTCGAGGTTTCATGGCTTTCGGTCCAAATGACCGATGTTATGTGCTGAATCACGGCATAGTTTGTGATGCTGTGCCCATATTATGCATGCATGTGGACATTGGTATGGAGAACAATGTTGCAGGAGTAAGTTTTCCTTTTTGTCGCACGGAAAAGCCCTTTTCCATTTTCCGAGCGCAAAAAACGGGTCGTTTTGTGAAGTAACCACCAAAATGCTGTTTCAGAATGCTACCGTCCCATTTTCCTAAAATACTAGACCACCTTACATGGACTATCTCCCAACCGGGACATCTCAAACCTTTTCGTCCATCCCGGGTAAAAAGGACAAATGTCCGCCGAATCGGAGGAAGTGGGTCCGTTTGTACTACATGTACATGATCTATCGCCTGTGATTTTTGAAAAATCATTTTTAGACTCGCAATATGTGGTTTCTTCAGAGATCCAATGCAAGTTCTAACGATGCTCGCCCCTATCTTCATGCACGCCGTTCGACCATAGTTAGAAATTCAAAAATTCAAACGGGCATAAGAAATTCAAAAAAATCCGAACAATGAAAATCCTTCACGTGGTGTCATATTATGTGACATAGTTGAAAGGAAAAATACCAGACTTGGTATATTGATCATGTCTCGAAAAAACCTTCACAAAATGACCTATCATGTTCGAGGTTTCATGGCTTTCGTCCAAATGACCGATGTTATGTCAATCACGGCATAGTTTGTGATGTTGTGCCCATATTATGCATGCATGTGGACATTGGTATGGAGAACAATGTTGCAGAGTAAGTTTTCCTTTTGTCGCACGGAAAAGCCTTTTCCATTTTCCGAGCAAAAACGGGTCGTTTTGTGAAGTAACCACCAAAATGCTGTTTCGTAATGCTACCGTCCCATTTTCCTAAAATACTAGACCACCTTACATGGACTATCTCCCAACCGACATCTCAAACCTTTTCGCCCATCCCGGTAAAAGGACAAATGTCTCGCGAATCGGTAGGAAGTGGGTCCGGTTTGTACTATGTGTACATGATCTATCGCCTGTGATTTTTGAAAAATCATTTTAGACTCGCAATATGTGGTTTCTTCAGAGATCCAATGCAAGTTCTAACGATGCTCGCCCCTATCTTCATGCACGCCGTTCGACCATAGTTAGAAATTCAAAAATTCAAAACGGCATAAGAAATTCAAAAAAATCCAACAATGAAAATCCTTCATGGTGTCATATTATGTGACATAGTTGCAAGGAAAAATACCAAACTTGGTATATTGATCATGTCTCGAAAAATCCTTCACAAAATGACCTATCATGTTCGAGGTTTCATGGCTTTCGGTCGAAATGACCGATGTTATATGTTGAATCGCGGCATAGTTTGTGATGTTGTGCCCATATTATGCATGCATGTGGACATTGGTATGGAGAACAATGATGCAGGAGGAAGTTTTTCTTTTCGTCGCACGAAAAGCCATTTTCCATTTTCCGAGTGCAAAAAGGATCGTTTTGTGAAGCAACCACCAAAATGCTGTTTCGGAATGTTACCGTCTCATTTTTCTAAAATACTAGACCACCTTACATGGACTATCTCCCAATTGGGATATCTCAAACCTTTCTGTCCATCCCGGTAAAAGGACAAATGTCTCGAATCCAGAGGAAGTGGGTCCGGTTTGTACTACAGTACATGATCTATCGCCTGTGATTTTTGAAAAATCATTTTAGACTCGCAATATGTGGTTTCTTCAGAGATCCAATGCAAGTTCTAACGATGCTCATCCCCTATCTTCATGCACGCCGTTCGACCATAGTTAGAAATTCAAAAATTCAAAACGGGCATAAGAAATTCAAAAAAATCCGAACAATGAAAATCCTTCGTGGTGTCATATTATGTGACATAGTTGAAAGGAAAAATACCAGACTTGGTATATTGATCATGTCTCAAAAACCTTCACAAAATGACCTATCATGTTCGAGGTTTCATGGCTTTCGTCCAAATGACCGATGTTATGTGTCAATCACGGCATAGTTTGTGATGTGTGCCCATATTATGCATGCATGTGGACATTGGTATGGAGAACAATGTTGCAGAGGAAGTTTTCCTTTTGTCGCACGGAAAAGCCCTTTTCCATTTTCCGAGCAAAAACGGGTCGCTTTGTGAAGTAACCACCAAAATGCTGTTTCGTAATGCTACCGCCCCATTTTCCTAAAATACTAGACCACCTTACATGGACTATCTCCCAACCGACATCTCAAACCTTTTCGCCCATCCCGTAAAAGGACAAATGTCTCGAATCGGAGGAAGTGGGTCCGTTGTACTACAGTACATGATCTATCGCCTGATTTTTTTGAAAAATCATTTTAGACTCGCAATATGTGGTTTCTTCAGAGATCCAATGCAAGTTCTAACGATGCTCGCCCCTATCTTCATGCACGCCGGTTCGACCATAGTTAGAAATTCAAAAATTCAAAACGCATAAGAAATTCAAAAAAATCCGAACAATGAAAATCCTTCATGGTGTCATATTATGTGACATAGTTGAAAGGAAAAATACCAGACTTGGTATATTGATCATGTCTCGAAAAACCTTCACAAAATGACCTATCATGTTCGAGGTTTCATGGCTTTCATCCAAATGACCGATGTTATGTGCTCAATCACTGGATAGTTTGTGATGTTGTGCCCATATTATGCATGCATGTGGACATTGGTATGGAGAACAATGTTGCAGGAAGTTTTCCTTTTGTCGCACGGAAAAGCCCTTTTCCATTTTCCGAGCGCAAAAACGGGTCGCTTTGTGAAGTAACCACCAAAATGTTGTTTCGTAATGCTACCGTCCCATTTTCCTAAAATACTAGACCACCTTACATGGACTATCTCCCAACCGACATCTCAAACCTTTTCGCCCATCCCGTAAAAGGACAAATGTCTCGAATCCAGAGGAAGTGGGTCCGGTTTGTACTACAGTACATGATCTATCGCCTGATTTTTTGAAAAATCATTTTAGACTCGCAATATGTGGTTTCTTCAGAGATCCAATGCAAGTTCTAACGATGCTCATCCTATCTTCATGCACGCTTTCGACCATAGTTAGAAATTCAAAAAATTCAAAACGGGCATAAGAAATTCAAAAAAAATCCGAACAATGAAAATCCTTCACGTGGTGTCATATTATGTGACATAGTTGAAAGGAAAAATACCAGACTTGGTATATTGATCATGTCTCGAAAAAACCTTCACAAAATGACCTATCATGTTCGAGGTTTCATGGCTTTCGGTCCAAATGACCGATGTTATGTGCTGAATCATGGCATGTATTGTGATGTTGTGCCCATATTATGCATGCAAGTGAACATTGGTATGGAGAACAATGTTGCAGGAGGAAGTTTTCCTTTTGTCGCACGGAAAATCTCTTTTCCATTTTCCGAGCGCAAAAAACGGGTCGTTTTGTGAAGTAACCACCAAAATGCTGTTTCAGAATGCTACCGTCCCATTTTCCTAAAATAATAGACCACCTTACATGGACTATATCCCAACCGGGACATCTCAAACCTTTTCGTCCATCCCGAGTAAAAAGGACAAATGTCTACCGAATCGGTAGGAAGTGGGTCCGGTTTGTACTACAGGTACATGATCTATCGCCCGTGATTTTTTGAAAAAATCATTTTAGACTCGCAATATGTGGTTTCTTCAGAGATCCAATGCAAGTTCTAACGATGCTCGCCCCTATCTTCATGCACGCCGTTCAACCATAGTTAGAAATTCAAAAATTTCAAAACGGGCATAAGAAATTCAAAAAAATCCGAACAATGAAAATACTTCGCGTGGTGTCATATTATGTGACATGGTTGAAAGTAAAAATACCATACTTGGTATATTGATCATGTCTCAAAAAAACCTTCACAAAATGACCTATCATGTTCGAGGTTTCATGGCTTTCGGTCCAAATGACCGATGTTATGTGCTGAATCACGGCATAGTTTGTGATGTTGTGCCCATATTATGCATGCATGTGGACATTGGTATGGAGAACAATGTTGCAGGAGTAAGTTTTCCTTTTTGTCGCATGGAAAAGCCCTTTTCCATTTTCCAAGCGCAAAAAAACGGGTCGTTTTGTGAAGTAACCACCAAAATGCTGTTTCAGAATGCTACCATCCCATTTTCCTAAAATACTAGACCACCTTACATGGACTATCTCCCAACCGGGACATCTCAAACCTTTTCGTCCATCCCGGGTAAAAAGGACAAATGTCTGTCGAATCGGTAGGAAGTGGGTCCGGTTTGTACTACAGGTACATGATCTATCGCCCGTGATTTTTTTAAAAAATCATTTTTAGACTCGCAATATGTGGTTTCTTCAGAGATCCAATGCAAGTTATAACGATGATCGTCCCCTATCTTCATGCACGCCGGTTCGACCATAGTTAGAAATTCAAAAAATTCAAAACGGGCATAAGAAATTCAAAAAAAATCCGAACAATGAAAATCCTTCGCGTGGTGTCATATTATGTGAGATAGTTGAAAGTAAAAATACCATACTTGGTATATTGATCATGTCTCGAAAAAACCTTCACAAAATGACCTATCATGTTCGAGGTTTCATGGCTTTCGGTCCAAATGACCGACGTTATGTGCTGAATCACGACATAGTTTGTGATGTTGTGCACATATTATGCATGCATGTGGACATTGGTATGGAGAACAATGTTGCAGGAGTAAGTTTTCCTCTTTGTCTCACGGAAAAGCCCTTTTCCATTTTCCGAGCGCAAAAAACGGGTCATTTTGTGAAGTAACCACAAAAATGCTGTTTCAGAATGCTACCATTCCATTTTCCTAAAATACTAGACCACCTTACATGGACTATCTCCCAACAGGGACATCTCAAACCTTTTCGTCCATCCCGGGTAAAAAGGACAAATGTCTGATGAATCGGTAGGAAGTGGGTACGGCTTGTACTACAGGTACATGATCTATCGCCCGTGATTTTCTAAAAGAATCATTTTTAGACTCGCAATATGTGGTTTCTTCACAGATCCAATGCAAGTTCTAATGATGCTCATCCCCTATCTTTATGCACGCCGGTTCGATCATAGTTAGAAATTCAAAACGGGCATAAGAAATTCCAAAAAAAATCCGAACAATGAAAATCCTTCGCTTGGTGTCATATTATGTGACATAGTTGAAAGGAAAATACCAGACTTGGTATATTTATCATGTCTCGAAAAAACCTTCACAACATGACGTATCATGTTCGAGGTTTCATGGCTTTCGGTCCAAATGACCGATGTTATGTGCTGAATCACGGCATAGTTTGTGATGCTGTGCCCATATTATGCATGCATGTGGACATTGGTATGGAGAACAATGTTGCAGGAGTAAGTTTTCCATTTTGTCGCACAAAAAAGCCCTTTTCCATTTTCCGAGCGCAAAAAACGGGTCCTTTTGTGAAGTAACCACCAAAATGCTGTTTCAGAATGCTACCGTCCCATTTTACTAAAATAATAGACCACCTTACATGGACTATCTCCCAACCGGGACATCTCAAACCTTTTCCATCCCGGTAAAAGGACAAATGTCTCGCCGAATCGAGGAAGTGGGTCCGGTTTGTACTACAGTACATGATCTATCGCCTGTGATTTTTGAAAAATCATTTTAGACTCGCAATATGTGGTTTCTTCAGAGATCCAATGCAAGTTCTAACGATGCTCGCCCCTATCTTCATGCACGCCGTTCGACCATAGTTAGAAATTCAAAAATTCAAAACGGGCATAAGAAATTCAAAAAATCCGAACAATGAAAATCCTTCGTGGTGTCATATTATGTGACATAGTTGAAAGGAAAATACCAGACTTGGTATATTGATCATGTCTCAAAAACCTTCACAAAATGACCTATCATGTTCGAGGTTTCATGGCTTTCGTCCAAATGACCGATGTTATGTGCTGAATCACGGCATAGTTTGTGATGTTGTGCCCATATTATGCATGCATGTGGACATTGGTATGGAGAACAATGTTGCAGGAGGAAGTTTTCCTTTTCGCATCGAAAAGCCCTTTTCCATTTTCCGAGCGCAAAAACGGGTCGCTTTGTGAAGTAACCACCAAAATGTCATTTCGTAATGCTACCGTCCCATTTTTATAAAATACTAGACCACCTTACATGGACTATCTCCCAACCGACATCTCAAACCTTTTCGCCCATCCCGGTAAAAGGACAAATGTCCGCAATCGGGGAAGTGGGTCCGGCTTGTACTATGTACATGATCTATCGCCTGTGATTTTTGAAAAATCATTTTA